>JAGFMF010011961.1:3287483-3335766 GCA_019455555.1 Galemys pyrenaicus | reverse complement strand
GTCCTTTAGATGTGTGCCAGGTTTTTGGGCCTTGCTTTGGGCCAATCCTATTTGGCTGGACTTTTACCCTCAAGGAGATGAGTAACTTTGGATGCTTAACATAGTAACTATATGCTTTGTTCTTTCTTTATTGTACCCTAGTTGTATTAAAGTTTCTTTCCATTAAAGGTTTTATGTGTTTGTCTTAATGTGGTGGATAGCAGAACCCATTCAAAGAAAGCAGGCTTGGGGGTTCTGGGGTGCTCCTCTCCCTACCCTGTAACAAATCCTCTCACCCCCCCACACCTCTGGCCTTACCCTAGTGCTTGTATGCATAAATAAATAAATCTTTAAAAATAAAATAAAATAAAAAGTAGCTCCTGGGGGAGGGAATGGGATGAGGGCAGAAAGAGCACAAGGGACTGACGTGATGGTGCCCTGGTGAGATGGTGGTGGGAAATGGGGACCACACTCGATGTCAAATATGTATAAATAAAGGAAAAAAAAAGTAGCTCCACTCTAATTGTTTTGTTTTGTTTTTTGTTTTTAGAAATCCAGAAGGAGGAGGAGGAGTAAATAGAGAAAGTGGATCACAAAGACTCTAGTGAGGCCTTTGGAAAAACCCAGTTAAAAATTTGAAATATTTTCCAAGGGAAATGAAATGAAATGTGAAATTGTGCGTGTAGTGTATTACAGCGTCTTACAATTTTGTTGGGGTAAGGACAATGAAATTGATACTTGATTTACTCTTCTTGAATCTAAGAAGCACTGCATTGAATTATAAAATATATTGTTACTTGTAAAATAAAATGTATTTGTTTTCATAAAAAAAAGTAGCTGCATGGACCAGAATGTTTCAGGAGTGCTTCTAAGTGATTTGCTAACATTATCTTATTTAATCCTCACAACAATTTCAGACATATGTATGTTCTCTCCATTTTACATCTGAGAAAACCAAGGTGTGGAAAGAGTTGAGCAAACCCCTGGGAGACTTGGGGGACTCAGTAAGAGGCAGATGACACCCCCTAGGCATTTGGGCGTCCAAGCCTGGGTCGGACTCTTGGTCCGTTAGATTTGGGGCTGTTGAGCTCAACTTTTCCAAGCCTCTTACTCCTTGTTTATGGGGTTAGGGAGTTGGACAATGGAACACCTAGAGGTCTTTCCTGTTTCAGATTTCTGAAAAAATATAAGCCCTTTCCAATACCTATAAAACAGCCTCCTACAATCTTTTGGCTCATTTACAAACATTTGTACAGACATTAACTCATTTGCTAATTTGCAAACAATTAGCCTCCTGCTAATATGCACGAAGTTCTCTCAGTAAATAACGTACATCCCCATGACGGTCCAGTTTGTTCATAGCTATGAGATAAGAAAACATGTTGCCAAAGTGTGAAGCTTTCAGAGCAAAGCCTTAAGAACAGATGGTACTTATGAATTTCATTTTGGGAGGCAGGTTAGTCCAAAGATCACAGAAATATTATGTACATATACGTGCCATAGAGAATTATCACCACAGTCACTTGATAGTTCCCGAGGCAACTGAGTGGTTTAAAATAATGACGCTTCTAATAATAAGGATAGGGCAGGAAGAGGGAGATGGCGAACAAATGATGGTGTGCACTGCCCTTCTGCAATATTAAGGTCTTCTCGATAAATCCTATAGATTCAGGCTAGCTCCCAGGTCAGAAGGTCAGACTCGAATGGCCAGGGGGACTGCTGTGTCAACTTTAAATGATATCACCCTGTGCTAGCAGCCCAGGAGAAGGTCACGTTTAAAGAAGAGTGTCAACTATCATGGATCCCTCTGGACTTATATCATTGGCTTCTCTCCTTTCAGAGTAGATAGGTGAACAAGAGCAACCCTACTCATACAAAGTTGGCCGGTGAACGAGAAGGCCTTCTAAGAGTTTCATCCAGGAGACGGGAAACGTGTGTCTTTTTCAGGGAAGTTGCAGTGTACTTCATCCTGTCCTAGTCTCTTGGCATAGGTTTCAAAGTACTCGCCCTTGTTCATATTCAACCAAGAAGATACTCTCCTCCCCTCTTTGGGGGTGTAAAATCCCCTTATGGGAATTGCTGGTAATCAGAACAGTCCCCCCTCCCCCGGAGTGTAAAAGTTAATAGTACAGTGTGCATATGGGCAGAGACTAGAGAAGTAGCATTTATGTGAGGGTGGGAGAATTTGTTTGTAGATTTTATATTTCCATTGCTATGGCGGTAATGCTGCTCCAACCACATACACAGAAATGGAGAGGTAATTTGGCATCACATAACTATCACCCACGACTCTCTATGAGCTCAAGTAAGTCCCTATTAGATGTGTTCTCTGGGATCACCCATGGGAAGAATCTGACTTTCTGACAGTCTTAAATGTGACAGCAGCCTTTTAGCATGTAGACAAGTACAGTAATTTGGCAGCAAATTCAAGACTCATGCTCACCAGACTGATAGATCGGAAATATATCACAGATGTCACACACATGCGCTCATAGAAGGAGAGAATTGATAAGGTGCCAAACCCCATCACACCCACACCGTTCTTGTTCCAATTGATAGAACCTCTCACCCTTGAAATTCTGACAAGTACTATTAGGGAAAGAGACTCTAACTCATATCTCTTCCTGACTCTTTATCCATCTTTCCAAACAGTTTCTATCTGCGCTCAGTCTCAGGCTCATTTAATTATGACATCTGAATCAATACTGCACGCTAGACCCAGCTTGCACCAGCTTGCTCTGCAGTTTCCAATATCTGTGACAGCTTTTCTAAAAACGTTCATCTTACACTGAAAAAAAGTATGCGGATTAACATTGGATATCTTTATTTTTTTTTTAATTTTTGAAATCAGTCATTACTTACAGACCTAACAAGATCTAATGTATACTTTAAAAAAAAATACATTGCATTTTCTGAACTCATATTCACTTAGTGTCTCTGAAATACTAAGCTGGAGACTACAAATATGTAAATGAAGCCAATAGCAATTTAAATAAATTACAAGCTGACAACAACCTGCCTTGGTGATGTTTTAAATGAAGCATATTAACTGCGGAAATATCAGAATGCTTTCGAATGTCTTTAGAGACCCCATTTGGAGACTATGTTAGATTTGTGTATATCTGCAAGTAGAAAGTAACGGGGGAAGGATAGAAAAATGAGGTTGCCCTAAAATGATGTGCTACATTGAAGCCGGATTTGGTAAAGTAGACATGAACAGTTAACCTGAATTTATGTTCTTTAAACACAGATGCACATCGAAGAGGACTTCTAGATGAAAAGCTCTCTTCACACATACTGTATAGCTGTGGTTATGTAGCGCATATTTATTCACGTCTAATCAGAATACTCAGTTTTATCCTTGTGAATCAAATCTTCAAGCCTAATGCAAATTACCTTATCTAGGTTCCCTTCCTTTGGGGAGAGCCAGGGATGTTAAACTTTAACATTTGAAAGTCCTGTGATTATCAGACATCTCAACTAACTGTGCTTAGGAATTTAAAGTGTTCATTAAGGAATCGCTGGTCACTTTTTCAACAGAAAGACTTCTCTGTGTCTTTAAGTTATAGATTTATGTGTCTATTGGTATATAGACTTCTATGTGGATACAGGTCATCCTACATGTGTCTTTAAGGTACAGGCCTGAATAAGTCCATCCAGTTTTAGGTTTATATATGTCTACAACATAGACTTCTAAAGCTCTAAATGTGCAAGACAATATGTGTTCATAAAGAGTAGTTTATGTGTGTGATTCACACATAAACACATATTCTGTGTTTGTAAC
Organism: Galemys pyrenaicus; assembly: GCA_019455555.1. Lineage (NCBI taxonomy): Eukaryota > Metazoa > Chordata > Mammalia > Eulipotyphla > Talpidae > Galemys > Galemys pyrenaicus. Next base: position 3,332,003 of record JAGFMF010011961.1, on the reverse strand, counting down.
ACAGAGACATCTAGGTTTCTATAACATATATTTATTTGTGACTAAAAGGTATGAACCAGTATATATTTAGACATTTAAGCATGTATGTATGTATATGATATATAGGCCTCCAATGTCTGGAAAATGTCTGCTTGGGGTCAAGGAATTACATTACCTTGATAAGAGTTCTTTTATTTTTTTGAATAAGCGCTACAATTTTATCATGAGGAACAAAAGACAGATCGTATACTCATATGCACATATGTAAAATTATTTCTTGGGAATCTCAGGGAGAAGTCTACAGGCTAAGTCATAGGTAAGTTATTTTTATTACATGAGGACTGTATAAAGAGATATAGAAAATCTTTTTAATGATGCTTTGGAAACTGTCAAATCAAAGTCAATCATTTAGTGACTAGTTTTAATGTTTGTACCAAAAAGAAAAAATAAGTCCCTCTATAATTCTCCCCTGAGATCACTTAATTTTACTGCCACTAACAGAACTTAAATTTTTGAAGCTTGGCACCATCCTAAAGGAGAAATAGCCATTATGATTTGTTGCCTTTGGGAATGATACATGATTGATGAGAGCTCACATGTTCTCATGAAGGAAATCTGAGGCCTAATACAATTTGACAGATGCCCCAAACAATAATATTAATAGTTTACATTTATTATTGTCACTATATTTTCAAGCTCTTTTATTAGACCACTATTGCACATTATGTACCAAAATATTGCTTCTTGCTCAAATTAAAAATTATCTTAAAGATGCAACTATAACACAGAAAGAACTCTTTACCAAACACACAAAATATCTTTAAAGCATTTTCAGGGATTGCTGTAATGTTTTCACAGCTTGTAGTAACTAGGTCCCAGCAGTTAGCAAGGTGTTAGGCATTAAATAAAATGTGAATGACCATAGAATAAAATCACCTCATTTATCATACATGCAACATGATAATCTTAATGAATCCTAAAAATATCTTTCAAAAGACCTCTAAAAATATGCTGTGTATGTTTTGGTTTATAAGAGGGAGCTAGGAAAAGGTGGTAGAACTATCTCTTTCTAATTTTAAACTAATTACCTGTAGTTGGTATAAAATTCAACTTTCAAATTCTCACATTAGAAAAAAAATAGATCTGAGGCATAAAACAGGTGAGGGGGTAGGGGAGGGATGTAACAGAGGGGTGGGGGAAGCGTAAGGGACTCTGGTAATGGTTCACTGGTTCTGTGGTGGTGGGAGAGCTATGGGGACCACACCTGAGGGGAAAAGTCAAGTTCTATCTAAAAATGAACAAAGAGGTAAGAAAATAAATGAATGAATGGATTTTAAACAATGAAAATAGAGACATTCTTTTCTGGCTTCTTAAATTCTTGATTCCAAATCAAGGTATAAAATTCCAAAGTATGGTGGGATTTCTTAAGCCCTTGCTCCGGTTCCAAATATTATTTAACACCATAAAAAGTATTGTTGGGTCTTTCTTTCATTACCTGATTGGTTAGAAATATTTTGTTTACCCTGGGCCTGGTGACGCAGCGGGTCGAGCGCGCACCGTGAAGCATCTGTGGCAGAGCAGCGTGAGCTCGATACCTGGCCAGGGAGGGAACCTACATGGCGCAACAGACCTCCCCCGCCTCACCCGCTGCTCCCCTCAGCAGTGTGTTTCAGTAGATCTGCCCGATATGTTCTCAGCTCTGTCTCTGGTGAATCCTCTCACCTCCTGCAACTCTGGCTCTTGTATGCATAAATAAATAAATCTTAAAAAAAAATATTTTGTCTACCCAGAGCTTGATGTAGAGGGACATTCTAGGTCAGACATCTCAGGAGTTAGTCATTCACAAAGACGTGTTGTCCTGGATGGGGACTGTTCTCAATGCCAGAATTTATGAAGAAAATGAAATCCCAGGTGTCATAATGCTCTTCACCAGTATCACATAGAGACCCAAAGAGGAACAGAGTCAGCGTAAGAAAAAGCCACTATACTTGGGCATAAAGAAACATTACTTAAGGTGATCATTTAAATTATTGCCCCAAATTAGACATTTATTTTTTCTTGGAATCAAAGTGTTACTACAGTACTAGAACAGCCTGTCTAAACTGGGGAAGAGGAAGTGAGTAGTAACTACTTATTCTTTAATGGCTATAAGATTCCTTTTGGAGGGGACAGACATGTTTTGTAAATAGAGGTGGTGGTGTTTTGTCTGTAGCACATTGTGAATGTGCTGGTATTAAAATTACATACTTTAAAATGATAATGTTTATGTCCTGTCAATTTCAACTCAACAACTTTATCTTTACACACACACACACACACACACAAATAATATTGTGAATCCTCTTTTGTTATAAATTATCAATATTACCACAATGCACAACCAATCGATCAATCTATATATTTAATGTCACCTCTGATGTCCAGTGATGGCTTCTGGTGCTTGGTTTCTAGTCTACAGTTTTCAGAAAAATTTCTGTGTCCCATCAACATCCATCCATCACTCACTCACTCAACAGTTTTCTAGGACCCACCTCTTCGAGTCTGTTTCAAAGAGCCTGCGGTCTACTTGGGAAGTTCAGGTCCAGCCCTACAAGTCAGGATGTGTTACTTTACTATAGCTCTAGAGCATCTCCTTACTTCAGAGATCAGTCAGGGGTGAAGTATGGAGGACTTCATGTACATGGCAGCATTGGAGTTTAACCTCTAATGACAGGTGGGGTTTCTTTATCATTTTATTACTATATCATCTCTTACAGCATTCCACACACTGGATTTAATTGAGCAGGCCTATCTCAAATCTACAATCTAAGATATTTTGAGTTTCTCACCATGCCCTTGTATTCCAATTGCTTTCCAACAGGAATATTTCTGCATTTTTGGAGAAAAGTCTACCTCGCAACCTTTCTTGCCACTTAGAAATTAAGGATAAACTGTTATAAGAAGATACACCACAACAATACAGTTTAAAATAACAGCTGGGTTATTTTCACTTTTTCAAAATGGCTGTTTTCAAGCACGTGCTGATTCCATGACAGTCAGAGGCTGAGTGAGAAAAGCACAGGTGGGTTTACCTGGAGACAATCCAGCTTCAGCTTTGGGGTTCATCACTTGCATGGGTCTCTTCTAAGGCTAGTGCTGATTTTGATACTCTTTTTTTTTTTTTTTTTCCAAAGTGGGTCTCTGCAATGTATAAACTTCAGACCCTACAAAAATCTATCTTCACCCTGATAGAAAGAACCCATTGGTTTGATTCAGAGAATATCAAAGTCCTTTGGAAGAATTATTGCCTTTACTGCTTATGAAGATGGACTCTGAAGTGACACTGAGTTAAAAATCTGGTCTCTGCTATTAAGAGCTACAGGAAGTTGGTTATGTTACTTAACCACTTTAAGCTGTGCTTCCCTCATTTATTTATATATAAGGAACAGTAGTGCTGCCCACTTCACGAGAGCGGATTCTTTCATTTAACTTCATTCACCGAGCCCAAAATAGATGCCAGGCCCAGGACAGTGAATCAGCAAATTACTCTACAGCAGCAGGAGGCAATGTTGGTTGGAAACATACGCCTCATTCAGATTTCCAAATGACATGTGAATGTAGACTCTTTCTGTTGATTGAATAGAGTTGTGTTTTATTAAAGAAGACAAAGAAATCAGAGGTCAGATTTTTTGTTGTTGTGGCAACAACAAACTTGACTTCAATATGAGACCCCCAAACTGGAGATTTAAAAGCCTCACCTCTTTCTCATGGCTTCCTTACTGGGAGAATGTTATCAAGTGAAATTCCAGAAAGCATCTTAATACACATGCAGTAGTTGTTCCACAATGAATTTTCCAGAAAACATGCATTTCTTCCCGTTTCTCTTTATGGCTAAGAATGTGAATTGCTGGCAGACAGGTAATTTTCATAGAGGTCCACTGCCTGCAGAATTTACTCCCTCTGCTAGTTCAGCAGAGCCAAAATTTGGCAGGTGGTAAGGCCTGGGGCACAGGGTGCATTTGTTCATATCACTATTTTTTTTAAGATTTATTTATTTATGCATACAAGAGCTGGTGTATAGGCCAGAGTCCTGGGAGGTGAGAGGATTCACCAGAGTCAGAGTGGGGAGCAGAACAGGTAGAGACATTGAAACACACCGCTGAGGGGAACAATGGGCGAGGCAGGAGAGGTCTGCCTGCGCCATGTGGGTCCCCTCCCTGGCTGGGGATTGAACTTGTGCTGCTGTGCTGTGGACGTTTCACAGTGCGGTGCTCAATCCACTTTGCCACCAGGGAAGCCCTGTTCATATGACTTTTTAATTAATATTCTTATCTGGTGCTTTTAGTGGACTGTCTATGTGGCAGAGAGGTAACTTCTTGCATGTTCACAGCTTCATTGCTGAGCTGCAGAAGCATGGGGACCCCCATGTGCCAATAAAGTCATTCTTGAATGTATGTGTCGTAATATTATGAGAGGAAGAAGCCAAGTTTAAGTGCTCTGTAGCTCTAACAAATTAAGAGATTGGTCACATTTGTGAATTGGGCACAGTATTTCTATTCTATAAATGGAAATTATTTTTTTCAGTTCAGTTCAAAGTCTTTGTTGAATAGCTACTTTTTCTTCAAAGGTTTTAAAAATGTGAGATTTAATCCAGAAGAGACTGTCAATAGAAATAGCAAATAATTCAGGCTAGAAGTTCTACTTACAGCATTTAGTTTTTCACATTGGCAGCCTACATTATACAAATTAACTTAATGATGGCGTAATCAGTGTTTCATTGCACACGCCATGAACTCAATCCAAGTTTCTCTCTTCCAGTCTTCTCTTTTTATTAATATAACAAAAAGAAGTCGTCTTTGCTTTACTTAAGATTCAATAAACCACCAACCTAAAAAAAAGGAAAGTGAATCTTCTTCCTTTTTCAGACTCTGGGTAACCTTGGCAGCACATAAGCCTCCATCAAATGCAAACAGGGCTGTAAATAACAATTATTTCCCATTCATAAAAGCTGCCTTTGACAGTCCAAGAAATAACAAATTACAAGTGAATAGTCCCCAAGAGGTTTTAAAGCACTTTATCATCCCAAACCTGTTTTGGTGTTGTTTCTTTAGAGCGGAATTATTAACTCCTTTGAGGCAATACAACCAAATTTGTGGGTTCCTGGTGTCCGACTTATGCAGGTTTGGAGACAGAAAAATCCATTGTCAAATGTTTTTTTGAAATTTTAATAGAGTCAAGATACACTGGAGGTCTTTGATTCAGTGATATGCTCTACTTTGCTTAAATCTTCACTATAAAGTGTACTGAAAAGGTTTAATATAGATTACCTGTTTTTATAAAATTTGCTTAATGGGAAGTCCAAATACACTCATTCTTTTCATTGACTTTCTCTTCATTTACTAGATCTAATGAATCCCTGTAATGTTGTCTAGGGATAGAACACAGTGCTGGTACAGGTGTCCCTCCAGAGTGTGCTCAAAGGCATGTAAACCCAAGTGTATGTGAGGAAGGACCCATAGTAGATCTCTCATCCTTTCAGAAGGTCGCTGTGGATTTGAGTTGTCTTCACTGTGAAAGCTCTTCCATGACCTTGCTGTAGCCCTAGTACCACACTATTCCTACAAGGGACTGTGACCGTCTCTTCTCTACAGGTGTTGCTCAAGGAGGCTGACATTAAGACTAGGTGATAAAAAATGGATCGGAATTAGTCAGATGAGCAGTTCACACAATGCACAATCAAAGAGCACCAATTGTGAAGACTTGAACTATGTAACTAGGTTTTTATTCTGTTTTGATGTAATAACAAAGTCCCTAAATGGAATTATACTTAAGACTGAGAAGAGGCAGCTGGTGGTAATGTAGCTATAATTCTATCAAGAAATTCAGCTGGAGCCATAAGGCAAAAATGAGATGTTCAGGTGATTTGATTTGTACACATATTACTATTTCCAGAAAATGACAATTTCTGCAATTATTTAAAAAAATAGTTCCCTCAATTTCTTTCTGTGAACGTGGTTCTTTATCCCAAATGACTGTTTGACCTCAATATTTTTTGTCATGAATATCTTATCACAGAAATGGTATGTAAGCTACCCTGTCTATTTCAAAACTGTTTTGCTTTCAAGCTCTGTGGTTCTAATTATAGAGTTACAGGCCAAGAAACAGGACTTTACCTGCTCAAAAACCAGAATTACTTCTGCCTAAGGGATTGAGTAGGAATTCAGTGCCTCCATAATAAAAGGAATTTCATTCTTATCCTTCAATAGAGGCAGTTATTTCAGTTTTAAATATTGATGTCACATTTTTATATTACAGTCTACTCACAAAGCCATCTATAAAATATATAAAATTCAGGAAACCTTTAGTTGTCTCTTAGATTATTTCAAAATACTAAACTAGCACTTTAGATCTGGCTAAGACATAATTAGAAAGAAGTTCTGTACTGACAACAACATTTCAAAGCCATCTTTCCTCCAAGAAGGAAATATAAAGAATATGCTTAGACACAACTAATCAAATCAGAGTCTAGCAATCATTATTCTTTAAGATTTAAATAATAGTTAGAACAGTAAAATTAAAATTCAACCAGACAGCACTGCTCAGTACAACTACTAATTATCAGGTTGAACTATATGAAATCCCATCTTTGCAATCAAAAATAGCTGGATAGTGATAGTTTCATGTGATTCAATCTACTACTTGGAATTAGATAAACTTTTTAATATTTCATATATTATACCTTTATAAGTCATAACCGGAGTCACTCAAGTTTAATTCCAAATTAACCTATTATGGACTTTTCCCTAAAGGACATGGGTTAGCCCAAACTCCTCAATGAGTAAGCTAATATGGATGCCTGTTAGTCTGCGTATGGCTATACATTAATAATATGCTTTGGTTTTTGACTCAGGGGCGAGAGGAAAGCTCGCAGATTTTAATGTTTCCTGGGTTATTTCTGAGATTTCTATGAATGCTGAGGCAGTCACCAACCAGCGTATAGGACCAGCCACAGAGTCACTTTACAATTATATGAGCAAAAGTCATTAATTGGCATATCTAAGATTCTGGATATCTGATAAATTTAACCCTATAAATAGCAATTATTGCACACTCAATTCTTACACATTCTAAGAACTTGTATCCTTAGTGGTTTTCATTATATATCACACAATTCATAGTACATTTCAGATGCCAAATTTAAGCGGTGGGAATATTCCTTGAGCAAAACATAAATAAATCACTGCAGTGGAATTCAATTAGATTAAATCTGCTGTTCCTTGGTACAGTAGCAGAGGAGCAGCAATGCCTGAAAGCACAATCACATGGTTCCTGATTTGGAACAAGTCCATCATGCTGTGCCCTTGGAAATGAAAAAAGAGTAGGGCATGCTTTGTGAATGAGTTTGCATTGTAGCAGAAAGAACCAAAGAAAAACTTGGACTTCTTCCCTCAGCACTTCCAGAAAGACACAAAATATGCATTGAAAGGAGAAGACAGAAGAAACTCTTGAAGTTAAGCCTCCAGGGAAAGGTCTTCCTTGGAAACTCACAAAGATACCAGTGTGGAGCTTAAGGATAATCAAATCTCCCTTCCATCTTGAAAATGCCAAATGGTCAGGCATTCCTAGTCACTCATGGGTCAAAGAAAAATAAAAGCTGTGCTGGAGAGATTCTATGCAAAGAACTTGGGCTTTTCCCCAATTCTAGGATAACCAAAAGTGCTTTGATGCAGTGAGTGGCAGAGGAGGGAAGGGGAAGTAGAGAAAGTTTAGTGGCCTTGCAGCATTCAGGCTCAGCTTTTCTCTAAAATTCTTAATAGACAGAACTTATTTTGTGAATAAAGGTAAAACTAAAACAAGTAAAATCTTAACTACAAAAACAGCAATAAATTTTATTTGGAATGTGTCTATATGCATTTTTATTGAAAATTTCTTTATGTTAGAGAGAAGCACCTATTTTCACTTTCAGTTGGGAATTGGAAGAGTTAACACATTTGGTTGCAAAATTAAATAAGTTTATAGAAGTGAAATGCTGTTTTATTATTTGTGCTATCACTTTAATTGAGAAATATCCATATCTAAAGCCTTCTAACTGGTACAGAGGCATTGAGAATAAAATTCTCATAGATAACTGCACGAATGCTATATCACTCATTGTAAAACAAAAATATTATACATGACTTTTTAATATCTCCCAGAAGGGACATAATAAGGAAAACTTATTTGCTTTCCAAGAAAGCATCGAATAAAGTAAATGATTCAATACATTTAAAAAATTTCCATTAATATTCTTCATAAGAAGACCTACATATGAAAATAATTTTTCACTTAAATAGATTTACCCTTTGATGTTAATAGACTTAGTTGCTTAATTTTAAATTTTGCAAAAAACAATATAAAACTTTGGCTTTGTTATGATCTATGAAATTAATTTTTAATATTTCTTTGTACCCTTGAGCCATTTAAAATCTATGAAATAATACATTCCTCCATAGGAAACAATCACTCTGGTGATTCTGAAACATTAATTTTTATTTTAAACAAAAGCATTAGGCTTTAGAGTTTATTGAGGCAACACAATGAAATACACAATTGCCTTGAAATATTATCTGCAAGTAATAAAATGTTTAGTGGTGACAATTGTTTTTATATAAAAAATGTAGACTTTTATTCCATTACATTTGAAGATCAAAGAGTACAAATTATTGCACATAAATACTTTAGCTAAGTGCTCTTGGGTGAATTGCAATCAAAATTAAGACCTATAATTTAACAAGATAATGTCACCTGTAACATACTCTTTGTTAATTTCAAACAAGGGGCATTAAATGTCATTACCAAAAATAGGCATTATGGAATTGCAGCATTCTACTTGTATTGTTTGTCAGTCTGTATCAGTGTTATAGTATTTATCATTAAAATCTATTAAATAATACTAGGATTTTAAAAAGTTTTCTTCATAATAGAACTCATAGCTAACCTCCAAAATTATAAAAATATCTGAAATGAAAATGGTATTAAGTACCACATTATTAAGTTGCTACTAACAATCTGATATCCTAAAATGGATCACTTCCAGACTTTCCTTTCTTAATTTAATTGATGGTGTATAGACCATTTTACTTAGTAAATGCAATTCAATGCAATCCAAATTGAAATATTAAGGTGATAAAACAAGATTATGCATTGCTTAAAAATTCTTCAGTGAAAATAAAAAAATAATAAATTAACCACATACCATATGTACTTTCAAGGTAGAGTGTTAAGTTCCTTAAGGTGTAAGGTTAGATTACTTATTTGAGGTCTTTCTTGTTTCTTGATGGAGGCCTGCATTATAATATACTTCCCTCTTAGTACTGCTTTTTCCATGTTGCATAGGTTGTAGTAACTTGAGTCTTCATTTTTTTTGTCTCCAAGTAATTTTTAATTTATTCATTAATCCAATAATCATTTAGTAATGTTTTTGTATCTTCATCTATCAGAGTTTTTTCTACTTTCTTTTTGCAGTTGATTTATTTGATACAACTATGACCAGAAACAATACTTAATATGATTTCAGACTTTCTAAGTTTATTGACATTTGTTTTGTGACTTAAGATGTAGTATATCTTGGAGAATGTCCCATGTACACTTGAAAAGGATGTGTACTCAGATTTTTTTGGATACAATATCCTAGTAATGTCTATTAAATCCATGTGGCCTAATTCCTCATTTAAAGTTATTGTTTCCTTGTTGATTTTTTGCCTGGTTGATATGTCCATTGATGAGCTGTATTGAAGTCTCCTAAAAATATTGTATTGTTTTCTTAGGTTTGCTAATAGCTGTCATAAATTTTGATGCTCCTTCCTTTGGTGAATATGTATTGATGAGTGTGATATCTTCCTGATATTCCATTAATCATTATATAATGATTATTCCCATCTCTTATTACCTTTTTTTATCTGTTTGTTCTGATATAAATATGTCTGTATTTGCCTTTTTTGGAGGGTGGGTTCCATTTGCTTGTAGAATTGTTTTCCAACCATTTATTTTGAGCTTATGTTTCTCTTTGGATTTCAGAAGCATCTTTCAGAGACAGCAGAAAGTTGAGTTCTGTTTTCTGATCCAAAGAGTCATTCTGAGCCTTCTGAGAAGTGAGTTCAGTCCATTTACATCTAGAATGATTATTGACATATGAAGATTTACTACTGCTCTTTTATTTTTAGTTTTGTGGTTCTACTTAATTTTTCCTATTTTTGTGGAATTTCTCATTTTTGATATAGGTAAGAGAGTTCCTTTCAACATTTGTTGAAGGGGAAGGCCAACTCTTTTAGCTTCCACTTGTTTGGAAGGCCTTTATTTACCCATCAAATATGAAGGAGAATAATTCAGGGTATAGAATTCTTGGTCAGCAGCTTTTATCTTTAAGTATTCTATATGTGTCATTCTATTTTCACCTTTCTTGTATGGTTGCATCAGAAAAGTCTGTATTAATGAGACCCTTATAGCATATATGCTTTTGTACCATAGCCACCTTCAATATCCTTTCGTTGTCTTAAACTGTTGGTCATTTGATGTAAGTCTTGGTGTAGGTCTCATTAAATTCAGATTACCAGTGTTCTTTTAGCTTCATGTATATACATATTTATTTCCTTTCCCAATTTTGAAAAGTTTTCCTCTATTATTTATTTGAATGAGCTCTCTGTTCCATTCTCTCTCTCTTTTTCTCTTTTGGAATACCAATTATTTTTGTTATTGTTCATAATTCAAACTATACTACAAAATTATGATAATAAAACAATACAATACTGGAGTAAGTAGACACATTGACCAATGGAATAGCATTGAGAGTATAAAAATAAATCTGCACTAATATTGACAGTTATTCTATGACAAAGAAGCTAAGAGCATACACTGGAGAAAGGAAAGTCTACCCTCAATAAATGGTTTTGGTGGTGGCTATAGTGTGGTAACATACATCTAAAGAGGTTGGAGCCTGTATTTCTCACTATTCTGAGATGTCTCATAACTTAAAACCTGTCTCAAGTTGCTGTTAAGCTGTTCTATCTGTGCAAAGTTCAAAATGGCTTGTCTATAAAAATATAATTATGTTTTCTTTTAGGTTTGTCTATGACAAAAATATAGTGTTTACTTTTTCAAGCAGATAAAGATAATTCATTACAGTGTGAAGCTCAAATACATACATGTGGAATGGATAGACAAACCATGGGAGATGCCATGTCCCATATGTAAGAAACTTTCAACTTCACACATAAAAATATTTACATTTCAAATAATGAATGTATATAATTGTGTGAGATAACTGAAGGAAATTAAGATGTTTGGACACAAGTAGAGCCATATTTGTGTTATATGTTTTAGCTGAATTTAACAGGGTCAAGAATAAACAGAATTGGAAATTAGAACAGAAAATCTGATCTCATTCAAATGTATACTCTCAAATTTCCTTAAAATTCTTCTTGACATTTAAATAGCAATTTAAAATGGGGCTGTTTTATTAAAAATCTGGGAAGTTGTTTATTAAAAACAAGCAAAACAGGTTACAAAAATCATGTCTAGTTTTATCAAGATGTGTGTATGTGTGCATGTGGGTGCAGGTGTGCACATGTGTATGCACATACCCATGCATTCGTGTGTGTGCCATACTGGAAAGGTTAGTTACCAAAAGCACAGCACATTCTATTTATGGTTGATGATATAATAGTTACTTTAATTTTTGTCTTTTTGAGTTGATAAATGCAATGACTATGTATTATTTTATTTATTTATTTAAAAGATTTTATTTATTTCTGCATAGAAGAACTGGGGTGCAGGACACAGGTGTAGGGGTGAGAGGATTCACCTGAGACACAGTGGGGAGAAGAACAGGAAGATCTGCTGAAATACACTGCTGAGGGGGGTAGAGTGTGAGACAGAAGTCTGCTGTGCCATGTGAGTCAGCTCCCTGGCTAGGGATCACACCCAGGCCATTGCACATCCAGGTGGCTGAGATTTAACCCTTTGACCACTAGGGAGACCTTCATATATTATTTTTAAAGAATTTTTTATCCAAGAACTTTATCGAACAAGCTGCTTTGTGATTTGATATATATCACCAGTACTTGCTATTGTTCATGAAATAGTCTACCTTGTTTGACTTCCCATCGGGGTTCAACTACTCCCATTTGTGTTACTAAAGAAATCACTTATACTCAACATTTACTATGTGAGAAATGCATATATGACTCTAAACAAAACATAAACACAGTGGGGCAAGCAAGATTTTGCTTGATACAACAGGAAGAGAACTGGATTGGAAAACAATGGACACAGCTGAACTTGGACAAGTCATTTTACCTTTCTAACACTAGGTTTTCACTCTCTTTTGCTAGGTGTTCTCTAAGGCCTTTTTCAGCCCTGATATTTCATGACCTTTCAGTCTTCCCCTTCAAGACTTTATTTTCAAATTTCATATACATTTATTTTTCCTTACAGGACTTCTAAGAGTTAAATAGCTGCACTGGTCAAAAAGAAAGAAAACTAGAACCAAAACCAAAACCAGAAGTTGTAGTTGAATAAACAACCCTTGATAAAGCCAGGATTGACATCTTTAAAATGTGCTGTGTTTTAAAAAGGGAGACAAAGGAATTTTTGACAAATAAAGAGCCCTTGAATAAATCTGGAGATCCTGGCCCTTACTACTAGCATCTACTGTAGGGGGCTCTGAATTACCAGGGTACTCAGTGAAGGTAAAAGCACATTAAAAAGAAGAAATCTATATGAAGAAGGGCAAAAGAAATTAAAAATTAAAACATAAAATTGGTCAAGCCATAAAATTATAATTAAAAAAGTCCTCTGGGGCATTCTATCATGATTAACATAAAAAGTTGTAACATTTTCAATTAAAAAAGGGATATGATTCATTATAAAATGAAATGTAGGCTTCTCCAAGTATTATTTCACATAGGTTCTTTCAGAGATTACCAAAAAGTCTTAGTTTAAATGATATTACCGCCAAAGAGTGTTTTGGAATATCTTAAACCTTATCTTCATAATGTCAAATATAATTGATAAAGAGTGTTTTGGAATATCTTAAACCTTATCTTCATAATGTCAAATATAATTGATATCTAGCACCATAAATATATCATTGTCTATACAACAAAAGAAATAGAGTAATTATTCACTAAAACAATGATTTTGAGGGAGGTGTCCTAGTTCCTTCAAATAAAATCAGAATGTTTAACTTGTACTCAAGAGTGAACTAACTGTAAGTAGCTGATATATTTAAATTTTTTTTATTGAAGTAATATTGTTTCATAACTTTATATATGTTTCAAGTGTACTTTATAAATCAGCATTCATATATGCTACAATAAGGTCACTGGCAAAAGCCCAGTTTTACGTAATTCTGAGTCCTCAAGGATTGGTTTGGCATGCATCTTTTTGAACTGATTAATCCCAACAAACCTTATATACAGTAGATCTTCAATAAAAACTGAATGAAGTTGCTTCAACAAAAACCATTTCCCAGCTATATCATTGTATACCTTTGCATCAGTTCTCAAGGTGAATTTTCTGAATTGTTAATAAGTGGTCACATTAATAGTGTTAAATGTGTGCCTATATAGCAGGGGTATCTGAATTATTAATATGCTAATACACATTAAGTGTCTCCAAGAAGAATGTTTGGTATACGGTAGTGTTATTGACTACTTACTGATTTGTCAAAACAGTTTTGGGAATTTGGTTTTATGTCATTGAGTCACTTGACCAATCATTCAAATGAACCTCCATGTTACCCCAATCCTTCTAGATGCCTACAACATAAGGCATCATACATAATGAACACTGTATATTGTCTTCTTTATCAATAAAACAAAATCCTCCTGAACTTGCATGGATCTCTTTGAAGGGGGCACCTTTGAATGGTTTCCATTTCTGATTATTTAAGTTGTGCACTAGTGAACCCATGGAAGTGACCTGCATAGTGTATAAAGTGGTTTTCGTAGGAATGAAAAAAGGAAGCAAGGAAGACAGGAAGGGAAAATAGAAAGGGTCAAATTTAGCTTCTGAGACCAACATCAGTGAGTCACAGTTGTGAAGATCAGAATTGACAGGAAAAATAATTTTGTGAAGTTCTGTTTGCTCTGATTTTGCACATTGAGAACCAAACCTGACTGCTAGGCCTTAAAATTTGGTATAAGCCAGCAATAGGAAAAACCCCAGATAGGATGTAAAAAAAACAAAACAAAACAAAAAACAAAGTAGATCAATCACCATGCTGTCAGGACTGTAAGAAATTAAGAAATGAAATTTGTGAAGGATATACAGAAAGCAGAGAAAAATATCTTCTCTATCCCTGTCTATTACAAAACTGCAGGAATCAGAAGTGTTTGGTTGGCTGAGGGTAATGTTCAAGGTAAAGAGGCTTTCATTTTGCCCTCTGTTTTGGATTTTTGGGAAGAAATTATTTGAAGGATGCCTGGAATACCCGGGAGGTCAAAAGAACTGAATGCACTCAGGGAGGCCTAGGATCCCAGCAGACTTGAACTAAGGGAGCTGACTTGGGAAGATACCTCAAAGTTCCACCTATGGAAAAGCAAAGAAAGCAGCTGATGATGGTGTAGCCGAGAACTCTTTAGCACAAATTTGCCCCTGCATCCTGGCTACTGGGTCATCTTGCCAGCTGGGGACCACCAGTATGTCAGTTAGACCTTAGGAGAATGTGTCAAACCTGGAGAGTCAAATCCACAGCTCAAAGCAGCAGTCTGCACACTGTGCACAAACCTGATACAACTCACTGGGCCCTAGCCAGCACACCCAAGAGACCCAGCTCGACTGAGGCAATCACCGATGCACCTAGCCATGTGGAGTGTGGTGGCTGGGTATGGAGAACAGTGTAACTCTGAGCCAGGCACTGCAGGGGGTTGAACGTTGCACATTTGTGACTCTTTAGAGGAGATTGTGAAAAGACCCTACCAGCAAGTGCTGGAGAGGATGTGGAGAAATAGGAACTCCATTACACTACTGGTGGGAATACAAAGTGGTGCAGCCATTTTGGAAAGGGATATGGTTGCTTTAAAAAGCTAAAAAAACCCAGCAATCCCACTCTTCAGCACCTACCCAAAGAACATGAAACTGTCAACTCAAAAAATTATATGCTCCTGAAGTTTAATGCAGTGTTATATATAATTGTCAGAATATGGGGAATAAGCTAGAGGACTGGATCAAGAAGATGAAGTCTAGCAACACAATGGATTACTATTAAGGCTGAAAGATGAAATGTCCCCATTTACAGGAAAATGGGAGGAACTTAAGGGAATGATGTGCAGTAAAGTCAGTCAGAATGACAAAGACAAGTCTTGGACATTTATTCAGCAGATGATTCAACAAAGCAAACACATTCAAAACTACAGGCTACTATTAAATGAAGTGAGGTATCTGAGGTTATGAGGGAGGAAGAAATGGGCCAAAAAACTTAAGGAAAAAAAAATAGAAGAAATTGAGATATGTTAATTGGCAAATCAACATTTTCTCTTACTAGGATGGTGAGAATTCAAAAAGATTCAAGCAGGTCTAGAAAAATAATCTCTCTGCACAGCTATGTGCAAATTTTCTCTGCCCCTTGGTCTCCAAAGGCACTTGTTTTCTTATCATACTTCATATTCCACCTTGTATTGCTCTCTAGCTTTTCTTTTAAGTTGGCATGTCTTGTACCTCCCCTTGAGAATATGCTTCAAGAACACAGGGACACAATATATTTCTCATTGTAAAAACAATACTAGCACAAGTCACCAGAACAAAGAGATTCTTACAATGTCTCTCATCATTTGGTGCAATTGTGTATTTGGATCATATAACAAATACTATAAACAAAATGTATCTTGTGTAATTAAATATTCAACATCAAAGAGCATAGTCTCTCCTAAACTAAACAGACCACAAAAGAATGCTCAAACAATAAAGAAACCAATGCTGTGAGATTATCACTCACACAATCATATAATTACTCTAAACTAACAGTGGGAATTCAGTATGGTCATTAGCTAGATTGGCATTTTTAATAAGAAAAATAATGTTGTTTTAGATATATTCTCCAGGAGAAACCCTAGCCTGATTTCAAGGTGGAAGATGCTCATAATAGCAGCAGCATAATATAAATCATGAAACCTAAGTTAAAAATAGAGTGTATCTCAAACAAGGTATTTTCAAATTATTTTTAGAATGAAAATAAAACTCTATCACCTCTTCAGCTTTGGGCTTTCTGGGTGGCTTACCTGAATAAGGCAAAAAAGAGTTTAAAAATAACAAAGGAAGATCTTACACCAGAATGGGGTTACAGATTGGAACCAAAACATCTGTATATTACTGCAGCTCGAGTTAAGGGATCGAGTTAAATGTACTGCATTTGTTCACTCTTGTTTTTTCCCCCATCCTAAGAGAGGTGTAAATAAGTAGCCCCTGGCCTTTTCAAACCCATAGCACCATATTTCATTTATGGCATCCAATAAGGTCAAAAGGCAAAGAATAAAGACTCCCAGCGTGGGCTAACTCTGTCAATTTAAAATGTGGTTCACTATTCAGCCCGTTGTTAGGCAAGCTGTTCAAATAAGGTCTTGGTTCACATGTCTGTGGGGTTCTGATAGGCTTCAAAGTCTGGGAACAGCCTATGCAAGTTTGAAATCTCACCTTTTTCACCCTTCCATCTTTCTGTCTCCTGCTTTCTGATCTTTTTAATCCAGAATCTTTAATAGAAAATTCTGTTGCAGGACTGAAAACAGCAGGGGGTCAACATCCCAAGCAGGTTATTTAAAGCAACATCTACAGTCCTTTGAATGTTTCAATAGCAATTTAGGTGACCTCAGGGTATTCTCCTTCAAACATGTTCCATTAAACACACATAAACACAAGTAAAATATAAACTTAAATCAGATCATCAAAAGTCAAAAAAAGAAATAAATACAGAAAAATAAAAGGCTCCTCAAGTAATAAATTACATAGATTTCAGATAAATAACATATAGCAAGAGATCTTGGGTGGGTATGTAGAGTACATAGCAACATATAGGTGAACCAAATCCAATGTTCTAAAGGAACAACAACTTCTAAGAAAACCAAAAACATGAACCAATAAGCATTTAGATAATCAAGCATGTAGTTATAAGAAGACTTAATTTCCTGTATTCCATGTGAAAGACAGTATGTTCAAACATTTTCTGTAATAGTTCATAGTGGTAATCAACTATTATAAAAAATAAGATGAAACCATCAGATGTTGTATATATGCTACTATGAAATTAGATTTACAAATCAAAACACTCTTATTTTTCCCTTTTATAGTCATTTCCCTTCAGGATTACCCTTCAGTCCTTTCAAAGAAAAATCTTGGCATCAATAATACTCCTAGAAAAACAACTGCTCTTAGTCACTGAGCCACAGAAGGAAATCTGTAAAATAATGTGTCTATGTCAATATAAGTCAAAAAGGTAAGGACATGTCAGTTTTAGTAACGTAATAAATATTACTTCAAAGTAAAACTTAATCACCACATTGGGCAGAGTTCCCAATGGATCATCTAATACCACATAGATGAAGACTTTGGGATACTAGAGGAGGGGCCAGATGATTAATAAAATTCATAGCAGCAATACAGCCAAAAGACTGGAGTAACACAATGCAAGCAGGGAAAACTTAAACAAAATGCCCTTATGTATGGTTTTACTTCTTATCAAAATATGAATGGAGAGCATTAAAAGTCAACATTCCCTCAAGGCAGAAATCCATTAAACGAAAAGAAAGAGAGAAGAAAGAAAAGAAAACTCACATAAAAAGAATTTATGAAAGGCAAGTTTTCATTAACACTTAATCAACTCTGAGACCCTTTTCCAGACTTGAGAACAAAGTGTGTTATGACAGAACACCAAAGTAAGATCTCGGAGAAAAAAAAATTAATCTAAAAAAGATTTAACACACACCAGCATTTTCAATATAAAGCATGCCCAAGGCCTGCCTTCCTTTCCAGCTTGGTTCTCTGAGGCAATTCACACGTGGCTTTGAAGCAACACTCTACCACAATAAAATGAACACTTACCAGACAAGTCAACACTCCCCGAAGCAACGAAGAAAAAAACACCACTTACCTAGGGAAAGAAGAAAGGGATACAGAGATTAAGATGCCATCATCTGAGGATAATTAGTGGCTCTACTTTCTTTATAGTCAGTATTTTCTCAATGAACATCACTAAATTTTAGAAGAAAATAAAGTTCTAATTTATGGCGGGAAGGGAATTGTGGGAGGGGTTTGCAAAGCTTCACAGCCCTGTGCTGCTATAAAATCCACTGTGAACTAACTTCACCAAGTCACCATAAGGTAAAACCACAGCAGGCAACGGGGGGATGACCTTTCTGCTGTTAGGAGAAAATTTGGGGAAATGTCTATGGTTATGAAAGAATCTAAGAAGAATAAAAAGACTCTTGTTGTTTCTAAGAGGAAGAAAGGGTTGTCAGAATCAAGAATCAAGAGCATATCACATGAGCCTGTCAGGAATTGAAAGGAGGACACGTCTTATACCATCTTTACCATCCCCCACTTGTGAGCGTAATTTAGTCATCTATTGTGCGATAATGTTCAGAATTTTCTAGAAAGACACTTTATTCGTCCCTAAACCTCATATTAGTGATAGAGAAAGGCAGGTACAGGCTTCCCCCATACCTGAAAGTAGGAAGTTCCCTGGAAATCTGCCAAAATTGAAATGATGTAAATAAGCAAGTGCCACTAAATTATGTGGGATTTTTCCCAACCCCCAAGATAACCTACCAAATCATCATAATAATACATAAAGCTGAAAAATCACAGTAACAAGTAGCTAAAGCAGGGATGCTATGACAAATACACAGCCGGTATAATGTAGTTCCTGGGGACGAGCTTGGCCCGATGTACTGCTGGGCTGTGGAGGCTGCAAAACAAGTGTCGAACCCCGATTTTGCCTGTCTTCATCGTCAAAGTGAAGATCATTTCAGTTTTTTAAAATGTATTTTAAAACACCTTACTTGATTATCTTACACCGTTGCTGCAGGAGTAGGCCCTGAAGCACAGTTCTCCCCAGCACAGCCCCATGATCCATCACAATAGTCCCTTGCGCTTTTCTCTCCTCTTCTGGTCTCCTCCTGGCCAGGCCTCAGCTCTACGGTCAGCTTGACAGTTTTGTCTGAACTCATTCAATGGTTTTCTTTTCCTTCTGACTTACTTCGCTTAACACAAGCCCACCTTCCTGCTTAGTTTTCTTTTGACTGAGGATAACAGGTACTAATATAGGACCTTCATAAACGTGAGTGGTAGAACCTGGATTTTGGAAAATGGGTGGTGGTGGGGGGTGGGGGGAAAATATCTGTATTCATTTAATTCTCAGATTAACTCTCATCCAAAGTATGTCTGTCAAGTTATAAGTCAAGTTTGTCAGAAAACTTACACTATGTACGAGCCTTCTATTTCAGCAGCTAATTAGTTGAAATGTGAAAAACATTGGCTCTGTTGCTTCAGTTACATACTACAAAAACAGAATAAAACAACACAAACTGCACTAGAAATTAAACTGTGTTTAAAATTCATTGCTGATATAGCCTGCAGTATATAAATAGTTTCAATTTCAGTATTCTTATTTTTAAGAGGCAGAGGTTTTTTTTCCCCCCTTAATTCTTAAGTTCTGTGAAGGCCAAGAAGAAATCTTTATAGATGCAGCGTATAAGGTACCCAGGCAGACTGGGATTGAGATTTCTGGGTCATCTGAAAAAATGGTTGGCTTTCCAAGGACAAATCAGAAACACTTTGTGTGTGTGGAAGGGGGGAAAAGGGTTGAGGACAGAAAGGGCACAAGGGCCTGAGGTGATGATCACTGGTGAGATGGTGATGGGAAATCCATGGGGACCACAATTGAGGTCAAATATATGTAAAGAAAAAAAAATGGTTGTCTTTCCTTGAGCGTGGATGAGGTTGTAAAGGGCCAGAGAAGAAGGAGACTCCTTTGGGTGCCTCCCACATGGTGAGTAGGAAGGAGGGCCCCAAAGGAAGGAGACTTTTGGAAGAGAACAAGAGAGGAAGCGGGAGAGGCCGGCTAAGTTCTGGTTTTTCTGGGACGAGGATGAGCTGCCAGAGTAGAAAGTGCAAGAGTGTTCAAGGAGGGTCCCTGTGGGGGAGACAGTGAGTTTCTGGACTTGGGGGTGCTCTCCAGAAGATGTTGAGGTCCAAGTCTCGGCTGTGTATACTCAGGACACAGATATGCAAGGACAGACACTGTTTGTCCTACGTTCCTGATGGCAATCGGAAAAAAGGAGAAAATCAACCAACTCTATTCTGAGGAACAGCCTTTGGTTTGCACGTTTGACATCTGAACACGTACTATCAGATAAAATGACATTCTAGCAGATAACGGTTTTTTGGTTCCTTCAGTGTCTACAAGACATCCCAGTTATCTGTTCTGAGAGTCACATTGCCGAGCAAGAGGAAAGCTGCACCAGGAACAAAACAAGCACAGTGTGTTTTTTTTTCAGTTACCTGTTAATAATGACAATGTCTCTCTTTCACCAAACAAGATTTTTATATCCAAATTATTGTCCTAAGAAAGAAAGATGAATACGCTGTCTCATCGTGCTTCAAACTAATGGGGGATTATCTCAGTCAGCCCCCAACAGGCTGTGGTTGGGAGCCCACGCTGGAGAGACAGCTGTGACCTGAGTCCATACTTCCCCAGCGTGGGAGATGGGGTATGGACTTGCTCTGGGGCTCATGCTTTTAGGGCTTCCCCCACACAGACCCCTCCTCCTATCTTTGCTTCTCACAAACAGGTTACTGAGAATCTAAACAAAGTACTGAGTCATACAGACGTGCTGATGGTCAAAGACTGGGTAAAATAGGCTGTTCTATCCTGTCTCCTGTATATTTGCTTTTATTTTGCATCGTGTCAGAATCTGCTTGTTAGAACTAACCTGAGGCCAGGAATTACTCAGTGCCCCCCGAATCAGAGAGATTGCTAGTTTCAGAGCTGGGATTTCTTCCGGGTTCTCCTTTCTTCACCCTTCCTTCTGCACCCCCTCAAATGGATTCAATAGCTTGACTCAAAAAATTGGCCTACTTGTTAAAACTACACACACTTAACTTTAGTCTGAAATACTTTAAATTGGGCACCAACCTTTATTCACCATATTTTCAGACAAATATTTTGTGTATTTTATTTTTGTAGGTTTTTTTTGTTTTAACACCATGCTCATTGAGAGCCTTTGTTAAACCAAAGTACAGTAACTGAAGAACAACCAAAAAAATAAAACCTGGAACGCAGGTTGTTTTGTTACTTTCTATACTGGTGTTCATTCTTTTGGTTGCTGTTGTTCATAAATAATAATTTTGTATGAAGAGAACAGATATAGTGCATCTCCAGTAACTAGACTCTATTTCAGGATGAGTTATTTAACTGCTTGGGCTATAAACTGAGTTGCGAACTGACAGCGGCCTCGACGATATTAAACCACTACTTATTGTTATAAATGCAGGCATGTTTGGAATTCCAATGCCAGGGAATGCTGCAGCTATGTGGTGCCAAGCCCTCCAGAGGGGAAATCTGCCAAAGCCCCTTTAACCACATGCCTGTAGGAATTTATGCACTTAATTAAATGCACATACTAAGCAGTTAAACAGCAGAGTCACTGCGCGTTCACATACATATATCACCAAATCACCAGATGGTACGTATTAGAGACCTAAGCTTCCCAATGGTGCTTTAGACACCCTACAAAAACACTAAGGAACAGGAAGATATAGTATTCTAAGATCTGTACTTAATATGATCCACCCAGATAAAGTATAATGGAAAGGAAAATAATGTAATAGTAAAAAGACTTTAAGGTATCTCAATCATTGAACATTCAAGAAATACATTGCAGAAGCTGACTAAGAACTTGATTTTGGAAGTCCTCTTAACATGTTATCACATAATTTAATTAATCATACATGTTCTGAATCATGACATTATCTGTGACCACAAGTTAATGCAGCATATACAGTATTTGTGGTAAAGCAAAATTCATACAATTTGTTAATAGCGCTAAGAGAACAATGGATCTTGCTAGAGTGGATGCCCACTCTAGTAGCCCACATTTTCTTCTACAGCTGGACTAAATAGAAACATATGGCAAGGGGGCTGTGATGAACAGACGTGGTGCCTCCAACTCCTGACGCTGATGTCCTCTGGTGGCGAGGAGGCTTGTGATTTTCTGCTAACAATGATGGCAACGGTGATGTCACTCCCCTGACTACATTATATTCTATAAGACTCTGCCTGCTTAGCAGAATCTCTCTCCTTCTCATTCTTCCCTTCTGTCTTCTTCCTCTTCTTCTCCTTCTCCCTCCTTCTTCTGTCTCCTCCCTTTATCTCTTCTCACTCCTTTCCTCCTCCTCCTCCTCCTTCTCCTCTTCCTCTCTCTTCTCCTTTTCTCTCTCACATGCTCTCTCTATCTTTGAAGAAGTAATTGGCCATGAATCCTACAGCTGCATGGAGATTAATTTTGCCAATAACCTGACAGACTTTACAATTGGGTCCTTCACCAGTCAAGCCTCTGATGAGAACTCAGTCATGCCCCAAACCTCACTATTAGCTGCATCAGCCAGTCAAGGCATATTGTTCTTAAAACTTAGTTTTTGGTACTTTGTCATACAGAAGTAGATAACTAGTACAATTGTTCATCAAACTAAAACTGGAAACTTCATTCTCCACTCTACTTCATATAGATGTTTCTAAAGCACCCCTATGATTCTGGAACTTTCCAGAATGGGCAAGCTCATTTACATGATATTTAGGACCATTCAGAGCCCAGTCTGCAGCTCACAAGGCCTTTGCTCTTATCACTCCAGCCATACTGAATTACTCTTTCTTAGCTCCCTCCTTCACTTCTCATATCTGAGTAATTCTCTGTCATCCTTCAAGGTTTGATTCAGACATCACATCCTTTTCAGAATACAGTCTGGGTTCCCCCACAGCCTGCTGTTTGCCACTGTCAGGGACAAATCCTATTGTAGTAGGTTTCTCACACTAAATTATAAATTTCATAAGGATCAAATAACCTGTCTATTCTTTAAATCCTCAACGTCTCACACAGTGGAAAACATACCACGGAAGTAAATATTGAACAAATCCTTTAACATTATGACATAATTATAGTTCTCTTTGAGCTGTGACTAATACTAATAATTACTGCTTTTTACAATACATTACCAACAGAATTCTACCAAGTGAACTGATGAACTCTTTCTGGCCCACTCACTATAAATACATGTAAGCGCAGGTTAAATTTCTAGAACCTTCAAATGAGATGATTTAGAGGAAAATTCTTAAACATGAATGCTGACTACAGTGTCCCTCACTGGGAATAGTCTTTGGCATCAGAGAACTGCCTTATCATTTTTCCAGTACCCAGAGTCACTGACTGACTTACATAGAGATATAAAGGCCTGGAGCCCTTGGCTTAACCTGGTCTACTCAAAGGAGACTTTCAGTCCAGAACTGTCCATACGATGGGCTGAGGCAGCTGTTCTTCAGCCTTCCTTCCTCCCCAGGGAAACCTGTAGTCAACTTCCATTTCAGACTCTATTTCTAGGAAACCCAGTGGAAGTTGAGAACCATGGCTGAGAAAGAAATTTTGAAAGCAGTAAGTAGTTTTTATATATGTTTTCAATGTGATGCTATATTGCTTACAGACAGTTTGAATCCATCTATGGTTTAAGTTTATGTTTATTCTCTTCTGTCCTGGGCCAGGAATGTGGTGAGGTGAGTGAGTCATTGATTTCAAGTATAAAATTTCAGGGAGATCCCAAAGAGCAGTAACCAAGATAAAAAATTTTGCAATGAAATATTTTTAAAAGCCAAATTTCATGCAAAAATCTAGGATGAACAAAATATCAACATGTAAATAAGGACAGGATGGGCAGGACTGATTTTTTTAAGACTTAGGCTCCATAATGACTTGGCATGGTGCTGCTTCTGTCTAAGCCAAGCAGAATTAGCTTTCTGAAGATGCCTTTTCTGTTCAAATTCTAAGTTGTACAGCACTCATGGCATAGTAGGGTCCTCTGTGATGTGGTCCCTGTTTACCTCTCAAGTCTCATCTTTTGTCACTCATCCTCTCCTTCCACGCTCATGATCCCCTACCTGGGCTTCTCTCACAAAGAATCTTTTGTAGCTTCTAAAAGGGATGTCATGGAGACTTTGGGGTCTGACGGTGCTATTTCCTTTGCCTGTTGCCACCTGCTCTTGGCTTGGCTGATAGGGGCTTCTCCTTTAGAACTAAGCTCAGAGAACATTTCTCTTGGGATGCCTTTCAGGTTCCTGCAAGACTGGTAAATTCTAGGTGATTCCATACATTACAGTTTTACCCATAAGGTAATGTCCTCTTGGGCCTCCCTGGTGGCACAGCGGGTTGAGTGCTGCACTGTGAAGCATCTGAGTCACAGCAGCGAGAGTTTGATCCCTGGCCAGAGAGGGGACTCACATGGCACAGCAGACCTCTCTTGCCTCGCCCGCTTCTCCCCTCAGCAGTTTATTTCAGTAGATCTGCCTGTTCTATTCCCCACTCTGTCTCTAGTGAATCCTCTCACCTCCTGCAATTCTGGCCTGTACCCCAGTTCTTGTCTTCTTCCAGGTATTTTTGGCAGTCATGAACAGGACTCCATTTTAAGCAAGGCAAGATATGAATTACTGAAAAAAAGCATGCTAGTATCTCCTGGAACTAGAAGGAGAATTAAACAACTATGCTGAAAGAAAGGAGGAAGCCATTCTGATGGCTGGGAAGCCATCAAAAAAATGAGGCTACTGATTACTTGCTATCCCTCTTTTTGGAGTCATGTAGTCTTCTGTTGTTATTTCTTAGGTCTTTCTCAAAGGACAGGTTTCTCCATTAGGCATCTCTATGCCGTTGAACCATGACTTCTGGCTCCAGTTACTATTCCCCCCCAACTCCCTCCTTTAAGAAATCCATTTGGCTACAACAGCAATTTTCAACAGCAAACTTAAAAGACAAGACAGATTTTGATTGACCAGTTGCCTCAGACCTCGCTCTGAGGCACTTTGTATTTTAAATGGCTATTGAGGTCTTCCTCTGTGGGTAGGGGGCTGTTCTCAGGTAAGGGAAGACAGGCTATTGATTATCACATTGCACTGCAATTGTCTAATTATCTGTTTATTGGTGAATCTCTTCTACTGGCCTATGAGTGATATGCATGTAGAACCTGTAACTTAATTTCTATTACTTCTATTATCTGATAGAGTAGTTCGATAAATACCAGTTGAATAAATGAAAAGTAATATGACTTTTTCTTTTAATAGTTTTAATACTGTTATTAGTAATAAGAGTTCTTTAATTTAGTAGTAAATGTATTATTAAAACCGCTTCTCTTTCAAAGTCTTTAAAAATACTAGTCAGAGAACTAAGAGACTGAAGCTTTGTTTAATATAGATCTGTGATGAACATCATTGATTCACTCTTCTCCATCATATACCCCCTAATACAGACTAATCTTCCTTTAAGCCAGTATTTCCTATAAGTTGAACACAAGGCAGAGGTTCATTGAAGATTCAATCACCTCTTGAATTACAAAGAATTTTTACTTCATTTTAGTAATATTCATAAATGACTCAACTTAATCAGCCATGAATTTTCCTACTAAAAATCCCCAACTATTAGTGTCTTGGTGAGCTTGAAAGGCTACCTCTCAGGAGATCTGTGCATGTTTGGGTAGTATGTAGGCATGCACACATTTTAAATCTTGGTTTCAAAACCAAGATTTATTTAAGTAGATGAAGGAAATCATATGAAATTTCCAACTTAAAAAAAAGCTGTATGATAGTATCAAATCTTCTTAAATCCATGGTATGAATTCCAGTTCTTCTATGAACATGTGATTCATATTGTCCTATAGGGAGGATTATTTAGCTCTCTGGATATTAGTAAAATAAGCTGATGCTTGCCTGAGAAAGTTCCACAGGTCTTGGTGACTTTGGTTTGCACCTTTGGTTTGTACATGGAGGTATAATTCTTTCTTCTAAAGGTTCCTGCCTCTTAGATGCAAATAATTATCAGTTCTCCCTGCTTCCCAATCCAAGTAAGTAATGTCCCTAAACCTTTTCTTGTGGATGAAGCAGACACTTAATAAGATCTTCATCCCCAAACCACTCTGCCTAAGGCTGGTGCCTGAAATCCTTGTCTTGTGACTTAGTGGTCTCTTTGTCCCAGGGAAGCTGGACCAGGAGACACTCAAATCTGGTCTTGCTAAAAGAGCTGCATTTCTTCATCTAGATGTTGCCTGACCATTTCTCTCAGTCAAGAGTTAGGTTCTTTTCTTGGAAAGAGACTGGTTTAGATTCGAAATAAAAAGTACCTGGAGGTTTATTCAAAGGCTTTAAAAATTTGCCTGTGATGACTCTTGGTTATTGTTTCTTCTTTGTCAGATAGAGGTAAGTGGCAGAGACAAAGGTGGCTGGGTGGAATTCTCTCTGCTGGCTGTTGAGGATCAGCTGTTGAGCCGCCAGACCCACATGGTTCACCATTCTACCTTCCAGCCTTTATTCACTTCCCTGGTAAGTAGGTTCCAATGCTTGTGAATTCTCCTTTCTCTCCCCAGTTTTCCCATGTGTACACAGACATATACAGTCCCTGCTGGTTTCCACCTTACTGCTCTGAAGACATGAATATCTGGATTGCGTTTTATAATATTTATAAAAGTAAAATATGAAAGTAAAATATCTCCCTTAGGGGCCAAGGATATATTAATGTAAATCAAAACTTCCTTCCAAATGTACTTTGGCATGGAATCTGGTAGTGCTGAGTAGAAGTCAGAGGGATAAATCAGATGGAAATGAACTGCTTTTCTAGCCTGGAGATTAGACCTTTCCTGTCTTTGCTCATGAGGATTCTGCAAGAAAAGAATCTCACTTCCCATGCTAAGGAGGCTGGTAGGATAAGCAGACAGAGTAAGATGTTGATCCCAGGGCCTTTTAAACTCTACATTGAATATCTCTGTCTTGCAACCATCCCAGGCCTTTGGTCTTGGTGATTTGAAGAATTTTGGAGCCGTTGGTATCATTTTTCAGGCTTCAGTGCTCTCAGGGAATTAGGTACACAGGTACACCAGGCAGGGAGGCTGGCGTGCTGGGAGCAGGCAACTGAGCATCCCAGCCTCCCATGAATCTCTACACTCTTTCTCTGGTGTTCTCATGGCTGTATTTCCTGCCCTCTTGCCATCTCTGAGTGACACCGCCCTTATATTCTTGACCTCTATACTCAGGTGTGCACACGCACACACACACATCCATGTTCAGGTGTCCATCATCAGTAACATGCATGTGTCCTCTATATTAACAAGATCAAAGCTGCAGGTGACAGCCACAGAGGCCAGTGGCATAAAATCCTTACAGACTTCATTTACCCTACAACCTCCAGGACAGTAATTGTGATTTGATTCTATCTGTACTCTATTAGTGAGTCCCAGGGCAAGTTAGGGTTAAGGAGGCAGTTCTAGGGCCAGTACAGAGAGGGTCTTTGGGGAAGTTAAAGAGGCTTCTGAGATAAGGACAAATTCTAAGAGGTGCTAACCTAAACATACTTTATAGATGAGTAAAGTCCAGGAGGACTAAATAAACAAGGACAGTGAATCTTGTGAGAATTAATAAGACCTTGGACAGGGGAGGTAAAGGAGAAACTCTGAGGTAAGAGCTGGGAAAATGGGTGTATCTGCCCGGAGGACTGTAGCCATGGAGAGAGAAAGAGCCAACCATAAAGTAGGATGGTAAGATTTTTTTTTTAAAGATTTATTTATTTATGCGTACAAGAACTGAGGTATAGGCCAGAGGTGCAGGAGATGAAAGGAGTCACCAGAAACAGAGTGGGGAGAAGAACAGGGAGAATGACTCAAATACACAGCTGAGGAGAGCAGTGGGCGAGGCAGGAGAGGTCTGTGCACCATGTGGGTCAGCTCCCTGGCTGGGGATCGAACTCTCGCTGCTGTGCTGTGTATGCTTCATAGTGCGGCTCTCAACCTGCTGCGCCACCAGTTTTTTATAATACAGAAAAAGAAGCTGAAATATCCCCTGGACATGGGCCCATAATGGCTTCATCACCCCTCCCAGCTACAGCATACCTGGAGCCCCTGCTTTCTTCCTTCAAATAAAATGTTCTTTACTTTCTTGAATAAAGTTTGCTTCTCTCTGCTTATCTAAAAAATCTGCAGATTCCTTTCATGACTTCATGGTACAAGAGCCCATGGTGGTTCAAGGGCTAAATTTTTAGCTTTCCTCAGCTAGACCAGGGTGAAAAGCAGCAGCAGCCACCGCTTCAGCCACGGTAACCACACACTAGTTTCACTGGGGTGACTGAGGTGACAGACAGCGGGTTGGCAAGGCATGCCACCCCAAGCAGCTTGAGCAATGTAGGGAGAGGAAGCTGGAAGAGGTCACTGAAAAGTTTTCAATTTTAAATCTTACAAACTTCTTATTGGTTCTTCTTTCTCCCTCTTGTAAATCAGTCTATGAAGGAAGATTTAATTTTGGCCCTGGAGTTGCCAATGTGTCAGGCTCTGGAGCTGGACACTGATATAGAAGTAAGTGGATATCTGGGCATTAGCATTGCCCTGGTTTACAATGGACAATCAACAGCAGAAGAGTCAAGAGCCACTTACCAAAGCCACCCAATGGGCAGGAAAGCCCATTCTAGCAATACATTGTGGTTCCTAATCCAATATCCCTTCCCCTTTAAAACACCGACTCACAAATGGAGAACGCTTTTACATGCATTAATTTTTCCCTTAAAAGCTTGTTCATGAGAATGAAAATATTTTAAAGTTCTGCTTTGAGACATACACCCAAGAGGCCAATTCATATGATGGTAAGTATGAATTATATTCCATAAGATAGAAACTTAACGATGAAATATATTGGCTTCATTTCTCCCACTCTACTTTTGTTTCTCATTACTAGCAAAAGCCACAGTGTCAGAGGTAAAGTTGCCTGTAGTCACTTCTAAAACGATAACCCAGAAGGGTTGGCCTGTAACTTGAGTAGTCACGTGACCTCGCCTTCCTAAAGGTGCCGTTTGGCAGATATATTATGTTCTAATGAAAATGGATCCATTTATGCCAGTTGCTCAGTATGTGGGTGAGTGTGGCTTGTGTTCTCATTCTATTTACAGAGTATTTTTAGGTTATTCTCTCACATGAATAGAGAGTAAGAATGAGAAGGACTGCCTTTGGTCCATACTCTTATTAGACATAATTGCTTTTGCCTAGCCAAATATGAATGAAGTAATTTGAATAGTAATAGCCTCAACAAGATATGTTCAAGTCTTGAGACCCAGATACCTGTGAATGTGACCTAGCTTGGAAATAAGACTTTTGCACAAAGATATAGTTAAGATCTTTAAAAGAGGTTATCCTGGAAGTAGGGTGAGCTCTAAATCCAATAAATGGGGTCCTTAGATGAGAAAGAACAAGGAGATTTTAGATACAGAGACACAGGCGGAACACCACATGAAGCTAAGGTGGAGGGGCCTCCCTGGTGGCACAGAGGTTGAGTGCAGCACTGTGAAGCATCTGCAGCACAGCAGGACGCGTTCGATCCCTGGCCAGGGAGGGGACCCACATGGCGTAGCAGACCTCTCCTGCCTCGCCTGCTGCTCCCCTCAGCAGTGTATTTCAGATCTGCCTGTTCTGCTCCCTACTCTATCTCTGGTGAATCTCCTCACCTCCTGTGACTCTGGCCTGTACCCCAGCTCTTGTATGTATAAATATATATATTTTTAAAAAAGATAAGGTGGAGGGGGAGGCTGGAGTGTGGCATCTCCAAGCCAAGGACAACCAGAGCCACCAGATCGCGGAGACACTTGGAGCAGACTCTCCCTCAGTGATCCTTAAGGCACCAAACCACTGACCTTGATTTCGGACTTCCAGGCTCCCGAACTGTGAGGGAATACATTTCTATTATTTTCAGCACCCATCTTGTGACACTTTACACCAAGAAACCCACTCTGGCGCCACTCAACGTCTCTGTTCCTGTTGAATCTCATCTCTATGCTTCCTCTTTTCATTGCCTGTCACTACTCTTGAGGTAAGCCCTTGCCTCGATCTTCCAAAAAATATTTACTAAAGACATTTCTTATGTCTTCCTGCTGAGCTGTCTGACCGAGTGATGTGGCTTGAGGCAGGTCCAGCAGGCCTCGGCTCTGGCCAGCCTCCTATTGTCCCAGGTGCCACTGGGCCTGTCCCAGGAACCTCTCACGTCAGTGAACGTGTCCAAGCATGGAGCTTTCACCTGTTTCCTTAGGGAATGGAGCCCAGCATGAAGTGGCCCCTTGAAGACTAGCACCTTGAGCCAGAGCTTGAAAAGTCCTGTAGCTGCTTTGTACAGAAGAAAGAAAAAGGTTCCCCCACAGCGCAGTGGGGCTTCCTTCTGACTCCCCACGTCAGTGTTCGTTACCTGGTTTTGCAATGAAAAGTCATTCCTTCTCCCCTCCCCCCAAAATCTTTCAATGCAATATGCTTATAAACAAAGGGAAATATGTTTCCCATCAGACAGGGCTGGGGTGCAGGGGCAATGCCTCATTACAGTGTGTATTTTATGGGGGAGAAGTAAGTCAGAGGCATATACTAGGAAGTGCCCAGGGGCACACCCATGGCAATGACCTTTAAAGGGCAGTGGTAAGTTACTTGACAGCATAACCAGCAAGTGAATGATCTCCCTGTGAAAGGTCACGAGCAACTCGAACACTATTTCCTATTTCAACACATAACCTGGTACCTTTTGACACATTTCTCTTCCTCGGGGTGATCTGATTTCTGTAAAGTAAACCAGATGTATTTTCTTTGCTTTGATGAATGCACCCAATTTGGGCTCAAGGTAGTACCAAAGCCTGTAGGCAGCCATGACTATTTCTGTTACTTTTAATGATGGCTTATTACAAAGTGGCATTTGCATTACCCTAAGTTATTTTGAGGTGCCACAGAACTGTGGAAATTTAAAATTAACAGAGATCTCTGAGACACCTCACCTAATTCTGTCCTTCAGAAAAGGGGAACAGAGCTGAGAAGGTACAAGACACTTGTCTGAGATGGAACAGTCAGGAAGTGGTAGACTCTGGTTCCCCACTCTCCAGCCTGGTGCTGTTTTCACCCTGCCATGACATTCACAGTTTCATCAGCAAACAGCAAGCAGAGAGGATTAGCCAAACTCCTTGTTTAAATTCTCTGAGATTCACTAATAGGTGTCTCTCATCTGCAGTCCAGTGATTCCATATCTTTTCTCTGCTTGGCTGTGTTTTTTCCCCAATGCATTCCCAAGGCCCATGCTTTCTTTCCTAGGCAGATGCCATATACTGTGTGTGAGAGGCCACCACGTCTGTTTTCTAACCCAATTGCGTGACTCGATGTTCACTGTCTCTAGTCACTGTTCTTGTGTCAGACCATGCCTGTCTATGCCGAGCACTGATGCTTCGCGATCTTTCCTGTGATGAGGTTTTACCCAGGCTGCTGGAGGGAGGGAGTCAGAGGAAGCAAATGTTCAAACGACACGTGAGTCTGCTTGGCCAAAGATAATACGGCTGAACTGAAAGGCTAAATATCTTTGCGCTGGCTTGTTTTTTGCTTCCCCTTTTCCTCATTCAAAAGGTAAAAAATTGATGGATTGGATTCTCCTTTTAATATGGAGCTTAACATCCTGATTCTGCATAATCACAATGATTTTGCTACAGAAATCAGCTTAGCAGAGTCAAGGGAAGCACAACAGTTTCTGAATAGTTATTCAGACGATATTCAATAGGCAAACCACTCCCTCATTTTACCAGTAGATTCTGCCTAGATGAGTACAGTAAACACTGAAGGGAACACACACTCGCTCTATGGTGATTTGGTCTGTAAGTAACAAGTCTGATTTGCTTCCCTCCCTCTATGATTTAGCAACACCTTTACTCCATTCCCTATGCCGATACACACATACATACACACGCAAATACACATAACCCGCTCTCTTCTCTAAGACCAAAAACAGCTCTATTTTCACTTCAAGAAGAAAGAAAAAGAGAAGAGTGGGGAGAAAGTAATTTTGTATTTGCCTAAAATATTATCCTTGAAATTGCTTGGCAGGAAAAAGTCAAGGATCCCTAAATGACTTCTAACAATATGCCACATACATTTGAGGTATTTGAGTACATTTGAGTCAAGCTGATGCCCTTGGGCCTTCAACCATG
Organism: Galemys pyrenaicus; assembly: GCA_019455555.1. Taxonomy (NCBI): domain Eukaryota; kingdom Metazoa; phylum Chordata; class Mammalia; order Eulipotyphla; family Talpidae; genus Galemys; species Galemys pyrenaicus. Next base: position 3,299,796 of record JAGFMF010011961.1, on the reverse strand, counting down.
GATGGGGCTTCTGGAACACGAGTCGGGTTCTAGATGGTCAGCTGGGACTAACATCCCTACAAAGTTTCCTCTTCCAGGAAGCGGTTGGGTCTAGGCTCCTGCTCTTGTCTATCTGTGCCTCTGTACTTCGGTTTGCTGACTTGTTCAATAGGAATAACGCTTGTTTTTCTTGGCAGAAATCTGCTCTGTGTAATGGTAAAAGGAGGAGGCAGAAAAGTGCTTTTATCCTTCCAAAAGAAAAAGGCTAATTTAACGCTATTATACAAGAAAACATTATATCATGACATTTCTCTGCTTCTTTATGTAAAATAGAAATGAGAGAGAAATGTGGAGGATTTCATTGGAAAATATTTAGATCTCAGGGCAATATATTGCTTTAAGGTTTCTTTTCACTCACAGATGCCGAGAAAAACTCTGTGCTTATTGAACTGTACACTTCTCTGTGATACATCACCACATCATGGAGTAGTTTTGATATGAAATTTCTATAAAACCAAAGTTGCAGACATCCTCCTCAAGGATCGCCACAGGCCTTTGTACAGTAAAGATAAATACATTGTATAATCACAACTCAAAGAAGACTGTTCTCATCGGAAGGAGCAGACTGGCAGCACGGTCTTTGCACAACAAATATTTTTGTGACATTCTGTAAGTTAAACATGAATTTATTGATTTTTGCCATTTCTTATTCTGAAATCATGACATCTAAAAAGGAAATGCATTTATCAATGGGACTCAAACAGCTCAAATGTTAATTCTTAGAAAGTTTCTTTTGAAATTCAACAATGTGGCTTGGACTGTAACTAGAAAATTATTCTTTTATTTCACTTGGTATATATATATATATATATATATATATATTGACTACAGTCACATTGGTTGACAACATTGTATGATGCAGAGGAATGTGTTACTCTAAGAACAGGCTGGCCCCTGAAACAAAGCGTGCCTCTGGGTCTATATTAAGTTGGACAGAACTTTTGCAAAGAGGAGACAAAGATCTGTAAATAATTTTGAGAGATGAGGGCAACATATAAGTGTGTCTCTTGTGCAAAGTAAGTGCACTGAAATGTGTGTTTGAGTCCTGGGGGCTGAATAAGGAGGGAATGTTACTCATCGTAGGAAGAAGAGAGTCACCCAAAATCTCAGTGTGTTCCGCATCCATGCTTATCTGCATCATCCCCACCACACTTCATATTTTAAAAGGATGAGAAAGCGGAGAGAACTTCTGGCCACACCATCTCACAAAGGAAACTCCTTTGCATCAGGAAGGTTAAAACTTTTCTCCAAAAGTCTCTATTTAGAATATTCTTCTGTTCTTTATGAATCAAGGGAAAGTAACATGGTCTTAGATCAGAGATCCCTAAGGGGAACTGATACCACCTGCTAGGGGAGTTGCTGGCAATTATGGGGGGGGCACTGTTTTTGTCTGTCAAAATGATAGGCAGGATATTCAGTGGGCAGATGCCAAGGGTTGCCGTACCTTCTGCAGTGGGGGCAATGGCTCCATACAATAAAGAGCTGCTTCTTATATGACTTTTGAAAGTTGCACTGGACAGTTGTGTAAGTGAAAGTTGTACTGGTCAGTTTTTAATGACCTCAGTGCCGAGTCCAAGTCTGTGTCAAAATACAAATGATACTTTTTTTCACAGTTTCAAGGTATATTGAGATATCTAGGAATTCAAGAATTGCTTAGATCAAAAGAAAATTGTACTTGCTTTCTAAATTTTTACTGAGATTTGCTTAACAATTCAGAATATCCACCCAACAGGGGAAACCCCCTGACCTATATGAATTGTGCTACATAAATTGTCAGTGTAACTCAAGTGTATCTGCCTTTATAACTCTCACATGTATCGTGACACCACAGATTGGCCACACCTGTGGATCCCACATACAGCTATCATCATGTCTTCTGGTGAAGTCATTCCATCTGACAACTCTTTCCTTAAAATTAAAATTTTTGTGTCAGTTTTAAAAATAGATGTGTGTTATTTTTATCTGTGATGAAATATTTCAGTGTAGAGATATTTCTTGAAATATATTTCAGGATAGAAAAGGAAAAATTAGAAGGTATTACATTAAAAAGAAGTGAGAGTGCAGGGACCCACCAGCATACATGAAATAGTGCACTGGACACCTGCTCTACTGTACTGGCCAATGTGTGTGGTCTTGGAGAAGTCACTCTGTCACCTACGTGAGGAAAATGGTGGACTGGGCTAGTTCTTCAGTTTCAGATTTTAACTGTGACATTAGTTTAGGTTTAAGAATATTTAAACCCTTTGAAAAAATGAGAGTAGTGGTACTAACTGTGCAAAGTGAATATTTTAGATCTGGTAGATTGTCTTGAATGTTTTTGAGGGACTTCTCTGGAAAGGACAACCATGGTTAATGGGAAAGTTGGGGCCATCTAGGCAGGGTTCTTTGAAGGAATAGTTGAGCACCTGTATTTTTTGTGCATTCGTTAAAACTAGGCAAACACTGAAATCTAAGGAGAACATTTTGAAAATATGAGAAATACTCATTAAATAAAAATTTTGGAATCAGGAATGATAATTTTGAATTTGGTAGGAAAAATAAACCCACAGAAATCAAAAGAATATCTTTGGGTACTAGAACTCTTGAATTTACCAAAAAAAGTATTATTTCCTCATTTTAAAAGCATCTATAATAAGTATTTATTACTTATTCAGGGGAAGGTGACTATCTTATGCAGTTTGAAATGATTTGATAGAATACCATAGATTGGGAGGTTGAAACAATGGAAATTCATTTCTCTCAGCTAGAGCTTGGGGTGTCCAAAGACCACGTGCCAGACCACGTGCCATCTTTCTGTGAGCAGTTGGGTCCCTTCTGGCTGTTTCCGCATATGGTGGAGACAGAGAGCAGAAGCAGCCTCTTACAGCTCTTCTCCTAATGCACTAACCCCATTCATGAAGGCCCAACCTCATGACCTAATTATGGGTGAAAAAACCCAAACTTTAACTACCAACCCACAAGGTATTAGGATTTCACATATGAATTTTGCAGAGACACACATTCAGTTCCTAACACTAACTTTGTTCCCAGTTCAATGATATTTAATCATAAAATCATACTTCACCACATTTTGTTGTTGATGAACAATGTTACAAGAAATTGAACAGTCTCTCCATGGTGAGTCAGTCACACACTGCTGCAAGTCACAGTTTTAAATATTACAGTTTACCCAGAATTATAGGTTTGAAAAGAAAGGGAGATGAAGTTGAATGTGTATTTATTCCAGTTCTAGTTTTATAAGTTTAATTTTTTGAATAAATAAAACACCCAACCTACTCTTGGGATTTGGGGATTTATTTTAGTTTTATTTAGTTTGTTTATATTTATGGAACTTGTCTATTTCTCATGAATAATGAATGCAAGAACACTATTTAGGGCTCAAGTGAATAACAAATCTGGTTACTATCTTTTTGAGCAAATTAAATTTAAAATTTTTAGATTAGCTTTATGCTTTGTAAAAAGATGTAGCACTTACCTGATTACAGACCATCCATGTCAAATAATAGCGATGTTCAGAATCTTAACGGCTTGCTTAAATTATATTAAATTAGTTTAGCATCAGTGTGCTTACCAACTTGCTCATTACTGATAACCTAAAAATGCAGTACCCATGCTCTAATTATACTGAGATTTTCTTAGGCCTAAACTTTGGCCACAAAGTCTAAAGAGTTCCTTCTGCTGAGCCAGTGGTGTTGACTGTGACTAATTATGTAATGGAAGGTGCTTGTGGCCCACCCTCTCTGCCCAAGACTGAGAGGGAAAGTCTTTCTCCCATAGGCCGACCCTCATCTCCATATACAGCAAGTCTTCACTTAATGGTATTGATGGGATCCTGGAAAATGCAACTTGGAGCAAAACAAAGTATAATGAAACAAGGACCTCAATGACGTCATTTCATAAAACTTTAGCCAGTATATATATCTATATCTATATCTATATATATTCTTTTCTTTATTTATATATATTTGACATTGATTGTGGTCCCCGTGGATTTCCCAGCACCATCTCACCAGTGCATCATCACCTCAGTCCCTTGTGCTCTTTCTGCCCTCAACCCATTTGCCAGTATATATTTTTTAATGACATTGAGTGAAAAGACATTATTTGAGGGCCTTCTGTATACCGATACTGCCCTTTACACCAAATGTCACAAGTGTATGAAGAAGAGGAACCAGTCTCTGGCTGGGATGATAGATGCCTTCTCTGTACCTATCCAGGTCCTTAACCACAGAACAGTAAAGAACTGGGACCAACTGGGGACCAAAAGGCCTGGGGACAAATTTGACCATCTACCAGTTTCTTGCAAGATAGAAGAAAACTTGGTGGGAGATGGTGTCTGGGCCAACGTGCCCTCCGCTACTGATTGTACCTCCTGCCTGGCACAAATGCCCTACTCATGCTCCAGTCCTTCCCACTAGAGGTCCAATGAACCTAAAGCCTGACTCGGAGCTACCCGACTTCCAGAAACAATTCTGGAGCCACATATTATACTGAAATTGGATACTACCTATATGACTATCTCTGGACATGATTTTATTAATTCTGCGAAAGTGTTCTGACTAGTAATAACTAGCTGTAGACCTAGAGTAAGCTGCCTAACCTCTCTGAGCCTGTTTTCTTGTCTGCAGACTGTTGGGGTTAGGGTTAGGGTTGGGGTTAGGGTTGGGGTTGGGGTTAGGGTTAGTATTAGGGTTGGGGTTGGGGTTGGAGTTAGGGTTAGGGTTGGGGTTGGGGTTAGTGTTAGGGTTGGGGTTAGGGTTAGGGTTAGTGTTAGGGTTGGGGTTAGGTTTAGGGTTGGGGTTGGGTTAGGGTTAGGGTTGGGGTTGGGGTTAGGGTTGGAGTTAGGGTTTAGGTTTAGGGTTTGGGTTGGGGTTGGGGTTAGGGTTGGGGTAGTTTTAGGGTTAGGGTTAGGGTTGGGGTTGGGGTTAGGGTTATTGTTAGGGTTGGTTTTGGGTTTGGGGTTACGGTTGTGGTTAGGGTTAGTGTTGGGGTTTGGGTTAGGGTAAGGGTTAGGTTCGGTTTGGGTTAGGTTTAGGTTTGGGTTTAGGCTATGGAAACACAATCTAAACCAAAGGCACTTTGTACATTTGAACAGCTAATAATGTAAAGTTATATCATCTCTTTAGTATTCTAAATGCATGTGGGCACAAACAAAGCCATAAATATTTTCAGAACCATAAAATATTTTCATTTTCTCAATGTAATTATAATTATCAGTCATTTTATTGACAAGTTCATCACTGCCTGAAATTGACTAGTGGTGAAATATATTTATGTAAAATAAACTATGATAAAATTCATGGACACACAAGTATGATAGTAAAGATTTAGTTATCGTGTTAAATATAGAATTCTAAGTACATTCTCTTCAGATTCGCACTTGAGATAAATGCTCCCTATCAGATCCAATTTATTTAACTGCTCATGTTATCCTTTAGTTTGAACATTGGTGGGCCCCCATAAAAAGTATTTGAGACAGACGGTAACCCCAGTTGCTTCTCTATTGGTTTGTTTGCATGTTTAGATTTTTTTTTTTTTACCATAGTTACTCTGCGATTAAACAGTAGGTGGCTAATGAAAATGTTATTTGCTGCAGTGGCAGACTAAATCAGTGGGAAACAGGGGTGGAGAGAGAGAACTGGGGGAAAGAAAGAAATGTGTTTACACTTGAAGATGTCAGAGGAAACAGCTGGAGCCCTGAGCCCTTGATACTGGAACTGGCATGTTCTTTAAAGAACTCATCTACATTATTACACGCTCCTTCACACTTAGAAATCTATTAATTTACAATTAGTTGTATTGATTTTCTAGCAGATTTGTAATTTCTGTAATAATTTACAGAGTACTGGAGAAATTAACTATGCCCCTTGGAAAGATAAGCATTCCTGTAAAAACAGATCTCAGCACGAGTTATCGAACACATCATTGAATATCTGGATTTTTAGCTTTAAATTCTATATTAATTACAACAGAACTAAATGAGAATTCCATTTGACCATCTAAGAAGTATCCATCCTATTCCCACTTTTCCCCATACTATTTCAGTAAGAATTCCAACGAGAGCCAGAGACACAGGCAAGAATATACGCTCTTTTTTTTTTTCTTTATGGAAGAGAGGGGCAGATTCAAGTTACACTTTAAAACAACAGGAAGATTTTCCTAACAAGCACATATACTCTAGACTTTATTTTTTTTCCACATTAGATATGCAGTAATAATTGGTCAAAAAGGGTTGCAAATGCTAGTACCTGCTTGAAGTTGCATTAGGTCCCTTGAAAATTTAAGTGGATACTAGGATGTGTTAGCCCAGGACTATATGTAAGCCCTGCTCATACACAGGGAGGGTGGTACTGAGTGTGAGGGAGGCACAGTGTTGATACAGAGTCCTGTGAGCCGTGACAGAGACATATATTGGTACAGGGACTCAGAAAGTGGAAACGAATCTTAGGAGGATGAGTTGAGCAGAAGTGATCTCAGAGAAGGTGATTCAATATACAGTGGAAAAAGAGTTCAGTTGGTAAAATTGTTGTTAGCTCAAATGCAACTGAATTTTCAATTTTTTTTTTGTTGTTTTGTGAGATCCATTATCATTTCAGTGTAATTCTGGACGGTTCTATTAAATTTTTCAATCCTATGCTTGTGTCATAGACTTTTTATTATTTTTCCCGTAATGAATTTTTTTCACAATGGTTCTCCTTTTTAAGAGATAAATTGTTATACTAAGGAATTACTAAGTGTTCAGAGAGAGTAAAACTGAGATGTCAGTTCACTTTGGGTCAAAATATGAGAATATTGTGGGAAAAGGCATGAAGGATACTGGTCCCTGGCTTGAGAAATGTAGGTGGGCAGGTTGTCCTTTGACAAAGTACCACCTTTATGCAACACCACCATACTCAGTGCACTGAGGTTTGGGATATCGTGGGACATACATCTGTGGCTTGAAGACAATCATGGTGCAATTTTGAAGTCACATTACCACCCTGGGCCCACTCAATGGAAGATGAGCTGGACTGGGTCTCTTTAGTACCTTCCATTTTCAAATATTAACTGTATGGCTTTGAACCTACATTAGCTTTGAGAATATTTAAGAACTAAAGAAAGCTGAACAATGTGGAAGGGCTTGTACAGTGGCCACAGCTCCCATAGAGTGTTACAAAATGGCGGCGTTCAAACATTTCCTTGAATCGCCTTCGGTAAAATTTAGACCTGATTCTTGTTCTGGTTTTGATTTTGTTTGATTGAGTATGCATGTGGTCATGCTTTAGCACTTCTCTTTTCTTTTAAAAAAATACCTTCCAGTGTAGTGACTGAATTAGGTTTATAAAAAGACAAGACTTTGACTATTTAGCTCTTTTTAAAAAAAGAGCTATGAAGCTAATTCAACTTTTGATTCAAGTACTACTTGACAATAACTTATTGCTAGTCTGCTTTTGCTTCTCAACTCTAAGTTCCAATAGGACACTGGGTGCTCAGTAGTCTTATTCTAGACCAAAGCTGGCTCAGAATAGTTGCTCAGTAAATATGCAGTTAACGAATGAATTAACCACATATTTATCAGAGTATTTTGGAATGTCTAAAGATCAAAACAGAAACTACTCAGGTGTGGGACTATTTGGTTTTTAAAGATTTATTTATACATATGAGAACTGGAGTATAGGCCAGAGGTGCTGAAGAGGGGGCCATGAGAGGATTCACCTGAGACAGAGTGGGGAGCAGAACAGGCAAATGTACTGAGATATACTGCTTAGGGGAGCAGCAGGCAAGATAGGAGAGGTCTGCTGAGCCATGTGTTTTAGCTTCCTGACCAGAGATCAAACTCATGCAGCAGTGGCTGGTGATAGCTGAATAGTGCTGTGAGTTTAACTTCTGTGCCTTGTGGGAGGCCCCAGGTGTGTTTTTTTTTTTTTTTTTAAGATTTATTTATTTATGCAGACAAGAGCTGGGGTACAGGCTAGAGGTGTGGGGGATGAGAGGATTCACCAGAGACAGAGTAGGGAGCAGAACAGGCAGATCTACTGAAATACACTGCTGAGGGGAACAGCAAGTGAGGTAGGAGAGGTCTGCTTTGCCATGTGGGTACCCTCCCTGGTCAGAGGCAGGGATCGAACTCATGCTGCAATGGTTGTGGTTTGCTTCTTAGTACATTGCTTAACCCATTGCGCCACCAGGGAGGCCCCCAGGTGTAGGATTTTTAAGAATATTTTGTTTATCCCCAGCTTATAAAAAAATATAAATTGTAATAGATAATAACACAGTAGAGATTACAATTATGGGAAATCTAAAACATGTTGCTTCTGAACAATTTTGTCTTACTTCATGCCCTTATGTACTGATCACTTACTGTGTTTTTGTACCTTTTCTGAGAAAGATTCCATTCCGAGACTTGGACTGAATACCACTGTCCAGTAATATTCTCCTTCTAGATGCTATGAAGCTAATTCTACTTTTTATTTTCCTTACTATTGTCAGTATTGTTAGCTCTTTAGACTTTTGGTTCCAGAACACTCTAAAGGAAGTTTGAAGGAAAAAAACTGAGGTTAGAAATCATTTCAATTACGTGATATTAAATATACCCTCAAATAATTTGCCTAAAATGATTTTTAAGATCAAATAGATATTGGAAATTAAATCAAATTATAAACAACTACCTAATTGAAATAAAGAAATTTAATAAAAATCATGCTTAATATTAAAAAGAATACTGGGCAAGAAGCAGGCAGCTGAAATTTGGTATGTGAATGTTACCAGCCATGAATCCTTAAAAGGCATGTGAGTTCTCCAGGCCTCAAAGGAAGACTAATGAAATAATCTCTTAAATTTCCTTTAGCTGTAAATTTTTATGATTTTATGTTCCTTGAACGGTTTTTACGAATATAAGAGAGAAGAAAACAAAACACATGAACCTATTCTATTTTAAAAGTCAAAGCATAAAACTCAACTTCAGAAATGGGAATTGGAACTCCCCATGTATTTAGACTGTAATAGGAGCAGGCCTTTCCACAGGAAAACGGTTGCTGTTTTTTCCTTCAAAAGAGCTAAAAGCATACAATTAATGTGAACGAGCAGTAAGGCATGAATATTCTGAATGATAATGCCAATGAATGTTTGCAGTGTGCCAAGGTTATTAATCTTACCCTCCATCCGTACCATAAATCAGTGATGCAAGCTGAGGCACACAATCTCCTGGGATTTGTTTCTGCTGGGCCCAGAAGAATTTAACTGCTGGTGTGTGGTTACTCACTGCAAATTTTAAAAAATAGCCTGGCCACAAAGTTACGACTCATGTTCTAAAACAAAGAGTGGATTTCATCATGACAGAAGATCCTTGGCAGAACAGAACACCTGATCTTTCACCGGTGTGAGGCCTTTGATTTTTGGTGGGGCACAGAACTTGCTGCATCAACATGAATCGGTAACTAAGAGCTTCTTCAAGTTCTGTGTCATTTGAGGGCTTTTCCGCCATCAATGTGACAATGTTGTGAGAAAGGGGAAGCCCATGCCATTCCCCTCAGGGACACTTATGGCACTGGACTAAGTCACTTGCCACCCCTGTTCCTGATTATCCTCTTCACTTAGACTCGATTCTGGGTTCACTGTGGGTTAACTCTCCAAAGCTACAAAACAGTCTTTCTTATGACTGTGAAATAGAGAACATTCATCAAGACTATAGTTAAGGGAAAGACAAGTTAAGCATAGCCAAATCTGAATAGAAAAGTTGACATTTATGGAGTGTAGGACCAGGCACTTTTCTAGTCTTGTTGAGAACATTTAACCATTTTATATTATCTTGTCATCAGGAGACACCAAGGAGGTGAACTCTTATTTCAAACAAAGGTCAGAAATTAAGCCACACAATGATAACAACATTTCTGTCAATGACAGATCACACATAAGTCAGTGGCTTGGTGAACAGAGACTAGGTGTGTAGGAGGCTGTACCACCTAGGGTGTATAATTGCACTTGACTGTATTTGCACAGTGATGAAATCACTTACTGAACAATTTCTCAGAACACACCCCTTTGTTAATTGACACTCCATTGTAATGAGTCCTGGTCACACACTTACTACATGGTAGACCAGTATTTAAATGAATTTGCCTTTTAGAAAATATACTTTATGCTTTTCAATTGTAAGTCATTTTAATTTTACAGAAAAAGTGCAAAAAAAATGTGAAAAAACCCTGGCTATCACCCCATTTGCTTTATTATTGCAGACCTTTTTTCCTATAAATCTAGAAATTACCAATCATGATGCTTTTACAACCATTTGGGGTTGTGAGGTAGACTAAACTCTTCCTTCTAAATACTTCAGTATGTAGTTTGTGAATAGAGATATTTTCTTATATATCTGCAGAAGTTTTCAAATTCTTATTCTTGCTCTTATTCTACATTCCAGTTTTTTGTCCCTTGTTACATTTCTTTTTCTCTGACACAGAACCTACAGGAGGATCAGTATTAGTTTTTGTTGTGATATCTCTCAATCTGGATCAGTTCTTCAGGATTTCTTTGTTTTCTTTTTAGTATATGTAAATCTTTGAAAAATATCAATTGCCCATGCAGTGGTGTTAAGATGATTTACCAGAGACAGAGTGGGGAACAGAACAGGCAGATTGAGTGAAATACACTGCTGAGGGGAGCAGCAGGCGAGGTAGGAGAGGTCTGCTGCACCATGTGGGTCATCTCCCTGGCTGGGGATCAAACTCTTGCTGTAGTGGCTGTGGATGCTTTGTAGTGTATTGCTTAACCCCTTGCGCCACCAGGGAGGCCCTAAAATTGTTTTTACTTTGCTTCACTCATACTAACCACTGGATTGGTTAGGGAAAGGGCGAGCCAGACATTGCAAATGTATCTTTGCAAGTGTAGACTTGGGGGTGCCAACCTTGGGTCCCAACTTTGGCTTTCGACCAAGGAGTGGTGTGATCATAACAACTTCACTACCCTGCTATTTTCTCATGTGCAAAATAAGGAGACAGGCCGTATCCTGAAAGTCACACTCCTCTCTGGTTTGTCAAATGATGTGTTAATTTTATGTAGTCCAAGTCTGAAGTTTTGATGACCTGAGGGATGATGCCTCACTTTTGAAGGTAATGGAAAACATTAAGATAAGAAGTCAGGAGGGAAAAGCCCTCCAGGCAACAAACATCTCTGCCCAAATAACTGGTTGTTTCTGCATCTTTGTAGTCAACCAGATAAGATGAGGTCCATAAGGAGTTTCCTATTCTTTCTATACAGGTATTTTGAGGAAAACAGGTCACAGTCAAGCATTCCACAATTTTATCCCTTTGTAAGCATTTCTTTTCAGTTACATGCAGGTCTTTTAAAAATAATTTTGCCCAGAGGTAACAGGCTTAAGTCAAGGATGGATAATGTTCATCTAACTCGAAGGAGCTCATGTAGCATTTGACAGAACATCGATTCCAGAGAAAACATCACAAAGAGATTTATTCTGCTTTTGAAAATGTGACTAGCATCACCCATTAGTACTGTCAGTTAAGAGGTAAAAAAAAAAAACCTCCAGATTTTATTTATATTCACTAGTGTGTTAAGGATCCTGATAATTGAAAATATCATTACAAAACATACTTGCAAAACCGCTGACTATTCTCCAAAGAAAATATAACCAGACATTATGATGCAGGATTTTATGTATCCTTGAAAGACAATTTCTTCCTTTTTTGGAAGGAGGATACTTTTGGTATAGAGTAAACTTCGCTATAAACATAGATTGGATTTGTCAACACAAAGCATGTGGTATCACACAACTCCATTTTATTGTATGTTAACTCTGAAAGATTCTAACAATAAACAAATAAATAAATAAACCTTCACTGATCTGAATAAAACCTTGGGCACATGTGAATCCAGAAGTTTTTTTTTTTTTTTAAATCATATATAATAGGTTCCTCCAGACCAAGAAAAATGAGGGACATTTTCAATTTCCTTTGTCTTGAGCCTTTCTGGGTGGTATTTTCTACTGGGAAGGACACAGAGTCGTGGAAATGGCTGGAAGGACAGTGGGCAACATCCCACAGAGTGACCAGCCAGAGGGACACTGTTTTAGCAGAGTCATATCCCCGTTTCTGTCTGTGACACATTCTCTTCCTGTAACAGGTGGTCCCAGGAAAAGGGGAAGTTCCAAAAATCCTGGTTCCGCCCTAAGTGGGTGGAGCTGAGGAGGATAAGATTTCTGCAGAGAAGAGAGAAGAGAAGAAGGGAAGATGGAGAACAGCAAGGAGACCTGGATGGGGCACGTGGAGCAGAGGGACATGTGAAG
>JAGFMF010011961.1:3268101-3287166 GCA_019455555.1 Galemys pyrenaicus | reverse complement strand
TTTGTATGTTTGTCTTAATGCGGCGGATGGCAGAACCCATTCAGAGAGGGCAGGCTTGGGGGTTCTGAGTGCTCCTCTCCCTGCCCTGTAACATTCCCAACCCCACTTCCCATGCCAGGGAGTCCAACTGTGTTTTAGAGCAAGCACCCCAGACCTCCGCAGGCAGCTCCTTGTAGAAGTGCCAAGCGTGGGGGCCCTTTCTGCTGTCAGGCTTGGGCAAAGCAGTCACAGGAGGTGCCACCAACATGGCTGTGGGTACCGGGTGCCACCTGATGTCATTCATTATGGGGATACAGCAACTCTTTCTATGTGAGAGGAGTGTGAGTTACCTAAAAGAGCTATGTGTGGTAACTGAGAATTGACTATAACCACAGCTCACATGCTTCTTTACTAGACTGGGAAATGATCAGTGAAAGAATATGTTTTCCTGAAGTTCTGTGAATGAAATTCTTCAAAACTTTCTTCTTTGCTTTTCCACGAAACTGTCACCATCCAAACAAAACCCCAGTAAAGTGCTAAATGCATTTATTTGGGGATAATTCATGGATATCTACTTACTCACTAACACCATGCATGGGGTCAACACAGATGCTTAACAAAGTGTGACACATCAGGCTTCATCATCGTGGACTGAATGAAGGGTCTCACCTCTTGGAGATCCGTGTTCTAGTCCATGCTGGTATGAGCCGGGCAATAAATATTTTACGGTTTTTAGAGCCTTCAAGTCTCAGTTACAATTACTCCACTCTGCCATTGTAGTTGCAAAGCAACAACAGATATTCTAGAAATGAATGAAGGTGGCTGTTCCAACCTGAAGTTCCAAAACAACTTCATAAAGGCAGATGGAATAAGAGAGAAAATACGATACAACCATAGCTTGCCAATACCTGTTGTAGTCATTCCCCATAAAATAAATAATGTTCAATTTTCTTCAATCTGTCTTCTCACACGGAAGATATTATCAATTTTCCAACCCCACAGACTTATAGAGACCCTGGAAACATTTTCTTTCTCTTTTCCTCTTTGACAATTTCATAAATTCAATTCAATGGCCCTGAGAGTGACTATACCAATATGATGCTCTAAAAATATTATGCCCTTTTTGTTTGTTTTTCTAAATTGCATTTTTAATGGAGGTGACACTAGTCTATTATGCTGTATATGATTCAGGGGTACAGTCTCACACCTCTTCAGAGGTACATTTCCTTGTTTGAAAACATGGAAGTGCTTTCAAAGACGTGAAGACGAAGCACCACATGGATGCAACGGGCTTCATGATCAGTGAGATCAAAATTACCAACATGGGCAAAGGACCCAACAAAATGGACACAGCAAAAATAAAGAAAAACAATGGACTTTGACAACCAAACTGAGGTCACCAGAGATGAAGAGGGTACAGTGGAGGCCAGGGTGGAGGGGATCCTCTGACAGTGGAGTGTGTTTCATTTTTGTGTTAAGTAAAAAAATAACCAGTGTTACTAACTTGGACGTAGTGCAGCTTCTTGTAGGCTCTAGGTGTGCAAAAGTGGTCCCCAGGATTCGAACAAACACTTCTACAAATTGAAGGGTTCCTGCCCCAAACACACCAAGACCTAGTTTAGATGGATGATTGCTGCAGACTTAACCTGCACTTGGCATCGAAACTATACACTTCCCCTCTCGGGGCTGCTTCAGACTTGTCATGCCGTCAGAGCAGAAACACATTTCTCATGCTTAGCACTAGGGTTGGCATTAGGTAAACACATCCCAGGGTCCCTCCTATAGACTAACCTGTCAATGGCCCATCTCTGACAATTTTCTCCTTTTTTCTAGTCTGTTGATTTCTCTCAAGATATAAGCATATGTGTGTATCTTTCTAAATCTATAGGCATATGCATGCAACCTATAGTTTTTCTTTTCCTTGCCACAGAGCAGGAAATCCCACATGGAGACTCAATGATCCAGCTCATGACGGATTAACTTAGCGGGCAGTGAATCAGGAGAGGATAACATACTCACACATGGACACCATGTCAGCCTCATTACTTCAGTCCTGCCAGTTGAAGGAATGGCAATAAAAAGAATCCCATTTGCTTCCTCTGTTGTAAAATCACCGTTCACAATCAGCAAGGCGTGGAGCATGAGATTTCCACAGTCCCTGCACAAAAACGCCCATTTTGCATTCCTGTTCCGTATAGGATGGCGTCTGGCCTTTGCCAGCATCGGCCCAGGACATGGAAGCCACCGCAGGAAAAATTTATTATCAGAAACTTTGAAACAAGTAGCTGCTAAATAGAGGCTGGATAATAGAGTCAAACTCAGCTGTCACCTGCTGCTCTGTTTTGCACTGCAAATGTAGGAATATAGAAACATTTTAAGCAGCTTAGGGGCAGAAATAATGGAAAACCAGTGATTTTGGTAATTTACATATTTATAGAGGCTGTGGAGATTTTAGTCAGGAAACAATGAGGAAAACAGAGTTGTCAATGATCAAATGCTGCCTGCCATGAAGAGCTAAAACCAGCAATTTACAGCTAAGCTCAGTTACACCTTTGAAATTACTGCAAAAAAAGAAAAATAAAACACCAAAAATGTGCATTTTGGTTCAAGTTATCATCTTTAAAGGTCTATAAAATGAATGCATCTGAGCATGTGACATTTCATACAGGTTAAAAAAAATAGCATTACAGGGGAAAACGGAGCGACTGAAAAACGAATGGTGCAAATGGATGATAAGGACCCATGTGCGGCTCCCTTGGGACTATCTGCATTTTGATGGCAACAAAGGCCTTCAGTCAAGTGAATAACTCTCAGTGCACAATCCCAGGTATCACAGGCAGTGGGATGGATGCCTCCCACTCTGTCCCGTCCCTGCATGTCCTGGCCATAGTGTGCGTCCTGCACAGATACGATGGGGAACATTTTTTCACTGATCACAGGCAGGGCACTCCTTTGCCCCGAATGGCTACTTCTCAAGCCACATAAGGCAAAGAAGGAGAGAGACTACGTGCCCTGAACTCTTACTATGTGACCATCACCCTAGCGTTATCAGGAGGGCATGACTATCTCCATATGAAACAGAAGGGAACTGGTCCATGGAGTTTAGGAATCTTGCCCAGGAAGCTTTGGTGGCAAAGTGGTGACACTAGTAAATGGACTCCAGCTGTCCTTACGGCACTCTCAGTGCCATACTCAGTTTGTCCCTTTAGGATATCTCCCTGCAAAGCTGCAGACCCAGCATTGTGAATTTTAGCAATGTACGGGTTACCACCAAATTGGACAGCAGCTCTGTTTGCCAGGTACCAGGACTTGACCTCTATATGTCTTTACATAACAGTACAAATGGAAAGTCTGTGAGAGGAGAAACAACAGTGATGATACAATTAAGAGAGGCAGCCTTAGCACACAAGCGCTCAACCATGCTTGGCAATACACAGTCTTCCAACTTGCTGCATTGTGGACAATTGAGCTTTAGGTGTAAATGGAGTCTGTCAATTAGCCATTGCTCTAATAGTTAGGATTTTAGTGCATGCATAAGGACAGACCGTAGAAGGTCTTACAATCCTTGACTGATTGGCTGAACAACTAAATCATGCAAGTACTTTTTCTCTTGTTTCAGGATGTGGGATGGAATGGCAGTATCCAGATTGAGGAAGATGGAAGCAGAGAAGTGGAAGAAAGGCAAAGGATGGCAGAACAGTGGAGAGGTGGGCAGGTAGGAGTAGGTGGGTAGGGAGTGAAAAGTGAACTGGGCCTGGAGATCCTCTGGGTAAGCTATCTACTTCCCTGAAAGGGCACCGGTGTGCAAAGATTTGCGCAGAGCAAGCCGAGGGCATACAGAAAGGCTGGCAGTGAGCATCTCCCAGATATCTAGTCTTATTTCTAGCCAGCTGGCCTCGGCTGGATCTGCTTTTATCATCTGTTCGATTTCTTCAGATGAGGAACGCAAGCCTGCTTTTCACAGCACAGGTCACCCCACATCCTCAGCAAGCCTGTGTGACTGTGCATCCTCTAATGAAAGGACCGGCTCACTGGAAAGGTGCAAAATGCTTGAAGAGATCCAAGCAGAATTTTTCAAATCGCTCTTAATTGAAAAAGCAACCTATCCCATTTTCTACCTGCTTCCTACAAATTTTAAGATATTTTCAGTGGAAAACTGAAAAGAGGTTCAGCTAAGAAATCAGCCACAGGCCTGGGGGTGTAAAGTAGATTGATTTCAAGATGGCTCCAGAGCATCAACTGGTCAAGAGTACACTGAGACACTGGTTGGACACAGGATCTTAAATGAGAAACTGGCCCAACTGCAAGAGTGGAAGTGGACCCAAACTACTGGGCTTTTACTGGTTGAACGTGATTTGTGGACACTAGAGCGTCAGACTTGCGCTGAACGTGCTGCACAATCTGAGCGAGAGTTTGGAGGTGGGCAGAGCAGGAGCCCTGTTCACTTATCCTCGGCATTTCTGTGAAGTTAGTGTCTTTTTCTGAAGTAAAAGGAAGATTAAGCAGACACAGGCAAAGCTCAAGCATCACAATGTCCCATAAAGGCCGAAGGACACAGCTACTGTGCTGGCTATTA
The DNA here is from genome assembly GCA_019455555.1 of Galemys pyrenaicus. Classification (NCBI taxonomy): domain Eukaryota; kingdom Metazoa; phylum Chordata; class Mammalia; order Eulipotyphla; family Talpidae; genus Galemys; species Galemys pyrenaicus. The sequence goes on along the minus strand of JAGFMF010011961.1, from coordinate 3,282,611 downwards.
CAAGTTGATAACTTTGAAAAAACTATTAGTCGGAACAAAGTCAGCTAAGTCCTCAAGTGACAGTGCAGAGCCTAAGGAATATATATTTTATAATGACTGCAGCTGAAGTGAAGGCTCTTCTAGAGAAAGTCAGAACAACTCTGTTATAGCAGTGAGGAAGACAGATGGTGTTACCAGGGGTAAGATTTTTCTGGAAGACTGTATTACATGTTGTTTGATCTACAAGACCCCTGCTTTTCCAAAGTTTGAGTTTGGCCACTTCACTTTTGTTACAAAAGACTTATGTAAGTGCTTTTTTTTTGCTAACTGAAAGAAATTCAAAGAGGATTTTCACTTTGAAGACAAAAGGCAAACAGTGAAACCGTGCTCTGCATTTGTTTTGCAGCAGCCATTGGAGAGGGAGCAGTTCCTTCGGCAGCGAGATGCCTCCACCCAGAGCTGTTTAACAGGGCCTATTTATTTACAACAGCATTCCTGCTTTTACTGCAGGTCAGTGCAGCTTAGGCTTTAGGTTCTATTTGCTATGATTTGGTAGGTTATATTTTGCATGTCGGAATGTCTTTAAAAAATCAGCCCGCCCTGGTGGCGCAGTGGGTTAAGCAACGCCCTGTGAAGCAAACCGGAGCCACTGCAGCACAAGTTCGATCCCTGCCACGGGCCAGGGAGGAGACCCACATGGTGTAGCAGACCTCTCCTGCCTTGCCCGCTGCTCCCCTCAGCAGTGTGTTTCTGTCAATCTGCCTGTTCTGCATCCTGCTCTGTCTGGTGGATTCTCTCACCACTCCCACACCTCTGGTGTACCCCAGTGCTTGTGTGCATAAATAAATAAATCTTTAAAAAAAATCAAAATCAATTAATGGCAATTGCTTCTTCACTTTCTGTCATTTTGGTTATGCAAAGCTCTACTTCCACACAGTGGATTCCTAAGGCAGTTGAAAGATTTTATATAAGTCTATAGGATTGTGGTCCCTTGATTGGGATAACTTATTCCTAATATCCTACCAAAATTGACTTATAAATTATTTCACAAATGCCTTTTCCAGCAACGGCCCCTGCTGAATAAGCATCAACAGGGACAGGCTGTTCTTCAAGAATGATTCTCTGCTCCAGGCACTTCTCAATGGCAGTCACCAAATGAATTTGTTTTCAACTCAGGCTTGATTCTTCCCTGAGTATCTTTAAAGGATGTTCTGTTGGCCGGAAAGAGAATCCGAGGCATCCTGGAGAGTAAGAGCCAGAAGGAAGGCATAGCAGGCCATTGAGTCGAACCGTCTCGTTTCACCAATGACGAATAGAAGGCCACAGGCAGATCAGAAACTAGCTACATCTTTACAAGATCAAGCAAAAATCCATTTTAAATCTAACTCTCTGTCTGCGGATAAGCTCCAGGCCCTGGTAATGCCATCCAAAAAAGGCAGAAAATTAAAAGTACTCAAAATGGAGAAAAGTCTCAGTAGAGAAGCACATATAAATAACCATGGAGGCAAATCTCCAGGAATTATTTTTCCTTCCTTCTTCAATAAAAGCATTCTCAAATCTCAGGCAATTTAGGAGAGGATGATTTATTAGTGTTTCTGTAAGAAAATCTGAAGGCAGGATTTGCAAACTCTCCATGGTCAAGCAAATTTCAATTTATTTTCCCACATTCAAAAAGTATTACCTGCGACCTCCATGTGTGGCCTGCACTGGAAGTTCAGATGAGAACAAAATCCCACATTGTCCAAATTGCTCACCTAGTGGGTTTCACAGTTTGGGGACTTGTAAGAGAACTCAAAGTGATTATAGTATGTGCTCATTCATGTCATCAATAGGTTCTTGGAAATCAATACTACAAGCAAAATTACATAAAACAAAACCATTTATACCTAAAGCGATTTGATATAAATAAGTGTTAAGCTCCTAAAGAAGTATCCATGTCACAAAATGTCCACCACAACCTTCTAGATCAAGACCTACTAGAGTTTTAATGTTAATAGCCATGTCCTTCCTTCCTTCCTTCCTTCCTTCCTTCCTTCCTTCCTTCCTTCCTTCCTTCCTTCCTTCCTTCCTTCCTTCCTTCCTTCCTTCCTTCCTTCCTTCCTTCCTTCCTTCCTTCCTTCCTTCCTTCCTTCCTTCCTTCCTTCCTTCCTTCCTTCCCTCCCTCCCTCCCTCCCTCCCTCCCTCCCTCCCTCCCTCCCTCCATTCATTCATTTCCCAACCAACTCACTGCAATTCAGAGTCACCGGCAAGAGCCTATCATAGCAGCTCAGGGCAAGAGAAGGGCCTCCACTCTGGACAGCACTCTGCCCATCTCAGGGCACACCTGCCTATATGCTCAAACTCACCCCCATGGGGACAACTACGATGTGCCTGTAACCCTAAAAGACATGTCTGTAAGACTTGGGAGGTAATCACACTACCTGGAGAAAAGGCCATGGGCTCCAGTGAGCAGAGGCAAACTCCAGACAGATGAGGGTGTTAGCCAGGAACTGGTTATTGTTTTCTCCCCAACATTACAAGAAAAGCACATTGAACAAAATGATATTGTTCATGTCAGCACCTTACTAATCTCTTTCGTGTAACAAGAGTTGGGTTTAGTGATAATTTATAAGGAAATTATCTTGTGGGTCCATAGATGTTCAGATTTCCCCACCTTTCGAAAAGTACAATTTCCTCTTTCTTCCTGGTACATTTCATTCTTGTGAAATTTAAAAGACCCGTTGTTTTAAGGAAACATTAGTTTCATTTTCAACTTTACCATCTCATGTACAACTTATACACCAATCATAGATAAATATTTTCTTTGGTTAGTGCCTTCAGGGGTGATTCCCCCCCCCCCTATCTTTGCTTACTTATATTTCTAAAATAAACATTCTACATCAAAATATATATAATAAGATGACCTCTATGTCAAAGGCATTATGTTAGTTTTGATACTAGTAGATGTCAAAGATTGACCAAAAGACAAACAACAAAAAAGAATCTTTTTGAAACTTAGAGCATCTGATGGCAGAGTGAGTAGACACCAGAGAAGCCACTTGGAGTCATAAGCTCCTTAGCTTAGTTGGTGGAGACCAGCCAAGTGATGGTGAGAAAAGAAGATCAGATGAGGAAACCAGGGATCAGGGATCAGGTGAGACTGGTGTGGCAAAGGAACCCAACTGGGTAGAATGTGTTGCTCACGGTGGATACATTGTCATAACAAATAGATCCAAATCATAATGGCTCAATCACAATACAGTGCTTTTCTGTCTCATCTAACAGTCCAAAGAGGAAGATGGCATGTTCTAGTGCCATCTTGAAAACTCAGAATGCCTGTTACTACATCAAATGACCTAAGAAAACATAAATTTAGTATTTATAGAAATGTCTACGTAAGCTTTTCAGCATTTCCCACACATATATGACAGAAAATCAAATTCTATTTGTAGGTCAGTCCACCATCTTGAAGGGAGTTGTTGAAAAACACTGCTGCTGGCGGTGTGTACTCCCTGAATCTGCACTGCGTAAGTACACATGCAGCAAATGTTTAACAGAAAGAGGCATTCCTCTATTCCTCAACATTCTATCCAGAAGATCTTTTTAGTGTGTTAGGGGCAGACTAGAATGAGATTTATTTTGTTCTATCATTACTAAAAGAATAACCTTGAGTTAATCAATCAGATCAACTTCTTTATGTTTTCTTTCTCCAGCCGTATAACGAGGGTCAGGACATTGACCTATTTTGTAATGCATTTTACAAAATCAACATAAAGGTTTATATTAATGTTATTAATCAAATTAGCAATGAAATGGCTAATGAGTAATTAACCATGGAACAGTGATTCCACTATAATTGTATGCTCCAAGATTTGCTACCCCTCTTGAAGGTCTGACCTCATAGAGGAAATAATTAACACAACTCCTTTTCTTTTGACAGTATAGATGGAAAATAAGACCTGGCTTTAAAAAATCATTTATGTCAACTGAATCTTTAGAAGACTTATAAAAACTTGATGCTTCACAAATTAGCCAGAATACTAAGTAAGCACCTACGTTTATGTTGAGCCCAAGCAGGAATTTTTCATTGCTTCTGACTTCCAATTACATACAGCTGTATAACCATTACAATAAAAATCAGGATGCAAAGAAGTGCTAGAGAAAATTGTTATGAAGGCTGAGAATCAGAAAGTTTTAAGAGAATTATATTTAAGCTGCTCCATGAAGAACAATTAGAAATTCAGTGCATGACGTAGGGATGTGACTGAGAAATGCAAGACCACAAGATACTTTCAAACATTAGAATCAGGTTGAGGGGAGAATTTTATCTTTTACTAGCATTATTTGCAGGCAATAGCTACAAGGAAATAGCTCTTTAGATTGGTTTTCCCAGTGTTTGCAGATTATTTGGTGACAGGTTTATGTAGGTTCTAAGAAAAACAAAGCTCCTGTGTTCAAAAATAAGTTGGAGAAACATCAGATTAAATAAGGCTAAACCTATATCATTATCATGTGCTACTCAGAGCATAAGGGAATGAAAATGAGAATCAATAAGTATCGGACGTAAAACAAAAAATTCTCCTAACCTAAATCAAGGGCCAAACTTCCTTAGTATGTGTTTGTTCACTTTGTACCTTAGGGACAGTTGAAATCTTACTTGATTTTATAATGTTGCCTTGGTATTTATTTTTAAATATAACAAATGTGACAATTGCTACATGAACACACCTCTAATGAGTGTTTCAGGCCGTCTCTGAGAAATGCTTGGGCTAAGAATGATTGATTTTTCTCTTGATTGCAACACTATCCAAAGCTTAAATTGGAAAGTTGCTGTTATAAAAGCAGTGTAATACCAGAAAATATTCAGGCTCTATGTCACAGAGGTGACTATTGATTTCTGAACTAGAAACAATGTATGAACCAATGAAGAAAGTGGACACAGGAGCATTTTGGATATAAAAACATCAAGTGCTGTGCTTGTGCTGAGAAATGTGTCTATACTTACTCTTATATCTGTCTGATGGGAACTGAGATGTTCCAGGAATATAGGCAAAGAATTCCAGAGAATTACAAGGAAATCAACATACGAAGACCTATTTAATACTATTCTACTTATAAAAAGAACAGCATGAAGTCTTTGTAAGACCACCTAGAGTTGTCTATAGGATTAATGCTAAATGCCTGATTAATAATAGCTAACTTTATCTTACTGTGGTTGAGTTTTTGATTCTTTCCCATTATTTCTCCTATAGATACAAATTCTCACAGTTTAAGTCTCAGAAATTAGGGAAATGTCTCTCTACCTTGAGTATAATATAAATGATCACAAAATAGATCATAAAGATGATCTACAAGTAATTTATTTAGTCCAGCATGAAAAAAAAAGACTACTTTAGAAAGAGTACACAGTCTCTTAACATTCTGAAGGCAGAATGAGCTTAATCAAAGGAGAAAACAATATAAGTCTGATGTAACCAAATATTCATGTATTGTTAAATATTGCCTATTTTAATACACTAGTCATTTTTGTGTTATTCAAGAATGACTCCTAATGAGCTCTCTTACTTGTATAAGCATTTCTTTCCACTTACTATTGTTTTGAAGAACTTAAGGTTTCAATTAACTATCACATTTCTATAGAACGTGTAGATGTAAACAGATTTATAAACCATAAGTTAGCTGATATTTCTAAGTAGATACCATGGACAGGGCACTAATTGAAGTTCTTCATGTATATAAACCTACTTCATTTTCATGAAACCCTTCTAATTAGTACAGACATTCCCTATTTTATAGATGAAGAAACTGAGGCACAGAGATGTTAAGTAACATGCTCAGAGCATTGTGATTAACAGCTGGTGAGGCTATGATCTGAAACCTGTCAACCTCCAGATTCCATATTACTACATTATTAATTTCATTTCTTCTTTGATTATATGAATATGAGTCCCTCAGAAAACTAGATTCTGAATATTTATACTCTACCCAGGTATTTGAGTAAATTTACTTGAATTTATTTCAAAAATCCTTAGCATTCTCTTCCACAACAGAGAAAAGTAGATGAGGCAAAACATTCCTGTTAACTTTCCAAGTGATAGAACAGTAATTTTCTTCCTTTTGAACTAATAAAATTATAACAAATGGCATTTACATCTGCTTTGGGAGGTCATATGGACTCCTTCCATATGACCTTTATTAGAGTCTGCCAGCAATAGTAGGTTGACTAGCAGGGTTTGAGTAGGTGAGTTGCCTACGTTCAAAATGACAAAGACAATTGGCACAATTAGTGAGAAAATAGACAGTTTCTGTTTTTCCAGAATTATGGAGGTAAGCACTGCAATTCTTCATTTTGCTTTGGCAGATGACCTGCTGGTCAAGCATCCATTAGCTTCCTTCCTCATCTCTCACCTGCTTCGACATCATGGTCCAGGGCAATGCTATTCATTATGACGGTTGGTTTTACTACCACAGCACCACTCATTATGAATGACCTGTGTGTGTGTGTACACTTTTGCCTCTCTAGCAAAACTACAAAAGACAAAATAGTGGTACTGGCTCATTTTCCAGTGAGCTCTTGCAAATTCCTTCCATGTTTCAGAGAACATATCACGGTTGATAAACCTTTATCAACTCAACATCAAGGAAATAAACAATCATTTTGGTGTCTACAAGCAATATGTCACAACTCTTTCCTCTCCTTTGATCCATCTCACATAGGCCCTGATAGAAAATGCACCCTCACTCTGGACTGTTCTATGAGGATTGCCATGGGTCCCTAGTATACCACTTTGCTGGCTCAAAATAAAACATATTTGTGAATGGAGCCCTGGGGACTGTGGATGAGGATTCAGCTTGCGTCATGCATCCTGGGTCTGTTTTAAAAGGGATAAAGTCTAACAAAATTATCACAGAGACATAGATTTACATTTCACCTGTCTACACACTCAATTCCCTAGTTCTTTCCCTCCGAATCCTTTCACTGACCTGCCTCAATGAAGTTGACAGTCTCTCTCCCAAATTATGACATCAATAATTCTATAACTTAATGTGAGTAATTTACCTTCACATGGAGTATAATCTCTTTTATTATTAATTATGTAGCATAAGCCCTTACTCTTTATAAATTAATTTCAACTATCAGGGTACAAATAGAAAAGGTTTTTGGAAGAGGCAATGTTTCTAGTATCCCTGAGATCATTCCAGATACAGGGGTCACAACTGAAATGTCAGTCTGGTAATGTGAATAAGTCAAATAGGCTAGAATAAGTCAAGAGGGAGTGGTGAGGACTGGGGCACTCTAGAGAACGCCATACTTTCTCTAAACAGGTTGTGGCTATCATTATAGAATACAATCCTAGTTTTCACAATTTAATTTTATGTGATTTACTCCAGTTTTTAAATGTTGGCAGTTGAAAATGTGAAAACACTTCTTAAGCTTTACAAAAATATACTTAGGACCTGAACAGGTATGTGGTTTGAGATATCTTACTTCATCCCGTCCTTAGCCTCATAAGGTTGTATGTGTTTATACCCCAAGTCTGATCTGGTTCTAGACTGGTTTTTAATATATTTCATGAAAAGAGTGTTTTATGATTTTCAGTGTAGTGTTAACATACATCATCATTTGATTTTCACAACCATCAGTCACCATGCTTCATCGTTGTCTAAATGGTAATATATTTTATGTTTATGATTAAAGATATGTATACATGTGCATGTATGAATATATACATATTGCACACATATTGCATGTGTATATATACACATACATGTTATATATGAGTAGTCTATGATTATTAGCTTTAAGTTGATATGATTCCAAGTTCCTAAAGGTAAACTTTATAATTTACATACAATGAATAAGATCATATTCTGCACTAAAGACCTTGGAGACAAAACGTTTCTTGGGTCGGAAACAAGAAGCAAAAAGTTGGTTATAATCTTATAAAGAGTACGGACAGCTTAATGTACTAAAATTGGGATTTTTTGGAGTTGAAGTCATTGTGAGTTTTATAGGAAGACCTTTTTTTAAAAAATGAACTAACACTGGCTTACAACACTATCTGTTTTTGGAGTACAGTTTCACCCTTCTTCAAATGTGCTAACACATCAAAGGACTACTAATCCTCTACCAGCTGGTTTGGAACCCCTCACCTTTTGTTCCCAGCACCCCCTCTGGTAATCTGAATTCTGTCAGAATCCAAAACTTTGTTTTGATTATGTTTTGTCTGTTTGTTTGATTTCTTTATACTCCACATATAAATGAAATAATCCTGTATTTGTTTTTCTTCTTCTGACTTACTTCACTTAGCATCATCCCTTCCAGTTCCATCTATATTGGCCAAGTGGTACGCTTTCATCTTTTTTAGTAAGAAGTTTCTTAGTTCAAGGAAGAAGTGTACATCCTCTTTGGGGAGCTGACACTGACTCAAGTGCACAGCTGTTTTTTCCTGTTTCAGAGGTAGATAAATTATTATCAGAAGGGAGCCCAAGAGTCTAGAGTCCCTTCTTATTATGAGTCAGTGCCCAGTGGGTAACTGTAATTACAATTTGACATTTATTAGATTTTTTTTAAGGGAATGGATGCATAACCATGGATCTAGTGGGCAGACAAGGGTATCTAGATCCCATGCAGTCACATGTTTTCTCTGCTAAATTTCTAAACTGATGAACAGGCAGACATATAAGTCAATGTCCACAGAGCCTACTTAGGATGGGCCTTTGAGGGAGGCGTGAGCTCTCAGAATGCCAGCCAGAAGCAAGACAGGGAACCTCATGACCCCAGAGCCTTGCTTATGGCACATTCTCTGAAGTCAAGGTCACTTGTGAAGGACCCTGACCGAGAGTTGGCTGGTGTCCTGCATATTCCTCACCTTTGATGCTTCTTCGTTATTCAGATTCCCAAGTGGTAGAGAAGCACCAATAGCCCAGTTAGTCAGGTGAGTAGCAAGGAGTTGAGTATAGTCTGACCCAGTTCTGTCTCCTCACACTAGTTCTCTTGCTATTAACAATCATGGGCAGTTCAGGGTGGCCTAAACTGAGACCTGAGTCCTATTGTGGTTCCAGAAGCATCATCTGTTGCCACCAAGGACACATTTCAATGCTTAGTCAGACACAATCCAGGCAGGTTCTCTTCTTCTTCCCCTAGTGTGTAAACCTCAGAATGGAACTGGCTTAGCTAAGCACGTGAAGCTGAGGCTTTGAAGAATTTTTTCTTGAATGCTTTTACTGAGCTATAATTTGTAGACCATAAAATTCATCCATTCATACACCGTTTATAGTAATCCTCAGTTAATGTCATCATTAATATGTCTGGATGCTAATATTGTAGGCAAAATATCATACCCCAGAACACATTTTATCCTAGGCTAATTGATATAAACAAGAGTTAAGTTTCTACAGCATATTTCTGGTCATAAAACATCACTAATATTTTAAATAAAGATCCAAAACATTTCTAATATTAAGTAATTATTTGTATCCATCCATTCATTCACTTTTAATTCACCTATTCCAGTTCAGGGTCTCTGTGGTTGGAATCTATTCCAGCAGATCAGAGTATAAGATGGGGAGCCCACCCTGGAAGGATACCCCTTTTTCATAAGCACATCACACACACGGGGACAATACGATTACCATGCACATCTTTGGGATGTGGGAAGAAACCACACCCCTAGAGGAGACCCACAAAAACTAGGGGAAAAACTGCCAACTCCACAAACAGTGGAAGAGCAAATAAATATTTTTCCTTCACAGATGTTACAATAAAACGTTTTTCAAAGACCACTGTAATATAGTTACCTATTCATATAGCAGAAAATGTCACCCCAAATGACAATCAAGTAGATTTACAGAGCAGATGTACTCATTCTTTTCCACCATGAGAAGCTCACAGTTATTAGAATTCACTCCCTGCTCCAACACAAGGCCCCACAAATCCATAGATTCCAGAGATGTGTCTATTCCGGATGTCTCAGAGAGTAAGTGGAATCACATGAGGACTTAGGCCTCCTGTGACCGGCCTCTTTAGCTGAGCATCATGCCTTCAAGCTTCAGCTGTGTTGTAGCTTCTACCAATATTTCATGACAGGTGCTCTGGAGATTTGGAGATTAATTATCATGGCCAAACCCCCAAACTACAAACTCTACTGGTAGTGTGGTTTTTTGTTAACATTTGTTTCCATCATTTCTGTGACTTTTTAAAATGAACACCCATCATGTAAAATTTTAGCTGAGACTTTACGATTCTTATTTTAGTTTAAGTAGTAATTACTTAAAAAAATTGAAATCTGTCACTCCTTTATTGGGTTCATTTATGTCCTGCCATACTTTGCACCCCACTTTCCTCCCTGCCAGCTGGGATAGGCTGCAGAGGCTCTAGTTAACCTCACACTCTCCTGGACTCATGCCTCTTCCACCTCCAGGGCTCTGAGATCAGCTCTCATTGATATGACCTTCCTTCAAGTCTGCAGAAAGAATGAACTGTCCTGTCTCTGAGCTCCCCAGCAAGTCCAGTCCTCACCTATGTGTGTGCCAGATATTACTCTGGGTGAGGGCAGGGACCAGACCTTAGTCAACTCACCTTCCACCCCATCCACAGACCAGTCATTACAAGTGCTACAGATCAAATTAAATCAAAGGACAAAGACCCTAGTATGACCTATTTGGAGATTCCATAAAGTTACAAGAAAATAACAAAGCTCCCCAAAGGCCTCAAGGACACAATCTACCTGGGGAAAACTTTAATCTCTGAGAGGTTAAATCAAACATTTTAAGAGAAAATAGGTTTGCTAAGGCTGAATCACCTGCAACACATTTCCTCCTGCCTTCACTGATCAAATATTAGTGCCTAACACCAGCTGTCTCTTTAAACTCTGATTTCAGAGTTCTGTTTTCCAAAACGCCCCTTTGAAGTCAATATTTCCAGTTCGGGTTTCCTGGGACTAGCATGGCTGATTTGGCATGGTGTCTCTGCCCACTTGAAAGGGCTTTATACCATGCTAAATTTCCACTGCAGTGGGGCCCTTGCTGGCAATCTGATTTTCTAATGTAGCCAAGGTCAAATCAGTCAGCATCTGTCTTCAATCTTCCAAAGCATGTCTTGAGGCACCATGCGCTTTTATTATGATTTGGGGGTGTTTGATTGGCAGCAACATCAAGACAGGGTAACGGAATCAAATTTTTCATTACTCTCATTTGCTCTCGCATCTGAATTATGGCAGGACGAAGAAGGAGCAGCAAATGTCACCTGTGATCCCATATCTTAGGCTCAACACATTGCCTCAGACCAGCTCCCTCCCTCTGAATTCCTCTGGTAAATGTGTCAGCACCTGATTCTGCTTCCATTTTCATTCTCATATTTCACTCTGGGAGCCTGATACATGGTTAGACCTGACAAGAATAAATTTATAAGAATGCAAGCTACAGAAAGCCTTGAATATATTCCAGTTAAAGGTCCATGGGGGCAACAAAGAAATCATCTCTAACTCATTTTTGAGCACTGTAACAAGGGCATTTTCCAGGGGAGGAAAATCATGTTTTATTGTTGCACTTGTAATGTTCACAGCTATTAAGGACTAGGCCACCTCTAAATGACAATACATTGAGGATAGCATTTCACCATCTGCAGGGAGGGCAGGGCCAGTGCTGAGGGCTGGCCCCAGTTCCTCCCATCAACTGCACTTTTCAGAAACAAAATCAATGACTGTGTGTCTTGTCCCCAGAGTTAGGCTACTGGTTTTAAGTCCTCAGGTTTTGCAGCACTTTCTTCCTGCAAAGCAAGTTTTATTAATTTGAGGTGACATGAGAAAATTTCATTTGCCTTAAGCAGTCATCTGAGAGGTGAATGCCTCCTCAGCTGAAATGTCAGCGAATCAAGATGTAAGCTTCACTCAAGGAATTGGGCAATTATAACCAAAAGCAAACAAAAACTCAACAAGATCAAAAAGCCAAGATAAACCAAAGAGACCATGGGGGTAGAGGAAGGAGGGGAGGGCAAAAATGGGGATGAGCACAGAAAGTGCACAAGGGACTGAAGTGATGGTGCACGGGTGGGATGGTGGTGGGTACTCCCTGGGGAATACAAATGATGTCAAATATAGTTAATAATAAAAAAAAAAAGATGTAAGCTTCATCTGGATGAGGAAGCACAGAGTAAAGAATCTTAAGAAGTAAATTAGATGTGAATTCCCTTCTCTGTTTCTCATTGGCCCTGTAGTTTGGAAACAAGGAACCTCAATAACTTCATTGGTAAAATTGGCTTATTCTGAGGATTCTGAAGTCATGTACATGGCTTGTAATCCTTAAAATACATTACAGGTATTATTTATATGTAAGTACAATTATTTATATGTAAGTACTGTGCAAACACACATATTCATACTAAAGTCTTCAGAGATAAATGGGTCTGTTCCTATAGTGTTAAATATGGAAATTCCTAAAGAATTGCATTAGAAGAAGCATAAATACCATATAGCAAAATATCTCTCAATAGATACCACAGATGTGCTACTGGTGTTTTTGAACAGCCAAATCAGGACAGAGCTACATCACTGGGAACTCCATCGATTCTGAAATTATTAAGGAGTCATTACTGGAAACAGGGTATTAGAGGTTGGAAAAAAAAAATAAAGACCACCCAGTGATGATAGATTCTATAAAATCCATCCAGGGAATGGAATACCATGTGGGCTTTGGAAATGGTGTTTTGAAAGAATCTTTCCTGACATGGAGAAATTTTCATGATATATGATGTAAAACACTACATAACACATACTGAATAATTTAAATGTGTTAGTTATTATTAAAAGTGCCAGTAATTGAAGTGACCCAGAACACTTTTATGAAGTTCAGAGAGGAATATTACAGTTGTGGCAGTAGATTAAAGGAAATTTTGGGCAGAACCTAAATTCAGTCTGTAGGATTTTAAAACGTGTGAGCAGATGGCGTATTCCTCTAAGAGGGACTCTCCAGGAACTGTCCTGCGTGTTAGGCTGCCATCTCTCCCGTCCTGTCTCTTATCCCAGATTCTCTGATCTTTTCCTTAGCAATTAATTAGAGACTGGAGCTGCTCAGATGGGGCATTGCTGAGGCATTCAGGTGATGGGAGAAAAGACATCATTCAAGGAGGGAAACAAGACAGGACCTGAAAAGCAGCAGAACTTTGTATGTAAACTTAAATTTACAGATCCCTAATCCAAATTTTATTAGGGCAAACAATTCTACCCCAGGAGTTTAATTCATACTGATTTAAGCTAATGAGGTTTTATAATGAGCTTTATAACCTAAGATGTTAAATCATTTGCATAGTATAAGTACCACTAAGAAATTCACCATCAGTTGGTCAAGACATATTCTCCCTGATAGGAAACTCATTTTCTGTTGTCAGAAGATTGATTTCTGAAGGTAGACTAAGAGAAAAGGAATTTTTGCCATGGAGGCATTTTCTTTGTGTTCATGACCGTTTCTCCAGCTTCCACTAGAACACTGTCTGACATAGTATCTGCTCAACCAGTTGTTGAGTTGAATAAAAAAGCTGCAAGAACAAACCAAGGAAGGACAGAAGGGAGGGAGAAGATAAAGGAGGGCGGGAGGATGGCAGAGAGGGAGGAAAGAAAGGAGGAGAGTTTCAGGGACTAGTGTCTGACACTGAGCAAGCCTGCCTCCTCACTTTCACCCCGAGGCAGAGCTCTACAACAGGATGAGACTGGCTGCTGGGTGCTCCGAACATCCTGAGCATTGAGCTGAGCTGCCGTCCCAATGACAAATTCTTGCTTAAACACATATTCCGCAGATGCTCATAATTTCAAAGAGTGCTGGAGCCAGGAGAAATGGGACACCACAGAAACTTTGCATTTGACCTGTCTTTCCAGGCTGTATGTCTACAAAGCACACGCAGAAGACTTCTGCTTTCCTAGGAAACTCCAGATTGCAATTTCAACTTTGTCACGGTAGAAAGCAGTGGGTGTTTATAAGTAATGAGCTTACATTATAGATCTGGAAAGGAACTTTATATGAGTTCTGAAATGGATTTCTCATTTAATTAAACTTTCTTCCATTAGATATTCTAGTATTATATACACATCCTTAAAAATAAGCAAAGGATTTGAAAGTCTGTTTCTCCTTCTTCCAAAATGGCATTGCTTATCTTACACATTTAATCTCACCATTCAGTATTTAATCCATATGTCACAAATAATGACTTTCCTTATAAAATCCCCCAAATTCTAAGATTCCTGTACATCCTACTGTGCTCTACAACAGACCACAAATATGTAAAATAACTTCATGTTTTCCACATGACCTCTACCAGTCAAAAATCTCCAAACTATTTATCTTCAGTTCATTCTCTTTTAGTTTCTTTTACTCTTCATTACTTTAGTTATCAGTTTCTCCATGTTTTAATTTTATTACACACAGAGTATTTCTTGTAAGAATTCAAGCAATAAAGAACCTATGCAATCAGAAATGAAAAACTAGACTCATTCATGGGAACATGGATGGATCTGGAGGGGATTATGCTTAGCGAAGCAAGTCAGAAGGCAAAAGAAAAA
>JAGFMF010011961.1:3026271-3266322 GCA_019455555.1 Galemys pyrenaicus | reverse complement strand
TCCCTGCTCTCTGTGGTGAATCCTTTCACCTCCCCACACCTCTGGCCTGTACCCCAGCTCTTGTATGCATAAATAAATAAATCTTTAAAAAAAAAAAGTATTGGTTATAATAGATGGTATTCATTTTCTACTGCTACAACAAAATCTAAAAATGAGCAGATTAAACCCAGCACATGTTTATTTTTTCCAGCTTGTCTGGCTAGGAGTCTGGATATAGGTTTTCTCCATCAAGATCTCACTAGTTGCAGTCAACTGGGCTGACTTACCTGGAGGCTCAGGTGGAAGAGTCCGCTAGTATGTTCAGTCAAGTTGCTGGCAGAATTCACTTCCCGGTAGCCACAGAGCTGAACACTCTAGATTTGTTCTGCTAACTACTGACCTGAGGCTTCCCTCAGCTTCTAGATGACACCCACGGTTCCCTGTCATAGGGCCCTGTCCATAAGTAGTTTACAACATGACAACTTGCTCTTAAGGGCCAGTACAAGAGCAAGAAAGAATGAAATCTGCCAGCAAGATAGTCGTATATAACATAACATAATACAGATGTGGCAGCCCAGCCACTGTGCCATATGACATGACTTAATCAGGGAGCAACACAACATCATCTTTGTCAGATCTGTTGATGAGAAGCAATTCTCAGTTGCCACACACACTAAAGGGGTAGGGATATACTTATTACAAAATGAACACCAGGAGGGAAAGGTGCTCCACATACGCCCATGTAGACTTTTCTCGTCTCAGTAACTTTAATGGAAGTCTTCAAAAACTTCGTTCCTTTATAGATGCCCTTTATCAAGTTTTCTTTCTTTTCTGAGTGTGATTTAAGGAGTATTTTGGTTTTTTTTGGGGGGGGGGGTTATCATTTTATTGCTCTGTGCAGAATGTGGTATTCAGCAAACCAACAAACATGAACAAAAGGAGGACAAAAATCACATGGTCATGTCAACAGACACAGAAAAAGGATCTGAGAAAAATCAATATTCCTATGATAAAAGCATTCAACAAAAAGGGTCTGGAAGGAATAGAGATATCCTCAAACAGAATAAAGATTATCTGGGCCTCCCTGGTTGCGAAGTAGGTTAAGCAACACACTGAAGCAAACTACAGCCACTGCAGCACAAGTTCGATCCCTGCCACCAGCCGGGGAGGTGACCCACATGGCCCAGCAGACCTCTCCTGCCTCGCCTGCTGCTCCCCTCAGCAGTGTGTTTCAGTCAATCTGCCTGTTCTGTTCCCACTCTGTCTCTGGTGAATCCTTTCACCACCCTGGACTCTGGCCTTTAGATCCAAAGCCAAAAGCCTGACCCATAAAAAGAAGATTAATAGAACTTTACCAAAAAATAAGAACTTCTTCTCTTTGACAGATTCTAGTAAGAGAATGAAAAGACAACCCATAGACAGGGTTGTACCCCAGCTCTTGTATGTATAAATATTTTAAAAAAATTAAAAAAAAAAAGAATAAAGATCATCTATGATCAAACCACAGTGCATACCTACTCAACGGTAAAAACCTGAATGATTTTCTGGTATGATCAGGAACAAGAAGAGAATGTCTACTCTAACCACTTCTACTCAGTAGACACAAGCTTGATTCAGTCAACACATGTTGATTTTTTATTATGCATACTTGAGACTTACATAATATTATAATGTGATGTTATGTCAATCAGTAAAATTTGGTATTGAATTAAATCAAATATAACTTTGGAATCTACATTGTTGAGCATAAGGATTTAATTTAAAAATTTTAATTTATTAATCTAAAATTTTATTTTTAATCTTTTTTATTGAGGTAATATAGGTTTACATTGTCAGTTATGTTTTGGGGTGTAGGAGCCCCCCTTTCAGATGTTGTTACTATACCCACCCACAACCGAAACACCCACGGTTCATTTCCTTAGTCTATTGTGCTCTGTCCCCACTCTGTTCTTGCCCTTCCTTTCCCAATCCCTTTGATACCCTGAATTCTATAGCCAGCGCTCCAGGGTTTAGTTATTAGTTTGGCTTCATCTGACCCTTTGTCTTCTTCATGTTTCACATTTCCATGATACCATCCAGTATTTGTCTTTCCTCTTCTGACATACTTTAGTTAGTATAACCCCATCTAATTCCACCCATGTTGTCACAAATGGCAAGAAGTTTATCATTTTTGATCGCTAAATAGTATTCTGTTATGTATATAGACCACATCTTCCCGATCCACTGATCAGTGTTTGGGTTCTTAGATTGTTTCCAAAGCCCCTGCATAATGTTTTCCCAGGGGCTGTACCAGTCTACATTCCCAACAACAGTGTAAGAGAGTTCTATTGTTTCCACATCCTTGCCAGTACTTATTGTTTCTGGTCTTTTTGATATGTCATTCTTACATGTAAAAGGTTGTATCTAATTGTAGTTTTGATTTGCATTTCCTTGACAATAAGTGATGATGAGAATTTATTCATGGGTGTTTAATTTTTAAAATTTACTAAGGTGGTAGTAGTTTTATTTTTCCCCAATACATTATAATATAATGAATAATCAATGATCATTCTTCACTGTATTTCTGTTAAAGACCTCTCTGAACACATTGCTGGATTTGATTTACAAGTATTTTATTTGGAACTTTTGCATCTAAGTTCAGAAATGAGCTTGAACTGTAGCTTTATTTTTATTTCATGGTACTATATTCTGTTATACTAGCCTCAACAAATGGATTAAAGAGCTTTCTAACATGGTTTGAGACGTTTTAAGTAATAGAAGTCTTAGGCTCTCTTTAAACAAATAGTTTCCCCATGAAACCACCTAGCTATTTCTGCTGTCCACAGCACAACAAAGGCTAAGGATATAAAAGGACTCCCTGGTCAGGCAAGTCCCAATACGACTGCTGTATAATGACCCTGAACATTGCTCCAAGGCGCTGCCACTACCTGCATGGTTCTCTGTTCTTGCGCTTGGAGGTCTCTATAACATTCACCACCCAGCACCCGTCCTCTTGGTTAATCTGGGCAATGTTACTCTGTTTTGCTTTGCTTCGCTTTTACTTTGCTTTTTTAACAAGTTCTTTTCTCTGTGCATCTGATCCTGTTTGCTTTCAAATTTTTGTGCAGTACCTAAGAATTTCCAGTACCCTCAGGCACACTTTTTGCTTACAGGTCTAATCCTTAGAAGTTTTATTTCATTATTTCAAGGAATTTGGAGTAGAAGAGGAAACAATTTACTTCGTTACAATTTCCATTTTGATCCAGTCTTATTTTATCCTTAAAGAAAAGACAGATTGGGGAAAATTTGATGGTTGCCATTTGCTATTAAGTGAGGGCATAACATATTGAATGTGTACGTGAACTTGCTTTAGAGGTATCAGGTTTATACACACGATAGACTCTGTGAAGGTAGCCTTAGAAGCCTTAGAAGCCTGAGAAGCAAAGGTAATATTGGCATTGCAGAGAATTTTAGAAAGGAATACATTGATAATTAGCATTAAGGAATTAATTAGCACAACAATTACTATTTAAAGCATTTAAAAAAGGTTATCTAAGCTTTCTAAGTCTTAAGGATTAGATCCTGGTTTGCAAAGAAGATCAGCTGCCCCATTATCTGACATGGAATAGCTGCTATCTTATTATTAAATAAAATATGGTGAATATGAATAAACTTAAGAGTTTCTAGTCCTTTCTAAGATGACAACTTCCCAGTGATCTAAATATTATGACACTTGGGTATTGTCATTCAATTCAATATTGGGTGTTCAGGTGTTGTCATTCAATTCAATATTTGTCAGATAACCCTGAATACTACAGAATTAAACACAATCAGATCATAATGTTTACATGATTAATATATTTAATATTAACAATTAAATTACTATAAGATGGGGTGGTCAAAAGTCATATTGTGAAGAAAATAAACATGTGGTTGTAAGCTTTTTAATTGATGCGCTTTACTTCTATCTTAAAGCAAATGACATATTACCTATCCAGCTACCTGAGACTTAGGGAGTTTGAAATTGATTCAAAATTATTTATGATAAATAGATTTTATTTATTATAGGAGGTTGTTTTGACTCTGCAGGGAAGTAATTAATGGAATATCAGAAACTGGGACACCTTTATTTTAAGACCTTAAAACACAGCCCTTTCTGAAGACAGTGCAATGCCAGATATTCTGGGAATTCTATGTTAGCCTGGGCATTGCTCTCTTCTGTTCTAATGCAAAACCAGATAGAGGAGCTAAGGAAGGGAAGGAAGCATATTCCTGCTCTCCACCCCACAGGGGCCACGCATGTGTAAACGTGCTAGTCTTCCCTGGAGAATGGCCAGCTGTGAGTTCTCTTTCCCAAAGTTAATCTTAGGCAAGATGTCCATGTTCCTCTAGGACGTCAATACTCTTTGCTCGAAGTCAGGGGACATTCTACCACTTTATATCTCAAGATGGCCAAAGAGAAGCAATGACTGTAGAAAAAGACGTGATGGCAGAAATAAAATGTTAAAAATGTAATTGCATCTAACAAAGGAGCCATAAAAGAGAAGCAGGAGCTCTGAGACTGAAAACATAGAACTGACTGGTTTGTATGTATTTGAGTGTGAAGCGATGCCCTCTTGTTCATTTAGGGCATTTAATAATGCTGTTTTAATAAGATAAACAGGAAGGAAATCTTAATAGCTCTGAATTAGAAACAGGCAAATATTAACACCCACCTCCACATTTCAATGGCCTTTTAAGAGTTATTACATTTTCACTGATAAAGCAATAAAACAAAAACGTCAAAACCTGTACCACCTTTGTCTTCATCCTAGAAACTGATTAATGTCAAATTGTCACATCCTTTTTACTATCAAACAGAGACTAGAAGTTGGCTATTTCTCTGAAAGGTTTCAATGGCACAAAAACCTGAATCGATACCTTCATAATCATATACATTTTCAAGTACACTATTTTTATAAAAGGATAATCTCTGAGATTAAAGGGAAGAAAGGGAAATCATTTCTATAAAGAAGGAAGAAAACTCCAGACTCTGGATTGTATAGCTGATGTTTCTACTCAGTCACAATTTCTGAGGTTCTCATCTGGTACCTGGGACAGAGTCTTTACCACCTGGACCTTTGGGGCATCATAATGCCAAATTACATAATTCAGGTCTTTTCCAATCACTGTGAGGGACAACCCTGAAATAAAAGTAGAAATGGCACACTCATCCTTTGATCTTTATTATAATTTTATTTTATTTTTAAGTAGCACTTACATTATAACAAAATGCCCCTTGCGTCTGCTACACTCCTATATAAATGAAGTGGAAATTAGATACACAAGCGTGCATACCACATTCAATCACAGAAAACCTTCATTCTTGTGTAAATTAAAATGATCCTGTGCACAGATGCAAAAGAACTCATCCAAGTAAAAACATTTACATGTAATTTACAGAATGTTTTCTCTCTTGGAAGCAATTGCTTCCCCAGTATCATAAAAACCTACATTTTAAATGTTGACTAATGCTCGAAGACACTGAACCAAGCTAATAAACTGCAGAAATTGAAAGAGATTCAAATGGGAAACTGTAAAATAACGATATATTTTGATCTTCTCAAGAAGTGTTTATCTGACACTAATTTTAGGTACTATGTTAAACAAATTACCTAAATTATAATTATTTGTCTTCTAAATTTTGTCTCCTAATAATAGGGCAAAATAAATATGCACTATATATATGTGTGTGCATATATATCCCTATCTTTGAGTGTGGAAGTTGGAGTTCTATGGTAAATTTTATTTCAAATATTTTTCTTGGCCCTCACACAGTCATGAGGACAATAATGGCTTACCTGGCATTAGAAGGTCCGGCTTGCTGAGTAAGTACCCTATCAAACGATGAGTGGCCTCATCTCTGGCATCCAACAAAAACCAAACAAGGATTCACTTAGATTCAGAGCACGCTCTGTGCCTACTCAGTCCCGCAGAGGTTGCCTTGTTTATTGTTTATAATGAGCCAGTTCCCAATGGGACTTGTGGACTGGGGAAAATCACTTCATCTCCCTGATCCTGCTATTCTTTTTCTATAAAAAGGGACAATAAAAAGGTACTTTTAGGTTGGAGAATAAACAAGATAATGTCTAGCTCTATGTTTAGGAAAATGCCAAGTAAAGAGAGGGATGGAGAGTGGGAATAATTATCTCCTAGGTTTAAGTAAAGGAAAGCACCACAGCTGAGGAGGAAATTTAGCCCTGGGCTTTTGGCAGTTCAGGCATAAAAGGAAATAAGATGAGTTAAAGAGATCTTGTTATCAACAGAAGCATACACCGTTTCCTCAGAAGAAACAACCTCTTAGTTGCCTTACTAAGATTTTCTCGTGTTTCTATTGTTAACTGGAATAAAAGTTTCAGTGATAGTTAGATAAGAGTTTATTAGATAATCAAAGTGAGGAATTAACCCCGCCAGCAGTCTAACAGATTTTTCTCTGTTAAAACTGTTCCAGCAATCACAACTTTGACTTTAGTTCAACTCTCTGAGTTTGAGGTCAAAGATATAATTAATCGTGACTGGAGGCTTCACGTCCCGAACTATTTTGAGATTTTTAAAAAAATATTTATTTATTTATGCATACAGGAACTGGGGTACAGGCCAGAGTCATGGGAGGTGAGAAGATTCACCAGAGACAAAGTGGGGAGCAGAACAGGCAGATTGCCTGACATAAACTGCTGAAGGGAGTAGCGGGCGAGACAGGAGAGGTCTGCTGCGCCATGTGGGTCAGCTCCCTGGCCGGGGTGGGGTGGGAGGGTCAAATTTGTGCTACTGAGCCATGGATGCTTCACAGTGCGGCACTCAACCTGCTGTGCCACCAGAGAGGCCCCAATTTTGAGATATTGTGATGCAATGTAATGCATGGATTTAATGACTCCAATGATCTCTCAAGAATCCTTGGTGGAAACACAGGGGCTGGGTACCCAACCCTTAAATCTTTATCCAGTTTCTTGGCCTACAAGAGGGGAGGGCAGAGCCTTGTTTTCCTGCAGGTAGCAAATTTCTGTATAACTGCTTCACTTCTGACTTGAAGTCTAAAATGGCTGTGCTCTCCTGCTGGGTAGACCAGGAAGGGGGGTCCCTAGCACATCCACCCCCAACTCCTGTGTCTACATTCTGCAACACGGGCCAGCATTATGGGGGCTTTGCCTTTTACATTCAGCTCTGTGCAACATAGCCTCCTTCTGCATAGGCTCGCTTTTCATATGTACCCCGGACCAAAGTCAAGGGCGTTATGTTCAATTCATAGCACTGTAAAGATTATTGTGGGAAGCTGGAGTGACACATTCCTAGTATATAACTTTAAATTTTTTAAACTATTATTTTTATTTATTTATGCATACAAGAACTATATGTAGGGGTGTAGGGCAGATGTGGTGGTTGACAAGATTCACCCGAGACAGAGTAGGGAGCAGATTTACTGAAATATACTGCTACGGGGAGCAGTGGGAGAGACAGGAGAGGTCTGCTGCGCCATATGGGTCAGCTTCCTGGCCGGGGTTCAAACTCATGCTGCAGTGGCTGGAGATAGCTTGATAGTGCTGAGACTTTAACCCCTGCACCACCAGGGAGGCCCCAAGTCTATAACTTTCCAGTGGACAGGCTTGATGAAACAGAGATCCCCAAGCTGTGGGTTTTGGCAGGTCCCTCAGGCTGTTCTCTCTGCTAGGATTTGATGGAAGCAGACATTTCAGAATTGAGATGCAGAACACATCTTCAGCTATTGTGTGTCTGTTGTAGGAAAAGAGCTCAGGTGGCTTAGGTCCCTGACTAGCTGGCATCAAGGCTGACACTTTGTTGTGAAAATCAAGCACTGGAAAGACACCGCCTCTGTGTGGGGCGCACTGAAAGAGGCCAGGTACGGCACGGGCTTTGATCTGCAGATGCTCTGGGATGCTGCGTCATGTCCCCGGGGAAAATGTGACAAGCCACTGAAGAGGGTGAGGATGTGAGGTACCAATTCCCTAGCCCTGCTCAGGATGCCTTGATGTGGGCCTGGGGGAAAGCTTAATTTTGAGTGGTCACATATAAATTACCTGTTAGAATGGCATGCCCATGTTACCCCTCAATAATGAAATGCCTTCCCCTGCTAGGTTGTTGCATATCGTGCTCTCAGAATGCTAAGAGCTCCTGACAAAAGAAGGATCTCAGTTTTCCCATAATTGCTACTGAGCTGTCACTTCTGAGAATAACTAACCAATGGTTCTGTGGCTTGTTATGGCCACTCCCAGTTTGTGATGGTAGAATTGGGCCATGTATATGGAACAGGGTGCTTATTGTCTTATTAGCCGTGGCAGGTCGATATCGACCTTGGTTCATCTAAAACCTCTGTCAGACTGATGAAGTAAAATTCAAAGGGGGCATCCATCTAGCCGAATGTCTGCAGTACCCAGGCTTGCTGTGAGCATCCTTGCTGAAGCAAGAAGCCTTCAACCATGAGAAGGCGAAGTAAGTGCCATTTCAAAATAAGAAATGTTTCTTTGGAAATCTTTACAATGACACAAAGAATCTGACCCACATTTTGATTTCTTCATAGAAGTTCCTGTTTAGCTGGTGGGCTGGTGGCATGTATATAAGATATGAAGTTTGAACAGCAATGACAAGACACAAGGAGAGAGCAGGTCAGGACTGGGAGGAGCTGTAGGTTAAACCACACAGGAGCTGGGCCTGGAGGTATCTGGCTCCCTAAGTGGGATTATCTGAGCTGCTCTGAGACAGCCTGCAGCGCAAAGCCACATTCTGTACAGATTTTAAAAATCCATTTACAATGCAATTCATTCTCCTAAGCTTCATCTTCTTTCTGACCTTTTATATTAAAATACTCAAGGAAGGCACAGTATATTAAGTCTCTACCAATGGAGTGTGAATGAGTTTATCAGATGTTTTCACCCAGTGTAACAGAATTCTGGAAGTACAGAAGGGGGGAGGGTGTGTGTGTGTGCATGTGCATGTACTAAGTGTGCCTGTTAGGTGGGAAGAGAGAATAAGGGGAGACGAAGGCACAGAAGGCACAGAGAAATAGATATATATATATAGAGAGAGACCAGGACTGAGAAACTGATTTGCACTGGAAAGGAAAGAAAAGGTGTATGTGACTAACTGGGAAGAGATAAATATACTGGAACTTTATCTAGACAGTCTGAGACTAGTTTCTTGACATTTCAGAACCTCAGTTCCTTCCAGAGTATATAGAAATAAGATTACTCATTTAATGCATAATTTACAGGAGTTTTGTGAAGACTGAATAACGCATATATAACACTTGACCATGGTAGATCGTCTATTGGTACATTTTATTACCTCATGGTTTCAATGATCACTTTTGCCTAAAAGCTGTCCTAGAAGCAGTGAGGCGGAAGTTGGCAAATGCTGAGCAGATAAACCTGAGATAAGAGAAAGTTCAGTTTCCCTTTCCATAACAATTCCTACATTATGCGCCTAGAAAGACCAACTCTAGGTCTCCAACACTTTGGGTTAGAGCAAACTAATTAATTAATATTTACAGACAATGTTTCACTGGGGAACCAAAATCCAGTTGGTTTCTGGGACACCATGCTTATGTGCACACCAGTATTCTTTAAACATTAGCTGAGAGCTTGCTGGTAAATGTTCCTTTAGGACATGTTTTAAAAAAAACAATCTCTTACTGCTTTTCCTGTACTGTTTTCCAAAGCCTCTGTTAATGACTGTATTTCGATCAGATCTCATAGTACAAATGAACCTCCCATCAAAACTCTAAGGGCAACCCATGATATTATCTTTGCCAATTGAAATTCTCAAGGTGAAATACATATGTGCAGTAATTGGCACCTTTGAAACAACATTTTCCCATGGAAAGCTTTCAGAGTTGCTGCCAGCAAATGCAGCCTGGCAGGTCCAGAAAGGTGAGGTCTGAGTATGAATGCTTCATTACCAGCAGGGTTTTACCCAAGTGACAGAGTTTCAGCTATCTGTCCATCACGCTCATCTCCGGTCTCGCAGGAATCTAAAGGCACTAAGCTCCAGGCATCAGCCTGTTCAGATAAATAATTACCCTGGCTGAGCCACTTCATGAAAAGACAAAATTCTGTATCAATATTGCTTGCCCAGAAGCAGCTGTGAAATTCGTAGCATTTTCAGCACAGCACGGAGACAGAGCAACACATATGGAGTAAGTTCTAAACAGCAGAGACAGGCTCCAGGGTTTAGACAGAGGAAAGACTGCATATACTCCTCCTTGATCTGCAACGACTTTAATTTCCATGACAGGAAAATGGCTCCATTTGATGCCATAGCAGAGAGTCAATACCCAAGTCTTTCCTTAAAATACTTCCATGCCAAAATATTTATTTTTTGTAAGTCAAAAACTCAGTTTTATACTTGTGTTTCACCAGTACTGTGATATTAAAGGAGTCAAAATTAATTACACTTGTCATATTAGGGTTTTGGGGGGAGGAGGGTGTGTCTATTGCAAACACAATATTGGATCTGATACTCTGGAGAAATCTAATACCAGTATATTTACTTCTAATATTATTAATTATATATTTTATATCTTATACATAGAGAAAGACTGACTTTTGGATTTATTTTCAGGAACTGGCTCATGCTATTACAGGGATCGACAACTCTGAAATTTGCAGAGCCACAGGGAAACCTGGCAGTCAGGAGACCAGGGAGGTATTGATTTTTCAATAGTGAGTACAAAGGCAGCATGAAGGCAGATTTCCTGCCTTCTCAGGGGACTTCAGTCTGTGCTCTTAAGACCTTCGACTGATTGGATGAGGCCCACCCATAAGGTCAAGGATAATCTGCTTTGCTCAAAGTCCACTGATCTAGATGTTGATTACATCTAAAAAATACCTTTACAGCAACATCTCAACTGATGTTTAACCAAACAACTGAGCACCACGTCCAAGCCAACTTTGTACATAACAATTAATCAGCACACTTGTTAGAAACAAATATGCTAAAACAATGACATTTTATTTCTGTCTTTCCTATACATAATCACCTGTATTCCATGCATACTCACCTGCTAATTTGATGCTGGTCCCTCTGCCATAAATTTTAATTAATCAGTTCATATAATTATGGTAACATATACAAGCATCATATTTTGCACCTGAAATATATTTGATCACAGGATTTCAGTTTGACTTCACTTCTTAAGTTTTCATGGATCTTAGTTTTTCAATGTATCTTGATAGTTCAAATAATAATACTAAGTACATACTGTGAGACAGGCACCAAAACTAGGGTTTTACTTGGATTATCTTCCTTGATCCTTATAACAACGCTATATAATAGAATCCATTAATAGCCTCATTTAAGGATTAAAAAAAAGAACAAAACAATGATTTAAAGGGAAAAAAACAAATCAGCTAACGTCCCACATTAAGTGATGGCTCTGGATTCAACTGGAGCCTGTCTGCCTCCAAAAAGCAGACTCTTAACCACTAAACTCCAGTGTCTGCCAAACCTCCATTCCAAACTATGACTGATGACTCGGTCAGCTGACTTTAATACAATGATCCCTATCATGGTAATTGATCTTTGCAAAACCACTGACAGGGACAATGTTTGGTTGAAACGTTGCTTAGTCATTCATAATTGCTTACTCCAAACATTAGATTTTCTAACCCAGGTAGGAGAAATAAATGAAAACAAAACTCCCAAACATGGTTTAAAGTAGCAGACTCCAAATGAAGACAGCACTATCCCCACCAATCAATGAGTTTTTTTAGTGCATTGGTATTTTTGTGCTCTGATAATATGTCATGACGTGTGCTGAAGGAAATGGGAGTGCCTGTCTTTTGTTTTCTCTCCTTTCATCTTGAATTGGTCGATATGGAGGAACAAAAAGATGTGAGTCTAACTAGAGGTGCAATTGCCAGCCAGAGGTTCTCTGCCATTAATGAAATGAAACTCTTAGGAAGTCTAGGGTCCCTGGGTCCATCCCTTTACATCCTGACTTTTGTCTGGGCTGAGGAACCTGCAGTTTTTAGTAAGTGTCTCATATAAATTGGCACTGACATATTTTGGGAACAGTTCAGTAGAGGCTGGTGGTTAGTCCAAAATTAAACAGTCATGAAGGAAAAGGTTCTGAAGAACACAGGGCCTTCTCTGTTCCTCATAGCTGTCCTTGGCAGGACCTCCATGGAATATGCGAGGTTTGGCACAAAATTTAAATGCAAGACCCCTTGTTCAAAAGTTACTAAAAATTTCAAGATGGTGAGTGGACAACACTCAGACAAGCACAGGGCCCGCTGACAATGGAGACTTGGCCCCCTGGCAGTTCCAGGACCAGGCAAGTGACTGTCTCCTCCTGCAGTTTCTAGGGGTTGGAGACTTAGCTGACAAAGGGATGGAAGAGTTGAGAAAGTTGGGAAAGTTGAAAGGAAAAAATTAGTGCTGCTTACCCTCTCTGGGGAAGTTGGATTTAAAAGGGTATAACAGACATTTGGAGCACAAGGATGGTCTGAGCTCACAGCATAAGAGTTAAGTGGGCTGACTACTTGGGCACAGCTCAGATTGGTGCTGGTTATTGTGCTAATTTCAGTGACTAGAATTCTGCTGGGCTTAGTAAAACCTGCCACGCTCATCACATAATTCATGGTTCTCAAAAATCATTGCTTGGTTTGGGGGTGGGAGGCAGGTATTGTGCATGTAACTTAAACCAGAATAAGACAAGCTCGAAAGTGTAAAAATTTGAGAAATTCATTTTCCACTCATGAGAAATTTTTTAAGTCTTAACTTATTATTTCTAGTAAAGACGTAAAATTTAACATCTAAGTGCAAATACAGACTTGACATGGGAAATGAATGAACACTGTGGTTTCCAAAGAGTAAGGTGGGGAAGTAGGCTCCAAGGAGGAGAGTTGCTCTTATTGCTTGGGCACTTCCTTAAAGTGAAGTGACCTGGGCCTCTGGGAAAACTCTCAACACGGCTTAACATACTAATCAGCCCCCTTGCAAAACCTCCAAATCCAGCAGCCTCTATGGATCTGTCATTACAAACGTACAATCATAAAGGATCACAGAAATTAAAGTAAAACCAAATGCTGAAT
The DNA here is from genome assembly GCA_019455555.1 of Galemys pyrenaicus. Classification (NCBI taxonomy): domain Eukaryota; kingdom Metazoa; phylum Chordata; class Mammalia; order Eulipotyphla; family Talpidae; genus Galemys; species Galemys pyrenaicus. The sequence continues at coordinate 3,253,279 of JAGFMF010011961.1, read as the reverse complement.
ATTAACAAATTTACTTTGGGGACAAATCCACATGCTCCTGTTAACCTGCCCACTCTTGAAAAACCCTTGTCAACATCATGGAAAGTACTAGCATTGTGACTTCCGATGATGAAAGCCCAGAGCCCCTTTTCACAAACCAACGTCTCAGTATAATCACGTGCATCTTTTCTGTGGCCCCAATTAAGACATAACATCTTTTCTTGGTTGCTGACTTAAGAACAAGGCGCAGTGACTACCCAGCCAAGCGCCCAGGTCACATGCCAGCTGTGTGGAGAGTGGGCCATTCAGAGCAAACACACTGAGCCGCAATCCCCACTCAGCAACACGTGCGCAGTCCCTGCGTGCAAGCTTCAATTTAATGTGGGCTGCAAAGCTAGCCTGACAATAAATACAAGAAAAGGTCATTTTAGATTGAACACCGCTTTTCAATAATAGGAATTATCTGATGCAACACATGGGCATGTTCTTCCTTTACTCTTGAGAGCTCGAGACATTTTAGATCAATAATGGGAATGAAGAAATCTAAGGTCTCCTATGAAATGGGTAAAGACTTGAAGAGTCAGATATGTAATGTTTGAGTAACAACTAAACTCTGAAGCCATGATTAGAGTTAGTACAGAGAATGAGAAAGACTTTTTTTCCCCACCCTGGGAAAAAGGTTTCTAGTCCTGCAGGGGAAGCGGAGGGGGAAGAACTTGTCCAAAGATTAGAGTTGTTAAATAAGCATAATATCGTGTTCATTTGCAGCAGACAGGAGCTGAGATTCCACTACATACAAAGTCTACACTTTCTTAAATGTAGTAAAGTTTGATGACATATTCTCGAGAGACATGCAATATAAAACAATTCACTGGCTAGATGCTCTTTCCTTTATCTGTGTATCTGCGTGTATACCACTTATTTGGCGTTTTTGAAATAATATTGGTAATGCATCATAAAATACTTTCTAACTTTCCAGAAGGTATCTAGGACATTAAAAAAAAAATCTGTACATGGAAACTACTGCAGCTTGTTCAATTAATGAAGAAGTAGGGATAAATCTGATAAAAGAAAGCACTGCATTTATAATTATGAGGAAAGGAAACCAAATTAAGTAGCTAGTGATTATTTTAATTCACCTACTTGAAAATTTTTCTAGCCATAAAATTAGAACCATTTAATAGAAAATTTATACTTTTAATGAATAATCCATTATAATAAGGACTATCAGTATAACATATACACAGAACACCTTCTACCTGTAGGTATATTTTTAAAGAATTTTATATGCATGTCTTGGGCTATTTATTCTCTTCGTATTATAGTTAATAGCAACATATTATTTTATAAAACGGTAAACTATTTTAAAGTCAATGAACAACATAGTAAGTAAATAAAAACAGTCACCCTACAGATGCTTGTTCAATCATTTATATCTTCAATATATAGCTTATTTTAATACTATTTAAAGGTATGATTATTAAAGAAGATGCTAAAAAGTCAAAGATCAGTTCACCAGGCACCTGGGCAAGGCATGTCACCTGGCCCTCCTCAACTGACTGAAGAAAAAGAACGCATTAGACACACTTTCTGTCTTCAAGGAACTCTGAGACTTGTTGGGGAACAGAATTTCCATTGTGAATTTGTGTTTTTTTCCCAGTAGGGTGTCAGCAGCCCTGACCATCATTCACCTCCTTGGTTAGCCCTCAAACGTGGCTAAAAGAGTGCTGCTGGCTTGAGTTTATGCCACGGGAGAGAATTTTTTTTCATGGCTAGTTCATCAGGAACCAAGACACAGGCAAGTCCATGACGCAGGCCATCCCGCGAACTGGCCTCCCCATCCTGGTTAGGGAAAACAGTGGAGGGGGGGGCATCATGGGCTCATAGCCAGCTCTGCCTTCGCCCGACAGTGTGACCTTGGACAAGTCACCCAACTCCTTGATGTGCTCTCTCACATGTACAATGCCGATGATCACTTTCCCTGGTTGGGATGCTGGAAGGATCAAATTAGTTCATTCACATAGCATGTTCCCAATTAACATTAGCCATTGCTGTTAATCAGAAATAAAGTTGTGTGAACTGGGAAACAAATCTTCTCAGAAATGACTTTTCTTCCCTTCTTTTCTTTGATTTTGAGCTTGAGAGGAAATATGATGGGTGAACAAAGCATAAGCGAAAAGTGAAACAACCTGGAAGATGTTTGGAGGACGTGATCAATATGTCTTATTCTTTCTACTGCTGCCTCCCTGGGTCTCTTTAATAGGAACACTCTTCAAAAAGCACCATCCTTAGGACAAAGTCCAGAGGAGTGCAGCAGACCTCTCCTGCCTGGCCCGCTGCTCCCCTCAGCAGTGTGTTTCAGTCGATCTACCTGTTCTGCTCCCCACTCTGTCTCTGGTAAATCTGCTCACTGACCCCCTACCCCTGCGCCTCTGGCCTGTACCCCAGCTCTCATGTGCATAAAAAAATCTTAAAAAAAAAAGTCCAGAGGATAGAAGGAGTAGAAATTTTCCTTTAGGATAAATTAATTTATGAAAACAAATGTCCACTGACTGTCTCTGTGTTCAGGGTACTAGCACAATGTATAGGTGATAAGCTAATTTTGGTGCCTGAGGAACAAGCAGCCATCACACTGCTCATTTTATTTTTCTGGAATATTGAATATAAGGACAATAAAATACCTAACTCTCCTCTGTCCTTTGATTTTGCATTCTTGTTATGTATTTTTAAAACATTCTACTTTATTTTGAAGATTTGTCTTGCTCTCTTTTTTACTTTCATGGAAAAATTAGCCTCAAATATCAATCTAATCATGTCAAAACTAGACATTTCAGTGGTGAACATATGCAGATTTTACTGTTGCATTCTTAAACCCAAATGTATTCCTTTTGATAGAACCAATTCTTAAAATAATACTACTTTGAAAACCATGTGGCACTCTTAAGATATTATTTTTTATGTCTTCCCCCCATTAAGGAACCTAATTCTGTTAATAAATGGAATTCTAATTAAATTATCTTCATTAAACACAGTCCAAAAGGTTTAGATTAGGTTTCTATTAATGGTAACTTGGTCTAGAGAAAACATTTCAGAGTATGTACAAGTATCTCACTGTTTTGCTTTCTAATAAAACAAAGAATTAATTCATCAGAGTCAAATGTTCTCTTGATAAACTCCTTGATGGTTGGCAAGCACACATGCAAATATTTTCATTGCCACTCTCATTCCCAAATGCCACCAAATTCCCATTTGCATCCCAAATGGCAACAATTTAACTATCTTGCATTGCATATATGTTACTGAAATTAATTGTATATATCCCTGTTTTACAAATGGAGACTTTAAGCTTAAGAGCAGAAGGATCCAGTGGAGAAATGAGAAGACTGGCTTGTCAGTCTGCATGAGTTTCTGCCTTCAAAGTTGCTTTTAAGTGTCATGGTTTCTTTCCCTTCACTTTTATATCGTCAGTCAGTCCCACTCTGCCTGTCCTCCTCTGTCCTCCTCCTTCCCTACCTTCTGGTCTCTTGTTCCTTCCTTCACGTCTCACTTCTACTGTCTTGAGATGTACATTGTTTTCCATCCTCATGTGAATTCCAAATTTCATTCTTTCAAGTTAACAAATATTTATCAAACACCCTTTGATTGTCAGGTAATTGACATGAATGAGACACTGTCTTCTAGAACCTTGGAGTAGCTGTATGATATCACACTAACAGCAAAAGGAAGCACAAGCCTCAAAAAGAAAGCAGGAGAAATACAGCACTCTTATAGCATAGAAAAGGACAACTTTCTGTCTTAGAGGCAATGAGTGGTGGTGGTGGGGGGCGGTGAATGAAAATAAGGCAAACTCCCTCTCCCCTCCCAAAACTAAGCTGAGCCTTGGAGGTCTCCCTGGTGGCATGGGGAATTAAGTCTCAGCACTATTAAGCAATCGGCAGCCACTGCAGCACAAGTTCAATCCCAGCCAGGGAGCTGACCCACATGGTGCGGCAGACCTCTCCTACTCCCCTGCTGCTCCCCTCAGCAGTGTATTTTAGTCAATCTGCCTGTTCTGTTCCCCACTCTGTCTCTGGTGAATCCTCTCACACCCCACACACCTCAGACCTACACTCCAGCTCTTGTATGCATAAATAAATAAATCTTAAAAAACAAAACAAAATTAAGCTGACCCTTGACATTAAAGGAATATTCTCGTGGCATTTATAACAAGTGCTTGGTTTGTTTCTTCCAGGAATTGTGATTGCCAAGTTCGCTTTTGGTAGGTGTTATCTTTCTATCCCCAGCACTGCTAGGAATGCAATTAGTTATGCTTGTTTACTGGAGAGAGCTGCACTATTCAATATGGTAGTCACTACACAGTGAGGCTTTGAGCCTTGGAAAGGTGGCTTGTCTGAGTTGGGATGTGTTGTCAACATACATACACACTGCTTTGGAAGAATATAAAATACTGCATTCATATTCTTATGTTGATTACAGGTAGAAATGGTAACAATTTAGTTCTATTGAATTGGATATATATTGTTGAAATTAGTTTTATGTATCTCTTTGCTTTTTTAAATGTGGATCTCAGAAATGTTTAAATTATGGATGGACTTGCCCTGTATTCCTACTCATCCAGTACTCATCTCATCTAGATTCTCTTTCAGTGATGTAGTGACAAAGCTCTGTCCAAATGTTAGGAGGCAACTCCAAGTCAGCGAGTGAACAATGTCCTGAATAGACTCCACTCTCATCTCGACAGACAAGCTCTAAGGCACGGAGGACTACAACTCACAGTGTGCCATGGACCTGACTTCCTCCATGGGGGCCACTGGGAAGGAGGAGCAGAGCTAAGTGGACCATGTTAACATACAAGATCAAAAACATGGACGCTCTTACTCTCTTGCTTTTCTAGCTGCAGTTCCCTCTCTGTCCTCAGTCAGTTGGCCTTGCAGGTAGGATGCGTTAATCAATTAATCATCTTTTCTCTCTCTGTTCTCCTCCTCCTCATTTTACTTACCAATAAGCTTTTATTTTTTTTATGTTTAAATTTTTCTCTGCATGTTTGCTTTTGGTTCTCATCCTGAGTACTTAAGTTCAAGTACAAGGACTCACAGCCTGTGTCACCCCCGTGGTTGCTTTGTATCTTACCCACTGAGTACGTGGGAGGTCAACTCTCACTATCCTATTCAGGAACTGCTCATGTGAGAGATGCTTTTGCCTCTAACCTAATCTCTCCTTCCACCCAGCATGACTGCTTTTGGATCAGATCTGTATCCATACGGACAAAATACTCCCCAACAACTCTTCCCCACCCACCCCCCAAAAAAAAAAACCTGGACAACCTTGGAAAAATGCCCAGAAAGCTACAGATATCTGGGCTCCTAAGATCAAGGGCTACACTACATGAGGCCTAACTATCAGCAAAAGAAGGGGTCTTTTATCTGCAAATTCTTGCCCTACTTTGAGCCTTCAGAATATGCTTATTTCCTTTGCAATTAACTCCCATAATATTCTTAAGCAGAGGATTCATACATTTTTCTTAAGAAATTTCCAGGATGAAAAAGAAAATGAACATTCCTTTTTCTTTTGTTTACTTAAATGGTCACATCCTCTTACCCAGTACAAAACCATCACCATCTGTTTTCTGTGATCTAATTACAAATGGAATAAGCTCTTAATTCCCCTTTCCATCATTTTAAGATCTATGACATGAAAATGCCTCTGCAGATACTTCCAGAATACTTATTTATTGTCACGTCCTCGATACAACTTATAGGGCAAAGTTATTTGTTTGTGTAGAAATAAATTTCACTCAGAGGTGTTTACATGACAGAGATTGATAGGTGTTTTCTATCAGCACTCTGCCTTGTTTCCGAATTTGTTTACTGCGGACTATCTTCAGAAACCAGGAAGAAGTGTATTTAGCAGCAAGTTAAATGCTTTAGCTAAAATATGCATTTTTTTTCATTTTTACAAAGTTAATTGTCATACACTTGAGAATCTTCAAAGCAAATGTTACTGGATATGTAATTTGGTTTCATATTTCATGTACACTACAGAGTGGCTTCTCCCCCATCATATAGTTGATCTTCACCCTTTCCCATCTGGGGAATTTGAACTCTATTTTTAGCCATTTCATGAGTTGCCAATTTAATGCATTTAAAGAGTGCAGAGCAGATGTCTAAAACATTGAAGGTAATTAATTAAGTCCCACAATTTCCAGACTACACAAAAACAATTTGCCATTGCCTGTAAAATGGTATAATTGAGTATTATAAATGTTTCCAGGCCAAGTCTTGCTATGAATTATTTAGTGCATCTGTCCTAATTAAAGACCTATTGGAAGATTAATGTCTCGTAACCTGACAAACTACTTTACTTAGTAACAAATTATCCATATAATGACCTCAAACTAAATTTATATAACCCAAGAAACCATCTGAAAGAACTCACAAGCACGCTTCACTAGAAAGAATTTTCTCTGAATATTTACATTCATCTGCTGAGTATTTCAGTTTGGAATAGCCGTAAATGAAAATCAGTCTGTTCCAAAATAACTTCTTAATGGCATTACTAGTCAACACCTTCTAAATATACGTAATTCACATCATTACAACTAACATAAAAATTTGTTCTAAAGACAAAAATAAGTAAAGTTATAATATATTGAGCATGTTGGTGAGAATGGCATGTCTTTTTATCTTCCAGTCTAAGTTTGCATTTTTAGGATGAGATCATCCTGAAGGAAATAAAACTGTCAGTATCACGATAGATACCAAATATTCAGCCACCAATATCCTGGGCAGAACGTGGACTATGCCCTACCAAGGCTGGTTCTCGGGGGATCCAATGAAAATAGTGATATCAGTTAAACCTGAACTTAAAAGCAAACTAGAAGGACTAGTCCTATTTTGCATTAGAGATCCAACGTGCCTACGACATCTGTGGTTTCCATGACACTGTTATAAAAAATTGAAAGCAAGTCACGTTATCTGATGGACAGTGGAGTGGGTCTCCTTGGCCTCTGGTGATTGCATCTCATGATATAAAGCGGTTGGGAGAAAGAGGAGGCAGGGTCAGCAAAGGAAAAGAGTAATATCCTTTGTTTCATAAAATGGAAGTCATTCCCCCATCACAAATGCATTGCCCTTGTTGTGAATGTCTTTAAAAGGCATTTTATATATTATCTCTAAAGTTTAAAATAACTCACCTAGGTTTTATAGGAGATTTTTTTCCCCCCATATATCTAAAGTGTCTCTATTCCATATATATTTGCTTATTTATTTACTGGCTGCCTTTCTTCAAAGCATAAAGACATCAGTAGAACTAATTTAATGTTTTAAACCAAGTAGATTAAAACATGGTGAATTGGTCATAATTATAAGAAAGTATATCCCTATGGAGAGATAAAAATTCACACATGTATACATATATTCACATATCTATAGATATAACATATATGACATATATACAAGACATATATAGAGACAAACAGCTCAATTCTCATTTCCATACAGACTTTCCATACTGAATTTCTTCTTTACAGTCCTGATTAAAATATATTTTAACAGAAAGTAAGTTTTAAGTTGTCACAGAAAGTAAGTTCAATAGGGTAACAATAGTGGAATGAGACTGTAAGCTCCAAGTACTTAGGTACTTGGTGTTCATTGGAAAGATTAGTGCATTTCATGCTGAGATGCAAAAGAACCTCTAGTTATAAGCCATGGGCTTACCAGCATATTTGCCAGAATGGAGGAGAGGGAAACTGAGTTTTCCCCAGTAGCATTTGCTTTCTGAATAACAATCACTCATTGTAAAAATTAAAAAAAAAATACTTGTAAAGAAAATAATTTAAATTATTCACAAACCCATCAACCAGTGGTAATTTTATTAGCATTTTGATTTCCCTTTTTCCCTATGTATCCAATGTATCATGGAATTTCTCCTCGTGGAATTTTGTATTTGTTGTTCAACAAATACAATGGTCTTCATGCTTTATCTGTCTAGAGAATGATTGTTTCTTATCACTAGAAAGGTTATTTATATGAAAGAGAAAAAATGTCTTTCCCATTCAATTTAAGTTTCAGATTCCACAGAAAGAGCAATTCAAGAAACTAGCTATATTCTATTTGCTAAGATTTGTGCTGAGCAGCAGACAAGTTGTAAATTGATGAACAGGAGACACAAATGTGCCCAGGTGTCTGACTGCAGGTGTTTATACACACTTGTGCTCCTGCATTCTTGGAATTAGTTTATTAGAAGGAAAATCCCAGGTCATTGAGATACAATAATAATTTTTAAAATGAATGTTAAAAAGAATATAAGTAAAAACTCAACTACTTTTACTTAATAGATAGTAAAGACATAAATGTTTTATTAAGTATTTCAATGAAAAATCAAAGTAGAATCCAATTTTTAAAAAGCTTTAAAATGTCCTATTCCATTTTACCTGTAAGTCAAGTATGCTTTGGAAAATGTTTTTTAAATTATACTTATAGGTTTCCATGCGCATAAAAGCACTTATTGCATAGAGTGGACATTCAGATATTTCTCATGCTTAAAATTGGTTTTGCACTCAAAATTTAGTAGGTTTTGGTAAAACACATGGAAAAGTGCTTTCTTGGGTCTTTTGTTATCAAATCTACCCTGAGATAGACAGGGAGACTCAGCCTTGCAAATATTCATAATAATTGTCCTTAGGTAGCTTCCAGGAGTCCCCTAGACAAACGCTTTTTTCAGGAAGTTATATACAAACACTTCAGGAAAATAGACACAAAAAGACTCTTTGTAGAATTCATTCAGCATTTATAAATTCACCCAAAGTTATTAATTATGAAGCAGCTGTACTTAATGTCATAACAGGGAGGTCAAAACACACACATGTGTTACACCCATGCAACAGAGGTGGCAAATAAATTCCAGGTACAAATGATCACGTGGTTTGATTTAGGGCTGATCAATCTTTCATCTCCTTCTTTCTGCTCAGTCTTTCACTCTGCTCTGGGTTCCTCTGTCTCTTCTCTATCTTATTTCATACACACACACACACCCTTACCTATATGAACATATACATGCATCCACAATACACAAGTCAAGGACTGCAGTCTGATGTACAACACTCAATATTCTATGTCAACAAGTCTGCTCATACTGCCAGAATTCTATGTTGATGCTAACAAAAGAAGCAGGTGTTATATATGGAACACTGACCTCAAAAAATGTCCACCAGAAAATGGTTCCCTGGTAAAATAAGTTGGGAAAGCAATATATTTTATTCCCCTAGTGGAGATTTATAATACATATTAGCATAGTAAACACTCTCCAAGAATCCCTGCAAGAAAGAAACTGTTTTTAAACTTGTTGGTCTCAGAATGTTTCAACCTGAAAAATTTGTTTTGTTTACAGATAACATATATTAATTAATATATATAGGGCACAGGCAAGGGCATAGAGCATTCAGCTCTGTACACTAAGGAGGTTTCAACTCTTATGACTAAATACATGTGGGATGCAATAAAGTTCATCAAATACCCATCCTTCTCTCTAGGACCCACTCATTTTATTTTATAAAAATTATATAGACCTAAAACCTACCGTTCAAAGCTTTAGGCTTATGCATCAAAATAATTAATTAAATGAAAAAAGTATAGGTGACTGACTGTACGTGCCACAAGATTCCCTGCAGCTGTCTGACTTAATGGGTTTTGGGAAAGGTCTAGTATTGTCCTTCCATTCTGGGGTCAATGCAGGTGACATGGTATTCTGTGACATTCCAAAGCACAGCATGGGAAAGACATCTTGTTTCTAGCCTCTTCCTAGGGTGCAGCATATGAACACCTTTTCGAGGCTGTAGGTTCATCAAGTGCATTTATTTACAGACCAAATCTTTATTTTCAGAATCCTCTTAAAAGGAAATATGAAAAGGTTGTTAAAGCTAATTACATGCACTTCAAGTACACTTAGGGACCGACACTTTCTCTTAAGAATTCTCAAACAGAGAAATTGACATTTTAACCAAGTCCCTCGGCCTGAGAGACATTCCCCAGGGCAGTGGAATTCAAGTTTCTCAAGACACAAAGGCAAAGGTAATGTTTATGTTCTTGGGTGGCAGGTCTCAGTGTAATAGCCTTTAAAAGGGGGAAAGAAATCAAAGTGGAACCTTCAAAAGAAACAAGGAAGCAGCTACTTTCCCTCCTTGCAACCATAGATGCTTTGGTGACAAACAAGACCAAATAGCTGGGAGGTGCAGTCGGCTGCGGAGACAGTTGTGACCAGTGATAGCAAAAGGTAAGACCTTGGGTCCTGTTTGAAAAGGTGACATATATATTACCTACAAATGTTGTATGAATAAAATGCTTTAAAAGGGAGACAAAGAAGGAGAAAAAGGTGTGTGTGGGGGGGTAGATGTCACTTGGTGAATCCTTAACTCCATTTTACAGCTACCAGATAAACTACTTGCTACTTAAGTCTAAGCTTCAGTAGCTTTTACAGTAGGCAACAAAATCTTTCGCTTTACATCACAATGCGAAGTAGCATAATGGACTGTTCAAATGGATATTTAGGTGGTTTGCAACTTCCCTTATGAGTTTTAGTTGGTGAAGAGTTACCTGTCATATAATGAAAACACAGGTATAATGGACCAAATGGGGGTTTTCATTTGGCATAGTCTGCCCCCATCAATTTTTCTTTACCAAGATAAATGCATTCTAAGCAGGATTCCTGACAGCCTAGGTAAGCTTAACCTTAGTTCCCAGTGAGAGCGGGGAGGACATAGTCAACTTGGAAGATGTTCAATCTCTGAATTTACTGTCAAGTATTTCAAGAAATATTATTTCTGAAATTATGACCCTTTACCTGTGACTGATCCGACTAAGTGAATGATTTCTTCCTGCACATCCTTGTAAATAAAATCATTTTGTAAAGGAAAATCGTTTAAAGATATCTTGGCTCCTGCGGTGTCTTCTCATTCCTTCCTCCAAACCCCGCTGTGAGCTCCCACATTTACTGCACTCTAAGAAATACTCTTCCAAGCCAAGACTAATAGATAAAACACAGTCAGTACAATGAATGATTTCTGTATTGGTAATTTTGCTTTAAATCAGACTAAAAATTGACAACCACCATGCTCCTATCTAGAGAATATGTAAAAATACAAAATCAAACATTTTCATCAAATGCAACTTCACATTTAAGATCTCAAAGAGACTATTTCTTATAGTGTTAACAAAGGAGTATTATAAATTTGGTTACCATAAAATTCTGTTCAATGTTAATGTAGTTGCATATGTGAACTCTATTTGATAACATAATAATGCTACACTTACTTTAGGGTAAATTTGTATATTGTTTGAGGCCAGGAAATAAGTTCTAAAGAATGAGCAAATGCTCTTCCTGTAACAGGGTCATCCCCAAGGAAAAAAAAGTTCCAAAATCCCGATTCTGCCCTAAGTGGGTAAAGCTAAATAAGGAAAAAAAATTCTGCAAAATAACAAACAAACAAACAAAAAAACGAAGAAAGCAGGATAAAAAGCAGCAAGGAAAGAAACCTGGAGGGGGCATGTAAAACAAAAAAACATGTAAAAAAACTGTGCTTACTTTTTAATCTTAAACTAATGAAAACAAATGTGAGTAAAAAACCCGTAAAAAAGTTAACAATAGCAACTTTCATCTTAATTCTAATTTTACTCTTTTCCTCCCAAATTTGTCTAACTCTTTCTAACCCTTTTCTATAAATCTCTACTAAAAAGTTCTTTAAACATGTAGCAAACTTTTAAACCTTACTTTAAGCCAAACCTAGTTAACTAAACTTTTACCCTCAAAAAAATAAGTAACTTTAAATGCTTAATAACTATGTTCTTTGTCCTTTCTGTATTATACCCTAATTATATTAAAGTTCCTTTCCATTAAAAGTTTTAAATGTTTGTCTTAATGCAGCAGATGGCAGAACCCATTCAGAGAGGGTGGGTTTGAAGGTTCTAGGGTGCTCCTCTCCCTGCCCTGTAACATTCCCTCACATCTAGCTTTGGTGTGAGTGAGACTTAGGAGCCAGAATTCATCCCTGAGGTCAGGATCGGTGAGAGGAGTTTCTCACAATGGACTCTGCCATTCCCCTTCAGAGAAAGCACACATCTTTGGAAACCAGAAGGAATAAAAATTAAGAAAAAGAACTAGTTTCACCACGAGAATGGATAAAGTCATCTAGAAGTTGTTAAATAATTTCTAGGCAATACTCAAGTCTAAAGACCATGAAGTATTGTCACCAGATAAGTTTTCCTCCACACAACTGAAGGCCATTAGAAGCACACTTTGAAAGGAGCCAAGAAAACAGAAGACTCTTTCAAACCTGATTCTTGAGGGTATTTGTGTTGGGGGGGTTACCGCATTCCCTGCCTCCACTTACATGCAGCCACCTTGCAGCAGAGACTGGGAACTCAGGGCTGGCCTAAGGGGCCAGGTGAAGCTCCATAATGCAGGAGGCAGGTGGGCTTGGAAAGGGCTCTTGCTTCTCTGGCTTTGACCTGCACCAGGGATGTGGATGGAGACTCATAGAGGAGAGACAAGTCGGGAGGCTTGTCACGGTCGTTACCTCAACGTCCTGTATCCTCTGGTCTAGGCTCTTTAGGACCAACCTTACTCCTTTCTTACTGTACACTGCCAGAAGTGGCCTGGCAGTGAAATATTTGGTGGCAGAATTTTGGGTCTCTGTGGCCCCACTTCAGGCTAACCCTTTTTGACTGGGCATTTGTCCATGAGGAGATAGGTAATTTTGGTTGTTTTACTGGGATATTTATTAGGAATATTCTTTCTTTTCTATGCACATTAAGTCTATTAAGATCTATCACACTAAGAGTCTGCTTCCTTTGTCTTTCCATGGCAGATGTGCATCGTAGAACACGCACCCTTTAAATCTGGGGTCCATGGCTGCCTCTTGATTGTACGCTAACATTTGGTCAAAAAAAATAGCATTTTTCGAAATTAAAAAAGCTAAACAACAAGCAAGAAGCTCCAACTTTTATCTGATTTGTCAGTTACATGAACTTTTCAGCACAATTATATGTACAAAGGAAGGCAAAAACCCAGGAGGGCAAGGAAGACCCTCAGAGAATTCATTTGAGGGGGGTTCCTGGATGAAGCTGGCCCTGTTCCTTTCTGAGCTGTCATCTCCATCATAAAGGATGGAAACGTGCACGTCTATATACGCAGCCAACCGGGCTGCTCCCAGTTCAGTGTCACTGCATCCAGCTGTTGTCACAGAGCCAGGGGGAATATCTGCCCTAAGTTCATTCCAGGGGCATCCCTTCAGAGATGACACTCCACGGGAATCTGAAATGGAGCGTCTGGAACAGAAGTGGACCTAAGGGAGGAAGGCCAGGCTGAAACAGTTAATATCTTGATAACTTCTGCAGAAATTCTCAGCAAAAGCCACACGTCCTATTGATCATTTTTAAGAAGCTTGATAATATAGGTAAAAAACAACACTCCTGAGCTCTGAACATCAGGTCCAACAATAGAGCTAATGCAAATGAGTTGCCTCACTAGACAGAAATCTAGATTGTAAGTGTGGGCTGGTGTCTGGGCTGTGACGGCTGTGGAATCTGAGGTTCTAATGAGCCAGGCAACTTTTGGAAATAATCATAGTCAGCAACCAAAATGGAGAAAGGGCTTTCTATGCCCACCACCTGCTACCTACCATTGGAAATGAAATGACAGAAGGCCTAGAAAGGTGGTTAATACAGACAGTTGGAAAGTCCAATGACCTAATTTCTGATTTACTTTTTACTTTCTCACAGTGGAAAGAGAAATGTTAACTCTCAGATAATCAAACAGATGTTTTTCATAGTTCAATTATTCTCCATATATTCTTTTTATCTCTTAGATTTATTGCCAATTGCAAGGAAAAGTATGAATCTATACATTCAAAAGACATTTTCTATTTTGAAATTACAAATTGATATTGAATCTATTCATATCAAAATGAGTCATATTTAAGGCTTTGACAAAACAAGCTAATAAATATCAGGTATATTTTATTGAAAAAAGAAATCTTGTACTTCTAATACTTTTTGTGTTCCGAGTAGAAGCAGATGTTGGACCAAGAATCTAGTAGCAAGACAATTGACTTCTTATCCAGTTGGTCCCCAGTTGTGAATAGGGTTATGTTCAACCTAAGGAATTATGATTCTTAAATATACTGCTGGGAATTAGTAATATCTTTACAATTCAAGGTGCATGAACTTCATTTAATTCCAAGGATGTTAGAGTGAAGAATAATTTTTATGAAAATCAATGGGTGGGTGTTTAAAATATTTAACCTGTTTAAATATCTGCATGGCATTTTGTTACAAACAGTTATTAATTAATATTCTAGTTGTTTGGGATTGAATTGTGTTCCTTGCAAATAGATGGCAAAGTTAACTCCAATAACTATGAAGGTCACCTTATTTAGAAATAGGGTGTCTGCAGATACGATCATGTTAAAATGAGGTTATATTAGACTAGGGTGAGCCCTAATCCAATACCACAGTTGTCCTAAGAAGAGGATAAGGGAACAAGAATACCAAGCCAAGACCATGTGATCGTGGAGGCAGAAGGAAGAGAAACGTGTCTACAAGTCAAGGATTTATCACAACCACCAGAAACGAGGAAAAGTCAAGAAAGGACCCTCCCAGAGAGCCTTCCCAAAGGGCTCCCCCTGCTTACAATCTGATTTCAGACTTGTAACCTCCAGAACTGTGACACAAAATACTTCTGTTGTATCCCTCATAATCAGGGAAATGCAAATGAAAACCACAGTGAGATACCACCTCACACCAGTAAGAATGGTACATATCAAAAAAACTAGCAACAACACATAATGGAGAGGATGTGTGAAAAAGGAACCCTCCTACAATGCTGGTGGGAATGCAAACTGGTCCAAATGTTGCACTGGGCAACACCACACTGATAAAGAAATGTGAGCAGACTGTACACTGCAGATGCTGCAACAAGGAAGAGCCTGGCCTTTTTATTGATAGGATAATCATACAGCATCAGTTACGTGGGGTAGAAGGACAAGGAGAAAAAGATGCGTGAAACTAAAGAATATCATGTAGGGCTTGGGGGAAAGGGCGGTGGACATGAGTCTGCTGACCAGATAATTTTAGTGCTGTAATCCAAACCATACTCTGTACCCTGAGCCATTGTTCTAATCTTATAAACAAGGCATCCCACTGATCAGTTTCTGGGGTCCATTGTCATACATTGGTCCTCAGCCTCCCAGGGCATTCCTGGTCATACCTTGTGATGTATGAGTTGGGAGTAAGTTTATGCATTTGTCATCAAGCACCCCCCTCCCCTCCCCACCACCAGCACCAGCCAGGCGTTTCTGGTCATACCTCTTTATGCATGCCCTTCTCAGGGTGACTGAGCCTTCTGCTTTTGATTAATTTGAAAACTACCTTGTAAGGTTCCTATGTGTAATTGGCTGGTTTCTGAAGGGCTGTTCTGACCTTGTACAGGAGAGAACTGCAGGCAACAATAATGGTTGAACAGGCCTCGTAAGTTTAACAGATCCATATCCAACTGCTATGGACAGGTGTACGGAGGTTCCTCAGACTACTAAAAAATGAAGCTACCATATGACCCAGAAATTCCACTCCTAGGGATCTACCCAAAGGGCACAGAAACATCGATTCAATAGAATACCTGTACCCCTATGTTTACTGCAGCACTATTTCTAATAGGTAAGACTTGGAATCAACACAAATACCCCAAAATACATGACTAGATCAAGAAGATGTGGTATATATACACAATAGAATACTATTCAGCAATCAAAAAAGATAAACTAATGCCATTCGAAGCAACATGGATGGAGCTGGATGGGATTATGCTCAGTGAAATAAGTCAAAAGGAAAAAATAATACCAGATGGCTTCACTTATGGGAGGAATACAGCGGATCAAGGAAAAAAAAATCACAATAATAACCAAAGGGGAAAAAAATAACAAAACAAAAATAAACAGACAACTACAAATCAGAGAGAATCTGCAGGGGAGGGAGAGCGAAAGGGATCAAACCAGGTGGGAAGGGCACAAGGGACTATGGTGACAGTTCATAGGACTATGGTAGAAATTCTATGGGGACTACCCCTGAGAAAAGAAAGCAAATATTGAAAAAAAAAAGTATTTCTGTTGCTTTAAGCAACTCAGTTTGTGGTACTAAGAAACTAAGACCCAAGTTTATATATTTTAAAATAGATATGATAGTTGTAGGGTCAGAGAACAATCAGGTCTTTCCACCCTCCCACCACTGTGATGATGGACACCTGCGGTGCTGTGAGCATTCCAGGGTGGGCATGCGCAAGTGGGCGCACCTGAGTTGGACACGGGCTTAAATGGGCGGTGTCATGAGGACGCCAGAACCAACAGGACCGACAGTACCAGTGAGAGCAGCAGCAGTAGAATGCAGCCTAGAGGGTGAGATGCACTGGGGGCTGGGAGGCCTGCCAGCCTCCCGGCCCCCCAGCACCCCTGCCTGCCATGTACCTGGCCACCTCTACTAAATAAAGCATGAAAAGCCACCCAGGGCTCCAAGACTCTCTCCTTCCTTGACCCGTCTGCCCAGAACGATCTCGAACCTTGCTCCTGTGTCTCCTTCCTGCCACTACAATAGTTAATTAGCATTATAGGAAACGTGTTTTCTTGTTTAGTGACTGAAAAAATACCCACTGTACTTAAAAATGGAGAGTCACAAGAGCACAAGTGACTTGTGCTTATGTAATTAAAGTGCAACAAGCAGTGAATGAATGCCAGAGGTAATTGTTAGCATTTTGAAGAGGGGACTAACAACACCAACAGAACAAGCACTGATAAACCAGGAGAATATGCACTGGGTTTAGGAGGCACGCTTATCAAAGAAAATGCTTCCAGGTGTACTTGTTATTGATTAATTATCCACATTGGCTCCCTCATTGAATAGCTCTTATTAAAAGCCAAAAGTAAGTACTTAGGAAGTTTAACGCAAAACTGGATAACTTGTTTTATCTTTTATCCACCAATATGTTGTCTAATCACACATCAATTTGTGAAGGGACACCAACAAGATTTCGTCATGGCTATGGCAACTTTCCTTCCAAGCAGCCTGCTCCAAATCCACAGACATCAGCATTTAGCAGAACTATGCAAGGGATACTTTCATCTATCACCTCTCCATAAGGCACTTGATGTCATTTTGTAAAATGTTGCTTTGCGTCTCTTCTTTTGCTTGTTCTTCATTGCAGGCACAGCCAAATGCATTGGGGCCAGGTGGAAAGACAAGTCAGAAGCCTCAGCATTTACCAGGATGAGTATTCAGAGTATCTGTGGAAAATTATATGTCATGTGCGGGTTATGATTTAGGGGTTTGGTAGGAACAGCCGGTCTGGAGAAATCGAGATGCTTCACTTTTGTGGGATGTGTGCAGCTGCTGGAACACCAGGTGTGAGGGGGCCCTAGCATCTCTGGCCTCCACCTATGCCTTCAGCTCAGGCAGATTAGGGCACAAAGAGGCTCCACACAGAGACAGTCCTGGTGAGGTGACCCTCTCCAGGGATCGTGAGCATCCCCTAGATCAGGGGACCCCCACACAAAGCAAAGGACTTCACTCACATGTCCCCTCACAATGAGACCCTCCCTGGTCCCCAATAGGAAATAGAAAAACAATTTTCAGGGGTTTCATGCCTTTACCCCCTTTACATACATGTACAGGCAAAATGTTTTACTTCCATTACTTATTGTCATTCCTCCACTAGAATGTCAATTCCAAGAGGGCCTTTTATTCCACAGATCACAGATGCAGTCTCAAAAAACAATGTCTGGCAATTGGTACGCACTCAAAAAAGAATTGTTAAATATAAGAAGTATGGAGGACCTGTGCTTGCTTTCATTGTCAAGTATGAGAAGCTAGCAGCGGATCTAACTTTCCACAGGATACGATCAATTTGCAAGGCTGAATGAGTATAGTGTTCTCATGTCATCTAGACATTTCAGAGACCTGATGAGGGAGTTTAGTGAGGAAGGAGTACAGAGCTGACCTCTGCTGATGGGTGATTGCTTCTATAAGGTGCCAAATCAAGCATCTATCATCAACGACACACTATGAGTATTTTATCATTTTTGAGAATTGATTATCTCCAACTACCAAAGCCAGTTTGCTTAATTACCTCTGAAGCATTTGCAGTGTACAATAGCTGATGGATTCATAAATCAACCAGAACATGATTAGGTGCTTCCGACACCCCTAAACTAAGAAAATTAATTCCTCAGAGAGGACAAAATAAAACCCCAATTATATAATTTTTACTAAAATCTTCAAACACTGAAACCTAAGACGATGCAGAGCAAAATAAATGTTTGAAGGAAGTTCCAGAGCTATATTATGTTAGTAACTAAGAACTGAACTGCAAATTATAATCTGGCCTATTAATAAAGCATTGCTAATCCATCAATGGCAATTTGGCCAGGCAACATTGATTGGGTTCATTTAGGAAACAACAGTAAGGTAACTTCCACGGTCAAAGGCAGGAGGAAGATCACATGTATCCTCCACCATAACTTGATCACTCTCAAAATGCTACAACCCAGGCAAGCCTACCGCCATATTCTGCCGAAAGAACCACTATGTTATTCACCAGCAACACACAAAGACCATGGGCATCTTTTGCACAAAAGGTTCATCCACAGGCACACATGGTGATATTCTGAGAAGGGACTAGCAACCTTCTTACCAGGTCCTGGGACAGGACATGAAGGTTTTTAGATGAACCAGGAGATCTCTAGATTTCAAAGGCTGCTTTAAAGACATCAGGTTTTATTTTGTTTTTTAAGGATTTTTAAAATTATTCATACAAGAACTATGGTAAAGGCCAGAGGTACATGGGGTGAGAGTATTCACCAGAGAGAGTGGGGAACAGAACAGGCAGATTGATGGAGGGTAGCAGCGGGTGAGACAAAGGAGGTCTGCTGCATCATGTGGGTCACCTCCCTGGCCGGGGATTGAACTCCTGCTACAGCGGCTGCAGATAGCTGCATGGTATTGCGACGTAACCCCTTGAGCTACCAGGGAGGCCCCCGCATCAGGTTTTAAATGTTAGTAAGGGTATGGGGGAAAATATCATTTATTCACTATTGGTAGGAATATAACTGGTCTCCAGCTTCCATGGAAAACAGTATAGTGATTCCTCAAAATATTATAAATAGATCTACCATATGGTCAGGCAACTCCACCCCTAGGACTCTGTCTGAAAGATACAAAACCACTAACTCAAAGGACTATATGCAAATCTATGTCCATTGTAGCATGCTTTACAATAGCCAGGTTAGGGAAACAACCTAAGTGCCTATCAACAGAACAGTGGATTAAGAAGTTATGGTACATAATAGAATGGAATGGAATGTGGTACTCCATGGAATTCTACTTATGAAAAAGATAGTCCTGCTATTTGTGACAACATGGATAGAACTGGAGAGGATTACGCTAAGTGAAATAAGTGAGAAGACAGACAAATACGGGATGATTTCACTCATGTGGAATACAGGGAAAAAAAGGAACTGACAAAACTAAACCAAAACATATCCTAGAAAGTTGAATGCACAATTGAGGCCACAAGGGGGGAAGATAAGGAGAATTGGGGGACATAACTGACTATCATGGAGGATTATGGGTAGTTCAGTGGTAAGTGCAGAGTAGTAACATATATTTGAAGAAGTTTGAACCTGTTCCCCTAACTTATATATAGAGTCGTAAATCACTATTACTTCAATAAAAATAATACTCTTGAAAAAGAAAGAATGAGGGCCTCCCTGGTGGCACAAGGGGTTGAGTGCCTCACTGTGGGGCTTTCGCAGCCACTGCAGCAAGAGTTCCATCCCCAGCCAGGGAAGGTACCCACATGGCACAGCAGATCTTTCCTGCCTCACTCACTCGCTGCTCCCCTTAGGAGTATATTTCTGTAGATCTGCCTTTTCTGCTCCCCACTCTGTCCTTGGTAAATCCTCTTGCTCTCCATGCCCCTGGCCTGTGCCTGGCTCTTGTATACATAAAAAAAGAAAAGAATGAAAAACACATCCAGATTCTTGGTCTTTCTGGTAGTCGAAAGATAACAACTGGGAGACAGAGTATATATATTAAGCTTTAAAAGTCTATGTGAATTCTCCGGCTTAACAACCACTGATCACACAGGACTTGTTGAATCATACAGAGGATATTTGAGGTGTAGGCTTCACAGCATATTTCACGATTCAGTCTTGCAAAATCTACCAGCAAGTATTATATAAAGTAACCCTTCTACTCTAAATAGCCCGTCTGATCTTACATCTTCTGAAAGAAAATATTTATATTAAACTCTGAAATTTTATTCTACTTATCTGACAATTGTATAACTTTCGGTCTTTCTCCCCTCATTATGGCACTCTCAACTGCATATATTTAAAGCACACAATTTTTATATATAAAATGATCATAGCTATCAAGATAATGAACATATTCATCATCCCAGAAGTTTCATTACACCCCTTTGTAATCTCTCCCTCCTGCCCATTTCTATGCTCCTTCAATGCCAGGCGATTCCTAGGCAACTATTGATTGGGATGTTTTCATTTTCTAGAATTTTACATAAATGAAATAGGGTAGTATGTTTATTTTATCTACAGGCTTCTTTCACTCATCATTGTTATTTGACATTTTTCTAAAGTTGTTGAGTGCATCACTAGTTATTGAGTAGTACTTCATCGTACAGCTAGCTATACCATCGTTTTCTTATCCACCCATCTGCTGACAGATATTTGGGTTGTCTCCAGGGTTGGGTTATTATAAATAAATTTCTGTATATACTCATGTACAAGTCTTACATGGACATATGCTTTCAATTTCTCTTAAATACCTTGTAGTGCAATGTCTGGAATGTACTGTAGGTCTATTTTTATCTTTTAAGGAATTTGCCAGGGCCTCCCTGGTGACGCAAGGGGTTAAGTCTCAGTACTATGACACAATCCGCAGCCACTGCAGCTGAGTTTGATGCCCAAGCCAGGGAGCTGACCCACCTGGCGCAGCAGACCTTTCTTGTCTCGCCCGCCCGCTGCTCCCCCTAATAGTGTATCCTCATAGATCTGCCTGTTCTGCTCCCCACTCTGTCTCTTACTCCCCACCCCAGACATCTGGCCTATGCCCCAGCTCTTATATGCATAAATAAATCTTGTAAAAAATTAAAAATTTGCCAGACTATTTCCTAAGTAGTTATATTTGTACTGAATCTACAGATAAATTTTGGGGGAAGTGACATTTTAACTATATTGAAACTTCTGACCATTGAGAACCATAAAGTCTCCATTTGTTTAGCTCTTTAATTTGTCTCAGCAATATGTTGTAGTTTCTATTATACAGGTTTTGCACATCTGTCTGTTTAGATTTATCCTAAATTATCAAATATTTTAATGTAATTTTGTGTATTACTGTTCTGTAATTTCAATGTGCAATTGTTAGTGCCAGTTTATTGAAGTGCAATGTATTATTTTACTATAATCTTGAATCCTGCAAACTTGCTAGCCTCATTTAATTTTCCTTGTAGTTATTTTGTAGATTCCATCACATTTTCTATAGTAGATGAAATGATCCTGCTATTGGTGAATGAATACAGTTTAACTTCTTCCTTTCTAATCTGGTTGCTATTCTTATTGATGGATTGATTTTTGGTTTTATCATTAGTAAAATACTAAAATAAGGGAGAAGTTTAGTTTAGATTTTTTTTTCACTTAGCATTGTGTCAGTTGTAGGAATTTTGTAGATACCCTTTGCTAAGTTGAGGGTGTTCTACTTCTAATTTGTCCAGTTGTTTTTTTTTTAATCAGGAATTTATTTATTTCATCAAATGATTTCTTTGTATTGACTGAGATAATCACATGGTTTTTCAGTTTTAGTTTGCTAATATGGTAAATTATATTAACTGTTGGATGTTAAAGCCACCTTGTTTTCCAGAGATAAATGCCACTTGACCATGATGTACTGTAATTTTACAATATTATTGGAATTTTGGAATTCATTTGCTAAATTTTTGCTTAGAATTCTTATATTTATATCATGAAGAAATTTGGTCTCTAGTTTTTCTTATATTGTCTTTGATTTTGGTATCAGACTAACTCTGACATTAGAATGAGTAGGGATATAATCCCCAAACAATTTTCTGATAGACTTTATGAGAAAGTTTTATTTCTTCCTTAAATGCTAGTAGGGTTCACTATCAAAACAGATGGGGAGGAGTTTTCTTTGGGGGGCTGTTTTTAACAAGTTAAACTCGTTTCATGGATATAGGCTATTTAGTGACTTATTTCTTCTTGGGTGAGCATTCGAGGTTTATGCTTTCAAGAAATTTGCTAATTTCACCTAAATCAGTGATTCTCACCAGGGGACAATATCTTTCCCTTACCACCTACTGGACATTTTTGATTGGTACAGGTGGGAAGTGGGATATGCTATTAACATCTAAAGGATGAGGATAAGGAGAAGGTTAAATAGTCTACAGTTCACAGTACAGCTCTCCGAATAAAGAATCATATAGCCCAGGTGCTACTATTGTTGATACTGAATAACTCAAATCAATTTTACTGAATTTATTGACATTAGGTTGTTAATAGTATTCCTTTATGGTCTTTAAAATATCTTTTGGGTCTGTGGTGATGGCACGTCTCTCATTCTTGATATTGGTAATTTATGCCTTCTCCTTTTCCCTGTTGATGTATTTGGCTAACAATTTCTCATTTGTATTGATCTTTTCAAAGAAACAGCTTTGCCTTAACTGATTTTCTTTTGTTTTATGGTTTTCAATTTCATTGACTCCACACTAATTTATTTTCTGTTTTCTATTTACTTTTAGTCTCATTGCTCTAATTTTTCTAGTTGTGTTAAGGCACAGGCTAAGGTCACTTGAGATTTTCCTGTTTTCAGGTATAGACATTTATTGTAATAAAAGTTTCCATATACACTGCTTTAATGGAGTCAATGCATTTTGATATATTGTTTTCATTTACATTTAGTTCAAATGTTTATTAACTTTTTTTTGATTAACTTGTTGACCCCATAATTTATTTTAAAATAAGTTATTTCACTTAAAATTCAGGGTTCTCCAAGGACCATTTTGTTATCGATTTCTAAGTTAATTCCTTTGTCATCAGACAACATTCATCATTTGAATTATTTTAAATTTAAATGTATCCGTGTGTGTGTGTGGGTGCATGTATCTTGATCGAGTCTATTTCTTATAGGCATTATTTATTTGGATTGTGTGCTTTTATCCAATCTTCTGAGAATCTATACTTTTTAATTTGGGCATTTAGACCAATTGTATTTGTTGAAATTATAGGTATGATCAACGAAAGTCTTTCAAATTTATCCAAGTGAACCCAAACATAATATTTGCTAGTTAGCAATGAATTGGAACTAACTTGAAGAATCTCTAATCTAATATCTGGCTTGATGCTTAAAACTTCACTATAATGTTCTCACCAAGTTGAATCTCCAAATAAAAACCAACACTGATTATAAAAGTTTCTGCCAAGAGTATATCATTTCAGTTTATATGGAAGTATATATCTTTTTGGCATGAGCTATTTGGCCCTAATTCTGCCTTCTAGGAAGTTATAGATTATTCTGTTGAAAAGTCTCTTTCAGATTATTTGAAGATATGTTCTTGTCCTAAATGTTGTCTTCTCTAAGCAAAATATTTCTTTATTGTTTTTGACTATAAGTACATCTAGTGATTTTTAAATGATTTAAAGTTATTGAATAAATATTGATTTTTATAAAAGGACACATAGCACTAAATATTCTCTCTGCTGTGATTTAATTCTTCTTTGCTTCTTTATTATCATGAAATTAACTTTTATTTTAATCATGAAATTAACTTATATAATTATTGTGGAAAGGGAATATATTTTTATATTTTGAAAATAAAATTAGCATAATATTTGTAATGAGCGTTGATAATATTTTAAAATATCGACAAGAAGTTATGATGATTCAGGTAATAACGGAGGCCATTTTGAGGTCATCGCAATTATCATTATTTCCCACCTAAATGATGTAAGAAGCGTTTGTCAGTTCTCAATGCATGCTCCTTGCTGCAGATATTTTCTTCTTTAAAAATAGGTCAGTTTGCACCATGTTTACTACTTTAAAATGTTAAGACATAGTAGTTCTCCATATATGTCGAGATAGAGTTGAGTAAAGTCTAGCTCCTTGTGTTCCTGACTAAACCATTTGTCTCCTGTTTACTTCTTTTCTACCTTGCCAAGAGCAGATGGTCTAGTCGTACCAAAATTGCTTATGTGTCAAACCTCCTTTCTTTTCATATACTTCCCTGTACTCCTCCACCCCTGGGAAAGTCATATTCTCTCTTTAGGTCTAGCTCAACTATCACCTGCCTGTACAACCCTTTTAGTTTTTGTCTTGACTCAGGCCTCCTGAAAAGTGATTTTTAACAGGAGCTATAAGTTAGAATCACCTGAAAGGTTTTTAAAAATAGCAGTGTCGAGTTAAACTAGACTAGTGCCTGTTACACAAAAGGTCCTTAGTGAATATTTTTCAGCAGCGAACCCATTCAACAAAATGAGAACTGATTAACAAAAGACAATAATGGAATGTATCTTAAGAACATTCAGAATAGCTTTGATATGTCTATACATTTTGTTCTTGACAGTAAGGGTTATTGATAACAGGAAAATGTTACTTATTCAACTTAGGGAGATTATTACATAGAAATACACATGATCATAAAAATTACAATTCATCTACATACAGCATTGACTAGACCAGACTAATTAGGACAAATATGACAGAAAGAATGTTTTCTTTAGGGCCTCCCTGGTGGTGAAGTGGGTTGAGCACGGCGCTGTGAAGCAGCAGCTGCACAACAGCCGAGTTCAATCCCTGATCAGGGAGGGAATCCATATGGCACAGCAGACCTCTTCTGTCTCCCTGCTGCTCCCCTCAGCAGTGTATTTCAGTCTGTCTGCCTGTTCTGCTCCCCACTGTCTTTGGTGAATCCTCTCACCGACCCCACCTCTGGCCTGTACCCCAGCTCTTATATGCATAAATAAATAAATCTTTCCAAAAAACAAAGTTTTCTTTAGTAGGAAATCAAGGAAGAGGCTGGGTATTTTGGTAGTGGGTGTGGCCTGGTAACATACTCTGCAGAGGTATGAACATATATAAACATCTGTGTCATATGTGGTGTTAAGTACCAAGGCTTCCTTAATAAAAAAAAAAAAAAATTTTTCTCACTCTTCCAAAGGTAATTTACCTAAAGAGGAAAAAAAAAGTGTTGTTTAGATAAAATTGGTGCACTTTAGATTTTTGCCACTTCTGTCACTTAAATTAAGTTGGAAAAGGTACCCTTTTCTGCTTTACCAGTTCAGGAACATAACTTAATTTTACTTAGTTGGAGTTGAATGAGAATTATTCCAAAGGTGCCTCAAGCTTGATATTAATTTAGCATTTGCTGTGGTTCACAGCAAATAAACTAGGATTTCATTTTCAAAGGAGTCAGAAGTGACTGTCAAAGGGTGTGTTATCGCCCCGCATCTTTCATGGAACTCTCTCCTCTTTCCCTTGAGAAGCAGTTTTTTCTTGAGTTTCCATGACAAGAGCCCAAGTGACAGCCCATTACTACAACTTAGGGAAAGCAGCCACAGAAGAGCTCTGATACATCAGGATTTTGATATGTCTGGTCGGTTTGAGCAGATTTGACCTGTCAGGGAACACTGTTTCAAACGGGTCCATTCTTTGGAAGGAAGCTGAAGGAAACGTCAGGGTCTGCATAAGCGAATAAACCTTGACATAAACTTTAGGAATAGTTTCTGTTTTCTTCTTTACTGCTTCTAGACCAGTGACCCAGAACATAACGTAGAGGTCAGGAGAAAGATGGGGACTACTTAGTCTATGAAAATGATATGTTAGTGTGATATATCACTCTCAGACTTTTAAATGTTTCCAACAAATTGCTTAAGAGTTTGGCTGTAATTTAATGCAAATGAACAGATGACTGGGTTGGAGGCATGGCTGCAAGAGCCAACAGATGAGCAATGTGCTGGTTCAAGAGGGGAAGGGCAGTTCTTTGCCTTTCTTTTTACCAGCAATTTTAATTTAAGAAATAGTTTGTCTTCATTACTCATGATGAGTACTGCTTTTCCCTTATGTATCATACTGATAAAAATCACTGGGAGAACTAGCATAGGGGTTGAAACAGTCCTTTGTGGTTATCATTTCAATTAAATACAGGTCAAACTATTATTTCAACAACTGGCACTTACATGACGCACTATTTGCATACAACCAATTCAGACTCAATGACAACATTACCAACTTTAATCACCTACTCATGAATTAAAAATCATATTATTGGAATTGTGGATACCAATTTATAATTTTATATATAGCATATATGGTCAAGAAGTATCACTTGACTATCCTCAAGTCTTCAGCTATTTTTTCTCTCTGAATAGAAATATAATAATATTAGTAATTGATCACACTTTAAAAGATGATTGATAGTTACTGAAATAATTATACTGAATTTATAAAGTTCCATGTATACCATATGCTAGCTCAGCTATAACATATGGTATCTATAGTATGTATTTATCATATACATTTGGTGTGTATGTAAATATAGCAGGGTGCTAGCTATATTAAAAGGAATATCCTATTTGCCAGATAAACAAAAGTTTGCCAATCAACTCAAATGGAGAACAGTTATGAACTGTAAACCTGGCATTGAATTTTTGCTAAATTTCAAGTCTTTGCAAAACAAATACTAGTAATTATAAAAGTAATTGTGGATCTATTGTAGGGGATTTAAAATAACAGAGAAATATACTTTGATTAGTGACTGTATTTTGGATTTAAGCAATTGTGGCTTTGTCCAGAAGAATAAATTCCATCTGAGTGAAACTGCACTGTAATACAGCAAAACACCCATATGCATTTATAGGCAATGTTTAATTTCCTAATATATCATATAAAACATTTTAGATACAATAATCTGGATTTTCTTTTCATTATCATCTTATTGGTCTACCAACACCAATGTTTCTACTGATGGCATCTGCTAGAGATAGGGTCAGGTTAGGGGCAAGCTGATTTTATTTAATTATCTATCAGTATTTTGAATAGTAAACACAGCCCCCAAAACTTAAAAAGACTGTGTTTGAATGTCCATTAAGCACTCTATTACTGTCATAATGCAATATCAATAATAATAAAGTGCAACCTTGAATACTTCCTCCAGGTAAATCAAAGCCCTTGTATATGAGCCACCCCTAGGAGAAAAGCAGCATAATTTTTTAGATGCTGAAGGGGAGAAAAAATCATAGCAGAAATGATGAGTAAAATGAGCCTCTGATAAATTCAGAATATTTATTTATATTCTAAAATATGCCAAATAATTAAATAATTAAATCATTTAAAAAATAATACCAAATTAGATTGTTCCTTTTCTCTGCACCTGTTAAATTTTTTGTGAAAAATTTAGAAACTGCCTTTTGATGTAAATTCCTTGATTGTGGCTTAAAATATTTGGAATAATACCCATCAGTGTTGAAGCAAGAGCAGATGGGAAATAATTACCTGGAGCTTAGCTGTAAAAAATTAAGAGGTGGCAAGAGTTGAGCTAGATATACAGAGCTAGATATACAGAACATTATCGTATATCATTCCCTAGATTTACTATATAATTCCCTTCATAAGGCTTCACCTTCAAGTTTCACTTTTCCACATAATACTTTGCTTGAAGACATGATTCAGTGAAATACTTTTAAACTCAAGCTACAGCACAGCCTCACAATAATTAAAACCAATACAACACAATTTAGAATTGCAGTACTGACATGTTATTTTTTTCCCTAACAGTGGAAGTGCTTACTTGCTGCGAATATATTAATGCAGTATTTTTGATACCATTATTGAAATATTAACCTCCTATAATTAAAAAGTCCTTATAAAAATGCTCTAACGGGGAATTTTATTTCCTCTTGTAAAAATAATAGAAATTTAATTTTAGATATAGTCCTCTGCTGGATAATTTAAAAACCAGTTAATTTTCATTTCTAGCAAGTCCTAGATTTCTAAATTTATCATACTATTTCTAACTGGGCTTTATTTGGTGTTCATAATAAATTGCCTTAGTATGTTATCATTTAATTACCTTATAATAAGTATGCTCTGTATCTCATTGTCCTTTCAAAGGCAGAAAACCATAAAGCATGCTGGGTTTATATACATATGTTTTCTCAAAATTCCAGCATAACTTAAATAGCATTTGTGACATTGTTAACCATTTTGAGTTTTTTTAAGATCTGTAAAATTTTATTTATTTTTGCATAGAAGAACTGGAGTATAGGCCAGAGGTACTGGGGTGAGAGGATTCACCAGAGACAGAGCAAGGAGTAGAACAGGCAGATCTGAAATACACTGCTGAGGGGAGTAACAGGCAAAACAGGAGAGGTCTGCTGCACCACGTAGGTCAGCTCCCTGGTCGGGATCTAAGACAGGTCACTATGCCACAGGAGGGCCATCACCATGTTAGTGCTGACTCGTAAGCCCTAGGCCACCAGGGAGGCCCCATTTTGAGTTTTTATTGTAAAAATAAAGGGATGTAAAGGCAAGTTTAAACAAACTTACTAAAGCATGCTTGTCAAGAAACCAAGCAGACCAGACTGCTTTTAAGTCATACTATTTACTTTCTCTCATTTTCATCACAACATGTCTTAGTTTAGCCAATGTCACTGTTATCTTTAAACAATGTCTTTGTCACTGTAAGAACCCAGCTAAAATTGAATACAGCTGCATGCAGCCACACTCGTCAAATGTTGATATATATGCATACCTAACATTTAACTCTTTGTCTAGACGCACCCCACCCCCAACTGAGTCCTTCCCCAGCATCTGGCAACAGGCAGTACCCTTTTATAGGACTTTATAAGACAGAGATTTGCACACAGACTTTCTTTGAACCTTTTTTACCTTGAAGTAACTGGGACTAAATTGTAGAGATGAGCAATAATCTAACATTAGTGCTAAAGCAGGACACCTCAAACAGCACCAAAAGTCCATCAAGCAGTTAGTACCAACAAAATGCAACGCTAATAATACTAAACTATAGCCTTGAAAGCCTCATACACTGATGGTGGAAACAAAAATTGGTCCAATTATTATGGAAAACAGTATCAGATTTCTCAAAATACTTAAGAATAAAAGTATTTTATTCTTGATCCAGATCTCCTATGATCCAGATGTCACCCTCTGGCTATCTGTCTGCAGATGGCAAAAACACTCATTTAAGAGATGTGAACCTTGCAGTCACTGCAGCATCATTCACAATTACTAAGTATTAGAAACAACCTCAGTAGCCATTCACTGATGATTAGCTAAAGAGGAACTGGTCTATATACACAATGAAATACTACTCAGCTATAAAGAAATCTTGCCATTTACAACAACATGATGGACCAAGAGGGTATCATTATTCAAAGCAGAATCAGTCAGACGGAGAAAGACAAATACCATGATTTTATTCATATGTGGAAAAAAAAAAAGTCACTCTCATGAAATGTTGATATATATGCATACCTAAAGCAAATGAACTAACAAAACAGATTATTAGAAGGAAATAATGGTTGTCAGAAGGGAAGGGCAAAGGGGGTCAAATGTATGGTGAAGACAATTGGTGGCAAACATATAGGATATACAGATGTTGACTTATGATGCTATATTTCTAAAATCTATTTAAAGTTATATACCAATGTTACTTTAATATTTATATGTACATATATGCACCTATTTATACATATATATGTGTGTATATGAGTTATCCTTAGATTTTAGATATATACACACATCATTGAAGAAACATTAGTTACTATATAATATATATGATATATGATATACCAGGACACATGATATATATGTCCTGTTTGAAACCAAAACCTTTCTATATGAGTTACCCTTAAGAGAAAAAAGTATTTCTTGCAAGAGAAGAAAAAAACTCAGCAAAGACAATGAATGAAAAATTCTCCCCTAATAAATATGGAATATTTACCATATTAAAATATCCAGAGGAAATAAATCATTTTTAAATCATGCCCTTAAAATCAGATAGAACTTTGCCTCTTTGATTATACTTGACACATAAATTGCAGTTTTAGGCATTTTTTTCTAAAAAAACAGAAGTTATCTTTTGGTTTAATGGAAGGCTATTTATTAAGGGAATATCCGTTTGTGATAGACAATAAAATCCCAGAATTATAAAAAATTCGTCAGGTAGAACAAAGGAATTTACCTTCAGTTGTTACACCAATGACTTAGGCAAGCAACTGTCTGAAGGACGGGTAGCAAACTGGCCGCTTCTGAGAGACAAAGGCAGAAGCAGGTAGTTGTGATAGAGACTCAAAGGCCTGCAAAGCGAACAGGCCCTTCACAGAAAAATGTTGCCAATTCCTGACCTAACGGATTCAGAGCAAGACTTCTGACGTTGTATGAAAAGTGACTGATACCTAAGTACAAGGGGAATTTGTGCACACCACGCATAAATGGAATCACCAAAACCAGGAATCAAGGTTTTGCCCCATGTTTGGCTGTTATAGCTTGAATTGTGGGCCAAATTGTGTGGTCAAGGTCCGCATCGTGCCCTCAGAGAGTGCGGGCATTTGGGTTTAGATGCCTGAGCTGAGAACACCTGGTGGACAGTGGGGGCTTTGCATGATGCAAAGTCCTTGTTAACCTGACAGGCAATAAGAGGTTTAGAGGGTGAAGGACTTGAGTTCAGAGCTAGATAGTTCAAATTCCATCTTCTTTGTTTATTGGCCATATATATTAAATTTATTGATGGCTGAGCCTTAGTTTCCCCATCTGTAAAACAAGGATATTGAAAAATTATGTGATCTTCATCACTGGGGGCTTGGAGGGTTAGATAAAGGCTTGTGAAGAACTAAAAACCCCTGTACAGTGACCATCAGCTGTCGCTGTCTTCTTAACACAAAGCTTTGAGGGGCGTCCTTGGGGGCCTAGGTCTCAGCACGAACACTGGGAAAGACAGAGTTCAACTCAGGGCGTTAACTCACATGGCGCAGCGGACCTCTCCTGTCTTACCCGCTGCTCCACTTCACATTGTATTTAAGTGGATCCGTCTGTTCTGCTCCACACTGTCTCTGGGGAATCCTTTCACTCCTCAGGACTACACCCCAATTCTTCTATACAAAAATAAGTAAACAAAATCTTAAAAAAAAAACAAACTTTGAAAACCAAGGTGCAAAGTTCAGGAAGCAAGTCTCTGAAGTATCGTAGACTTCACAATTCTGAAAAATTAAGTCATGTAAACAACTTTACAGTTCATCTGCAACTTCCCTTTTACTTTCTAGATGAGGAAATGGTGGCAAAGTAACTGGTGGGTGATGTCAAAGACTGTTACAGGTGGTGCCCATTACAGTGGGGTGCTGGTGAGGCTAGCCTCAGGGAAATGCAAACAAAGTATCACATTTTGGGGTACAGACTCTGATGAGAAATATAAGGGACAGCAGAAGCAGCCCCCAGGAGTCAGTGTTTGGGGTTCAGCATTTTCAGATCTTCAGTGATTTTTGGCCCCCACCATGCCAATCTTTCAGAAGACTGTTGAGTATCTGAAGGACATGGAGAGGCTTCCAGCAGCCAAGCTCAGAGAGGAAAAGTTGGGAAGCTTTGCAGGTAGCCCAGTAACTGAAACTGGTCCCAGCTTTGCTGCTGTTACAACCTGACAGGGAAGGCAAAGATCTGGAGCAGGTGCCTCGCTGAGCTGTGTGAGTGTTGGGCTGTTTGTTGGGTTGTTCAGCCCCTGCAGCTGCTGTTTTAAGTGTCGCTTGTCTGGTGCTGCAATGGGGCATCTTGGCAGCTCCAGGGAGCATCTCCTGTGGTGTCTTCTGTTGTCTTCATGAGTTGGAACCTGGCCTGTAGTTTGGCTGCCTTGTGCTTCGGGTCTGCAGTGCTGGATGATGCCATCTTGGGTACAAGGCCTATCGTTCTGGAAAGGAGCTCTGCGTCCTCAGTGGTGGGAAGACGCCATCTTAGCTGCTTTTTGTTCAGGACTTGAAAACATTAGACACTGCTTGGGTAAACAGCCATTTTTGGCCCCAATAACTGTTTTCTCCTGGTATGTTAAATAAATCCCATTGTTGTTTTCTGAATCTAAGTAGTTTTGCAATTGTGCCCCTGGGCAAAGAACTCAGACAGTGACAGATAAATTGTTTGGGGATGTCCTTGGCCAGTTTTAGTGCCTCTTGCTGCCCTATATCAGAGGGATAGTAGTTTGCTGAGCTTCTAGTCTGGGGATGTAGATTTTATAATATAAATGTCTTTCATTGTAAGACGGTCCTTACTGGATACTTTTATTTCCCTCTTGGTCTATCAGTTGTGGGGTTTCATCAGCATATTTTCTACCCTGGAAATAAATTTTCAGACATCAAAAGTTACTTTATGGAAAAATAGATTAATTTTATGGAGGAAAGGGAAATCTTGGATACCACAGGGATCTAACCCAGATCTCATAGAGGTCCTGTGAAAACTGGTGATTACAATCCCTTTCTTTGGTCAAAAGATTGATGAGTCAAATAGTTTTCCAGATAAGAGTTGTTAATTTTTAATTACATATATTTCTTATGAAGAGTTTTAAGGTTGATCTCTTACAGTTAGGAGTCCATTTCAGTCCCATTTTTTTTTTTATGCATACAAGAGCTGGGGAACAGGCCAGGAACACTGGGGGGATGGGGGTGGTGGTGAGAGGAATCACCAGACAAAGCAGGAAGCACAGGTAGACTGACCAAAATACACTGCTGAGGGGAGCAGCGGGCAAGGCAGGAGAGGTCTGCTGCACCATGTAGGGCCCCACCCTATCTGGGGTTGGAACTTACACTGCAGTGACGATGGAAGCCCTACAGTGCGGCACTCAACCCCTTGTGCTACCAGGGAGGTCCTCAGTCCCTTTTTTGACCTAGACATCTGTGACATATTTTACTAGGGAACCAATACTGAGATTGTTAGAAAAAATTTTGTAGGCAATGCTTCTCATTGCTTATTTCAAAATCTTGTAGTAAGTAAACCTGTTTTATTCTGAGCAATAATGTACCTGTTGCATTTCAAGTAGAAGTATTTTCTGTTTTGAGGTAACTGACTCTTCTGAATTAGATAAAATTGGATTAATATTACCTAGAAATTATACAGAATCCTATTTGATAAATAGGGGCATTTTCCAAGTAGGAGGTAGGGAGGAAGAAAGGGAAAAAAAAGAAAAGGAAGGAGGGAGAAAGGAAAAGAGGAAAGAGGCAGGCTTGCTTTGGGTTTCAATGCTTCAGTTATTGGCAACACTAATCTGTTCTTCAGTTACATAATTTTTAGTTCAAAAATTCTATATGAATATTAATTTTTATGTGGTCTTTGAATATATTTTAACTCAGCATAATTCCCCTTAGGTTCATTTATCCATGCTGATGTATGTACTACTAATAAGCTCCTTTTTATTGCTTAGTAGTATTCCATAGTATAAGCTCCTTTTTATTGCTTAGTAGTATTCCATAGTATAAGCTCCTTTTTATTGCTTAGTAGTATTCCACAGTATGGATATACTATGGTTTGTCTAACCACACTCCCATTGAAGACTCTCTGGCCACTTTTACATTTTGGCTATGGCAAAACAAAGTTGCTCTGAACATTAATGTACAGGCTTAAGTGAACATAAATTGTGAAGTCTCTAAGATAAATATGTTACAGTGAAAGTGATGACTATGATTAAGCATGTTTAATTTTATTAAAAACTACTGAACTACTTCCTAGAGTAGCTGACTAATTTACATTCCTACTAGCAATGTATGAATAATCCAATGTTTTCTCCTGGTCAGCTTACAGTACTATCACTATTTTTTTTAGTCATTGTGATAAGTGTATAGAGATAGCATTGTCTTGATGACTATGATGGTGGTTTCCTATTACTGATGAATGTGTTTTGTTTACCCTAAGTTAAAAAGTTTTTAAAAATGTTTTAACATATCTTAAGTGCAATTCATTTGTTAGACATGGAATTTGCCAATGTTTTCTCTCAGAGGGTGGCTGTCTTTCATCTCTTAATAGGTTTTTCATATAGAACACAAAGTTAAAATTTTGATTAGTTCCAATTATTCATTTTTTCTCTCTCATGGATTACTTTTGGTGTCAAGGGTAAACACTTCACTAGCTCTAGGGCTTAAAGATTTTCCTTTTTTCCCCAAGATGTTTTGTTATCCATTTGGAATTAATTTTTGTATAAGGTGTGAAGTTTGTGTTTGTATCAAGGTCTTTTTTTTTAATGACTCTGGCTACCTAGTTGATCCAGTAACACTGCTAAAAAGACAATCTGGATGTTTCTGAAAGCATAAAATACAAAGGATCAGAAATGAAACCAATGTCACCGAAATACAATTATCAAAGTGTTAAAAAAAATTCTTTGTGATAGTCTCATCATAGTAAATAGCATCGAACAATATGATGAATAATGCCAACTCAAACTATGATGGGCAGAAAAACATTTCAAGATATGCAAACATGTAGTGGAAATATGTATGTGATTTCTGTTGGTTTAGCCACAGGTACAGCTAGTACCGCTGTGTTTCGTTACCTACATTTACAATTAAAATAAATTCTAAAATTTTGTCTGGTATTATTGAAAATAAAGATGTACTTTCTCTCTCTCCCTTTGCCTCCTCCCCTATATACATACAGACAATATAGGCTAAGAATCCCTGACTAATAGGAGAATGGATTTATTCTCTGTGGTCTAGAAATGGCTAAGCTAGGATCAGTTGTAAACAAAAAGGAAAGGATATTTCTGCTGAAATCTTGAAAGTGAATTTGAACAATGAGCTACCTTTGAATACTCTTCCATTGCCTGTTAAAGAAATACATTTCCTTTCTGGAAAAATTCCAAAAGTTTGGGAGACTACTCATGAGAAACACTCTGAGAAGGGTTGAAATGTACAATGGTTCACACTCTTCCGGAGCAGATGAAGCATGTTAGCACCTCAGTATTTCCAGGTTGAGTTCTAGAGACCCACAAGCCTCAACCAGACCAATGGGGAGAGCTGCCCAAGGGGCTCAACCCTGAGGAACTCTGCCAAAGGTGTTTGTTAATTTTTCTCCCTGTTTTCTAAAGCATTTACTAGATTGTCAACCGGTCAGTATCAGGGAACATGTAAATTAATCTACTGAAAGAAGAAAGCACAAGCAATTAGTAGGACAAGGTTATTCTATTTTGACAGCCTTTTAGTTACGGGTTCAAGAATAATTACTGAAATAAATCATCAATACGTGGTGTCAATATTGATTTTATGTCAGCACCTGAGTAAACTATAACCCAGCCTTGGTCTGGAGCCATGTTCATTGTCTTTTGTGCTTTATTTTTGAATTGCTATCCAAAAAAGGCTTTAGCCTCTACATGAAATTGCCTACTGAGCTGCTTTTCCCAGGAAATCTCATTGCCCAAATCACCTATTCCTCACTGGCTCTCACCCTGAATAGTCTCCTTGGACCATTTTACCACACTCTCTTAACTAGTGTGAAATGCTAATACGGATGGCTGTGATTTTCCAACAAAGCGACAGGAAAACGTGATTACTGGTCACAGGGTTTCATATTAGCACTTGCTTCTGCTAATTTAAAAATAGGTTGGACTGCAGGAAAACCAATTTCCTTCTTTAACATTAGTTTGTTCTGCTGTTCTTTGTTTAATAAATGTCCTCTGGGTCCAAACTAACGTGAACAGAAGAAAGAGACCTGAACTGTCATTCTGTTAAATGCAAACTTGAAATCTACCCTGATTTGATATTATTAAAGACTACTTTGCACTTGATCTTTAAACCAAAATAAAAAAAACTTCCATGGTTTCATTTACGTATTTATTTATTCATCACTGACTGGCCCAGTTAGAACATCTTTGATGTTCTGAGTTTATTAAAGGTGAGTCAAGGAACTTTGAATGGCAGGACACTGAATCAGGATAATCTGACCTTAAATAAACTCTGATTAAATAGTGTTTCATACCAAGAAGCGCTCTACTAGGTAATAACAAAAGGCAGATAATGAAGCAGCACATGTACACCAGAGACTCTACAGTTGCAGAATCACAAATCTCCATCTCAGTCTTCTCTTAAAATTTTGATGAGGATTAGCTCTTTGTGCACCCTAGAAAAAAGGGTACATCCATTCATCTTTAACTGTGTTTTGTATTTTCAAAAAACACTTTTGCTTTTCTAGTTCAAAACCCAGACTCCTTTCCAACTTTCAACACTTATTTTGCTGCTCTGGATACATGTGTATAAGCAACACTCTCCTATCTCTGTGGTCATAAGCCCTGTTCATTATAAACCACGCATTCACTTCTGTTCATCATCAAGATTTTCAGAACATCAAAGAAATGTAGAACAAATATTAATAACAACTTCATTTTGGAATTTGTAGCCATTCTGTATTTTACCAAACTATTATCACTTCATTTGAGAGAAGCACTACCTGTATTTTACCAACAAGGAAACTGAGTGCATGGAAGTAAGTCACATGTCCCAGATCCCACATTTCCGACAACAGAGATAATACTTGAACAGTAGCGTTCTACTTCTTCACTCTTCCATGACTATACATTAAAAGATCTTTGGCTATTGTATCCTTCCCTTTGAGTTCTTGTTCTTCTGCCTATGTGCTGTGCCCTCCTTCTCAAGTCTAATCATCTATGGTTGTGTTGCCAAGACTGTGCATTGTTCATTCATACGTATGTAATTTATACCTATAACACAGGGGGCAGGTATTTTAAAAACTCTTCCCAGAACAAGTCTATAAGAACAAGTATCCTTGTTATAGATTCTGTACGATGGCACCTAAAAGATTTTATATATTTTACCCTTTAGCACCATGCCTTGCACATGGCAAACATTCACAAATGTTTGTAGAATGAATCAGTGAGTACACATTAGAAATCCCTGACATGTCATCAAAATATTTCCAAGTCTTCTCTAGAGGGGTGTCAGGCTGATGTAAATGTGAGCGGAAAACTCAGCAAATGTCAACAGGCTATAAATAATCACTTGGTCTATCAGTGCAGGGAATTTACATATACAGACATTTCCTTTGATGAATGCTAAACCTCATAATGATAAAAAAAAATCTATTTAGAAAATTTAAACATCGGAACAAATCCAGTGAGAAAAGCATGGATTTTTGGATCAAAGGCCTTGCAGTCCCAGCTCAGACGCTTACCTCAGGCAGGTTACTCAGTGCACCTGCATTCCAGTTTCCTCATTTTAAAACAGGCTTAATAACTTCTCCCTCATGTGACTATTATGAGGATCAAGGGAGATGACATGTCATAATGCCTTTTGATACAGAATGGTCACTTTATAAATATTGGGTTGTCGGAAAAGTCATGATGTATTTT
Organism: Galemys pyrenaicus; assembly: GCA_019455555.1. NCBI lineage: Eukaryota > Metazoa > Chordata > Mammalia > Eulipotyphla > Talpidae > Galemys > Galemys pyrenaicus. The sequence goes on along the minus strand of JAGFMF010011961.1, from coordinate 3,215,833 downwards.
TTTGGTTTTCAAGCAAAAACACATCATGACTTTTCCGACAACCTCATAGTACTTCCTATCATTTTTTTCCTCATAAGTTATGAAGGAGACATTCATGTTTGACTTTTTAAGTACTACCAAACCATGGGATTTATCCAGAAAACAAATTCTCTATTGTCATATTAGAAATTTGAAAACTGTAAAAAGTGTTATTTTAAAGATTTTTGGGGGAATAGTGATGCTTCTTGAATGAGCAAATGATAGAGTGAGTCTGAGCAAAAATGGGATTCTGCCCAGCTCTTGTCAAAAATTCCGTCATCTTGGTCTGGAATTCAGTTCTCAAAGCAATGAGAATAGACTAAGATGTGACTGCTTTGGTTAAGAGCTCAGCTTAGGCCAAAATGAACCATAGAAATTTGAGAGCAGAATTGAAGGTACTAGAGAGGGAGGATAGGACATGAAAAGCAAAGGGGGAAGAGTGAACGGATGCACTCAAGCATACATAGTGTTTATAAACCGACATTAGCTCAGTAATAAAAAGAGAGAGAGAAAGATCAGGTCAGAGGAGTTTAAGGGACTTTTGCCCTAGTAGGGTTGACAAGACATGCTTTCAGATAATGAATTTAAAACATTGTTGGTCTATGGTTAATATAATAAAAAGAACCATAAAAGTCAGAGGCAGACAACCAATTACTGGCCATGTGCACTGGGAAGGCAGAATTTGGGATGGCAATCTTTCTGAATCTGCACACTAACCAGTTAAAACACTCACAGGAAATGGAGACAGACAGTCAGATATGGCTGAAGGGATAAGTTTGATGAGAAAATGTAAATCTAACCCTCTTTGAGAGTAGTGTGTAGAAGAAGGCTATGAAGTAGCTATATTAATTGGGTGTATTAGGCTCCAACATGGAAAGCAGAAACCATTCTGTACTTTATAAATAGCAAGTGTGATACAAAGATTTGGTTACACAGGTAATGAAGGCACTGAGAACTCACACAGGACCCTAATGCTACCTACAGATAAACACAGCAGGGAGCTCCTCGTGCTTTTAAGAGGAAGGAACAGAGGGAAGATGTGGGGTCACTGAGACCATTGACCGTGGTCACCCAGCAAAATCTGGGGCCATATAGGACCTATTCAGAGGTGCCCAAGATCAAGAAGTTGCAGTTCCTTCTGTACAGGTTGCCCAAGGAAAGGGGAGAAAGACAAATAGCCCAGCTTATTCCTCTTCCTCCCTCTTCTCCTTTCTCAGCTCCAACTCAATCCACCAAAATCGCCAACTGCAGGATCCAGCAGTTGTGGGGAAAGTTGGGAAACAGGAATGGATGCGATAGAAACAGGCCCAGGAATAGCTCCGCAGGCAAGGTGGGGAGAGCCACCGAGCCCTGCCAACAGCGCTCTAGCTGAGTGGTGAGGGCAGATCTGAAATGTCGAAAGACACCGATGCGCACCACATATAGGCAAGTATATCAGGTTGAAGTAAAGTTGAGCTGAAGAAAAAGATGCTTAGTAATTACTTAAGTGAAATAGCAACTGAGAAAGCAAACGACCCCTCTAAGAGAACCACGTCACCCAGGGACAGTATGTAACCAGAGCCAGAAACCTGGTATCCAGCTTCTCAAAGAAGTCAGATTTGCAAGCAGTCCCAACAGAACGACCATTAGACACATTCACGTACACAAATGGGCTTTGCATTTCTGTGCCAAAGTAGAAATGCATCCACTATCTTCTAATGGCATATTGAAGGAGGCAGGTTAGTGAATCAAACCAATGACTGCATTTCTTCTTCAGAACACCAAACAGATCCCCCAAACAGTTTGGCTGGCACGGAACACAGGTTTTTAAATATGCCGGCAATACTGAGCACCACCCGAAAGGTCGAATTGCATTGTTTGATTCTGGCCGTCTCTTATTAAAAGGGACACCATGAATATAGTGGTGAGACCAGAATAGGGCAAGAGCAGATGATACAACGTCTGTGAAACAACCCAAGGGAATACAAATGAGCTCGCATATCAGTGACCGAACCCCAACAATCTAACAGCTGTGTGCCTTCTCATCCTTGTCTCCGCCTAATCACTCAGAACCTTTCTTATATTTCTTACCACTTCGTTGATTTTGAGCCTCATCCCAAAGATTAGTCTATTTCAACAGATTCTTTCAAATGACGACGCTGGCTCCAACATCTTTAGAGAAAATGAATGCCTCTTCGATACAATAACACTGTTCCTGGGGATAACTGTACCGACCTGATAACAGAGCAGTCATATGACTGACAACACAGCCCAACTCTCACATCAGTAAAACAAAGAGAAATAAAAAGGTGCCTACTCAACGTTTGCTTCATGCGCTATGTCTAACTCATCTGAAATGAAACCCCTATTTATTCATCTCTTTTAGTAACATGCATTTGTAAGTTGCCTGCTCTGTGGTTTATAAATTATTTTAAACTCTTACACGACTGCTCTAAAATAGAAATATATCTGTTAATATTGTAGAGTGGGACTCTGCTGCTGATAATACAGGGGAAATTTAACTAGCTTATAAATGTTAAAATGTAAAAGCAAAGGAAGTCTTGCTATTCATCTTCTCTGCAATATTCAGACATTCATGAAATTGAAAGTTAATGTACCAGGGACTTTCATTATCTGACCCATTCTATCCTATCTATTAGATTCTCTAAGCACTGGAGACAGAGGACCAATATGTCACCAACATAGGACTGGAAAGGTCACAAAAACGAAGCATCAATAAAGCACTACTTCTGAATTAAATTTTCCAGTGCTCAGCAGAAAATATGTTTCATGGACTGAGAGTATTTTTAAGAATGGAACGGATGGTAGAGACAACTTGAAGAAAACATAATAGTATCTCTTGGTTAAAAAAAAAAACTATGTTAAAACTATATATGTTATATATATATCTACACACACATAAATGTACACATACTCTGAGGAAAAAAGATACTATTTTATATGCCTAATCAGGAAGGAAAAGAACTCTGGATTGCAATCACAACAAAATTTACAGTGATTAAATTCACTAAGAAAACATGAATTCCTGTTAAACTACTCTTTCTTTCCATACTGCATAGGGCTTGTAAAATTAATGTGGTTTCAAAACTTTTCTATACATCACAATCTAATGCATGAGTTTATCATGGTTCATGCTATTTTTACTCTGCAAAAAATGTCATCTTAATTCTCTACCAAAATTGAATCCACCAAAATCCATGCTTTCTTTTAGATCTCCAAAATTTGAATAGTTCTGAATACACAATTATTCAATAGGCACAGTTACCACTGAACAATACAGGTTTGTCCACATACACAGATTTTCTTATAAACTGACATTAACGAATGGAATCCACAAAGCGCAATGCTATAAAATGCATTCCCTCCTATGATTTTCTTAATACTCTCTTAACTTACTTTATTGTAAGATGATTAACATATACAACATACAGAATATGTGTTAGTCAATATTTTATGTTATCCCCAAAGCTTACAATTGACCGCGAGCTATTAATAGCTAAGTTTGGGCTAGCAAAAGTCATATGTGGATTTTTTGACCAGGGTGGAGGGACTCTGTGCCTTTCACTAACTATTCAAGGGTCAACTGTGTATTTTTGAGATTTGTTGTCAAGTCTCAAAGTTGTAATCATAACTAGGTCATGAAGATAAAGAGATAAGTATTAAATGGGAGTTCCCTTTAAACTAGTGTAGGAACAGGAAAATGTGTGAAAGGATAAAAACAACACACCTAGGTCTAGAGGCCAGTGAGTCACACAATTAAATTTATAGGTGCCCCCGGCGGGGAAAGCTGCCAAGATGGTGGGGCACAGACTGTCAACAGGGGTTCCTCATGCTGGGATTTCAATTCCAGAGGATTGGAGGGATGGCACTGAACTGCTATTACTTTTTAAATGAAAAAACAACAATCCAGCTATTTAATATCATTATTCCTTTATTTCTAAAAAGGGCCTTTAAAAATTTGAGAGAATAGTAACTTAGAATATGTCACTAAATCATCAAATAAACTGAGCTTTGTGACTAGCTCATTACATAATTTTTTCTTTTTCTTTTGGATAATATGCCTTTACAGATTAGAAATTGGGAACCTCTGGTTATAATTCTAAGTACAGAGACGCTGCAGTACAGAAGGTATTGAAGATGGAATGCCTGCCCACTGGAGCTTATAGTCCAGAGGGAGAAGCAGCTCTTATTGATGTCAGAATGTAATGGCCAGTGAAAAGTGTTCATGATGCATTAGAATAAATATGAAAGTAGTAAGAGCAATCACAGAGCAGAATGATTTAGATCTGGGGTGGGGTGGGACTTAGCTCCAAAGCCAGAGAAGGGACATTTAGGAGGGAGATTTTCAGTCTGTAGCAGACTGGAAAGAATGAAGATGAGTAGTGGGGCTGAAGATCAGGAGACCAGACGGAATGTAAGCACAGGTTTATGTCGTGGAATATCGGGAGACTCCCCTAAATGTACTCTTGTCAGTAAAATCAATTGGCGTTAAGTACACATAACAAAGACAAGGAAATTTACCTCTCTTTTATGGCTCAGTCAGTAAAGAAGAAAACATCAGAATAGGTCATAATACAAGTAAAATTAAATATGAATACCTAATCCTGTCCATGGTATCTTAAGAATATAACATTCTTAAGACAGTGAGAAAAAAATGCTATAATTGCAGAAATTTATTTTTATATTTAAATTATTTTTATAAAAAGTCCAGTGGCATTTAGCGGCAATCATAGCTTTTATTCTCTGCATTATATTTTCTTCTCTTCTTGACTGAGTTGTTTCCTCTCTTCTTTTCTTTTTCTATCAAGTCCTCAATTCAATTTGAAGTATTCTAGTATTAGTTTGCTGACTAGATAACAAGAGTCCACAGAAATAAGAACCAAAAATAAAGGTAATGAACTTCTCGGAAAATGTGATAAAAGATCATTTCGTCTACATTGTAGTAAAATTTGAGATTTACATCATGGTTCTTTGAAATAAAGGAAGATGTATCCTCATGTTCTACCAAATGAAAAGTGTCTTCCTCCATCATCCCAATGTCACTGATTCCTTAAAAGTCTTGGTTCATTAAGGTGAAAAATAAATGGCTGCATAATTTCAGGGTGTGCGTTCAATAATTGTTCTCAACGGCGATCACCACAACTTCCAGATCACTCGTGTACAATATAGTTAGCTGCCTCCAAATATTCTGAACCATCCACCAAGTTTCCCCTCAGCCAGTCTGGGGAATGAAGATCCTGTAAGATATTTTAAAAATAACTCTTTCTCTGTTTCCCTGAACACACGCTGCCACACTTTCTAAGCCTACAGGTCTGTTTTAAATTCAAATGGAATCCGAGGATCTTGACAGAAAGGACCCCAGAGAGGGCTTGTCCAATTGACAACAGAGAATCCAATAAGTCTTTTCATCTTAAGCCGTAAGATGTTATGTTGGGAGGAAAGAGGAGAGCGGAAGCAAAAGGAATGTTAATAGCTTGAGCAGGTTCGGGGTTTGGGTGGAAAAGTCTCTTTTTTTAAATTTTCTTCTTTACCACTCAAATATGTTCACAGTCACTGCTAAAGTTTTAAAATTAATCAACATGGCACTTGCACAAATGGGGAGAGACTTTTGAGTTCAAAGATTTGATGAATTGACCCTTTTTTCCCCCCATCGTATTAGGAACATTTGACATATTTATTCCATATTGAATATATTTTTAATTTTAAGATTAAAAGAGTTTACATTCAACTTCTTTTATGACGTATTGCTAAGTTAAAGATGAGGGATTTCAGTCAGATCAAGATCTCTCCCCTTCATCGTCACTCTAGAATATTATAGGAAAATTTCTACATTCTAAAGGAACCTCTATTTCCGTTACATGTGCCAGAGAGTCAGGTTTTTGTGTTAATAGGATGTATATAACTTTGTACTTAAACAATTCTCTGGTACATACACCGTGGACTCCTTTGAGAAAAGTGTGCTGTAAAGGTTATAAGAGGTAACAATAGGAAGAAAAAAACCAGCCTAGCAAGAATCTATTTAACATATTTCCTGTTACTATTCTCAGTGGCTGCTATTATGGTTTAATTAGATCTCTCTGACAAAATTCATTACAGAGAATCCTGACTTAGCGAAGAAATAATAAACTCAACTTATTCATAACCTATTAGTTACTTCGCTTTTAGGAACTAGAAAGATTTTTCTTGTTATTCTTTTCCTCTTCCTTCTCTAGAAGACTCACTGAATGCAATGGAACCAGCAGATAACACATGAAAGCAGGTTTTGAACCAACCAAGAAGGCATGCCAGTCTGTCAGTCTTTCCTAACATCGTCCTTTGTTTAATGAGACATAAGTGTTAATAGAAAGTGCCTCCTGGGAGGGAGTAGAATACAGACTACACACTCCCTTGTACCCTTTCTCACCATCCGCACTGCTACTGTTGTAAATTCAGATCCTCTCTGGTGTATTAACAATTCACCTCTAACCGACATATCTCATCAACCTCACTCCTGGAAGACATTCACTCTCAACCTAACTTCCAGAATGAGCCTCAGTATCTTATCTTTAAAACTCTCCATTGGTGTCTTGTTACCTATGAAATAGAAAACCCATTTATACCAAAGTAACCATGGTCCCTATTGTCTGGCATCCATGTAGATCAATCCTCTTGTTCTTCATCTCTTCTTTCTGGCGCAGCTCACCCCCATGCAAAGCTCTAGCTGCCCATTTAGAATCCTCTGCAGTGCCCCCACCTCCATCTTCAGCCTCCTGGGGAACATTTGGAAATATAGGGCTCTTTTTTGGACCACTAGGTAATGCTGCCTTTGGGATCTATATGCATATACACAATTGCATTAAAGAAGTATATCCATGTATATGTGTATGTATGCACTCACATATTTTGGTACCAAATTATCATGTAAAAGATTTTAACAAAAATTTCAAAAACAAATTATTACAGAACTTGCCTTCCCCCTTCTTATATATAATTGTGAGATCAGACACAAAAGCTATGCAGTAAGCTACTTCTTCTGAATTAGGACAAAACCAGCAGGCTATTTAGGGAGAATAACATTCGGTCAGGAGGGTGGAAGCTGAAAGTCAGAGCATTACCCATCTAGCAACCCCAACTCTCGCTCTCCACCCCTTCTTAAGTACACACAGTCACACACAGAAAATTGATGGAGTTAGTGGTTGAAATGAGCAGCCTGCTACATTGCCCCACTGAGTCTGAGTTTTTACATGTCCACTTCATTTGAATTTGGGGTGTACTTAACTCCATCAGTGAATTACTTTCTATAAGAAGCTTTTGGCCTTTCTGCTCCCTTTTGGCCTAAACTCTCCTTTCTAAAGTTTCTAGGAGAGTGGCAAGTGGCAACATCCATGATTGAAAGGACAAGGCTGTGTTCACCGGTTCACATTCCTCACACATGTTGAGCACAGCTCTTCAATGTCCATATTCAAAGGGCATTAGCGCTTTGTTCCTTTGTGACCAAAGGTTAATCTCTCCTCCTGGTATACTTGGCTGGTCGCTCTCTCCTTGAGCATCCTTGCTGGAGTTATTTCTTTTTTCTTCAGTTCCCTGGGCTTTCAGGTCTTCAGTTTCCCTTGAATTTAAGGTCTATTGGTCAAAACAGCACAAAGTGGATTTGGGGTTTTTCTGGTTTGTTTTTTTCAAGTCTGTTTGGGTCGCCAGCCTTTCCATTGATTCAAATCACTTTTTTTGGCATTTAGGAAAATAACTGCATGGTCCATTTCCAGGACTGATAAAATTTAATTCATTTCAACTCAAGAAGTATTGATTGAACAATGACCATGAACTCAACACTCTCTTAACTCGATTAAACAATGGTTAAAATCCATCATCGTATAAGTTTAGTAAAGATTGGGGCATAGAATATAATATTGGTGTTGGGCAGGATCTAGGAAATCGGCAGGTCTAATCATTTTAAAAGCTTTTCTGTTTAATTCAGGAAGCATTTTCTTCAAATGTAAGCTCATTACAATGTTCAGCAAATAAAACTGGGTCTCTTTAGCTGAAGGAGCTATTCAGTAAGTTAGAAGGCCAAAGTGTTCTAGTATATGATCTCCTATGTTCCTTGCAATGTTCCCTCCTTTAAAGTCACCTACAACTTTTTTAGCCATGCGTCATAGTGGCATTCCTCTAGATTTACTTCCTGAGTTTATTAGGATGCAAATTCACTACATTTACTTTCTCCTCTTTCCCAGGGCCTGCCCTTCCCTTCTTCCCTCCCTCCCTCCCACCTCCTTTCCCTCTCTCCTTCTGAATAACATGTGTTTTGCAACCTTCTGTATTTGTTTAACTTTCCAAGGCCTTAAGCTGGCAGAAGGCTAACCTTAGGCTCTACGTTATATTTTCACTCAATCAGACAAATCAATCTCTATTTGCACTCTGAGCTAATTCGTCCTGAATGCATTCAGAATGCATTTACTTCTTCTAATTCCTTTACCCTACCTCATTTTCCTACATTCCTGTCCCTGATCAAGGAAGGTGATCTGATTAGGGTTTTAGCTGAGAGCAACCCTGGGGTTTCTAAAAGTCCCTTTGATACCCTTGTGGGTGGAAGATGATTGGCATTTTAACAGCCTCCATTCAGCTCCTTTGTAGACGTGCACAACCTCTGCTGCAGAATCCACAGCTGTATGTTTTGAGACCTGCCAAGAAATAGCAATATGCCCGCATACCTGGCAGGAGAAGTGCAAGGACCTGATAGATGAGGGTGCATATAATAGCTGATAGAATCACAATAATACAGAGGTGAAAACGCCACATTATCTGTTGCGGGGCATAGCACCCTCTTCCCATGTGGCCTTAGTTATAAATGTAATCTGACACAAATGAAAGATGAGCAAAGAGAAAACACAGGTCACTTTAATTTAGGACTTGTCAACTTTTTTTATGCTGAAAGTAAATATAAGCGATAAAGAGACTAGACACTGGATCAGACATATAGAAACTAATTCTTTCCCTATCCTCTTGATGCTTTGTTACTGGAGCCCATGACCTTCTTGGAGTAAAGTATGTGTGAAGAGGTTGAAGAACCATTAGTAGAAGATTCTTTAGCATTAGAGGCTCCCAAGATTGATGCTGCCCTTTAAAACAAAGCCTACTGAGCTTGGCTAGACATTAGTTACACATCTTGTCCTTACAGCTCTGTGTTATCACAAATGATCATTCTGGTCATTAGCTATTGAGGATTACTGCACCATGCTCTGGCAGGAGGGTCAAAGGAGGGGAGGATGGAAAAATAGTAAAAAGAGCCCAGAAACTGCTCTCATTTCCTAAATGCAGTGTGTTGTGAATATTGACATCACCAGGAAGCTAGAAGCAAGAACAATACTACTGTCCAGCAGAGGGTCACCCGTATTTCTAATAAACACAGAACTAACTATACTAATAGGACAACTATCAATGCACACGTTTAAAAGAGACTCGTGGCATATTCTGTTCAAGTTCTATGTTCCCCGAACAAAAATGTTGCCATGGAAACCTCTACCATGAGGCAGGTGTAGTTCCGCAAAGGACTATGGGGTATGAAATCAGGTTCCCATGGCAACATTTCTGCTCAAAGCCTGAAGAATCTTAAATACATGTGCCAATACATATTATTACCCAGCAGGATACACAGGTGGGACTAATAAAGTTCAATATTTGCTCAACTAAAAGTTGTAATCATGGTAAAAATAAATGAATTAGAACCAGTTCCTATGGATTGCTTATGTAAACAGAGTTTGGAGTTGTAACACTACTTCCACATGAATAAGTAAATATACGTGAAGCATTAAAAAATTACTTTCTCTCATGTGATTCATAGGACAAGGAAATTGTCACAAAAATTATGTGATATTTAAATCTGAAATAGATCTTCAACTCATAATTCCCTGATGTGCTTCAATTACTCAAACTTACCAAAGGAGATTAAGCTCACACCACCCACCTGTAACAGAACCAATTATTCTGACCAAACAGCCAAAGGAAAAACCGTCAGGTTGATTCATCTATGTTATGTGAGTTCATGCTAATAAAATGTGCCACTGGGGAGATTTACGATAATTGCCATTTCCAGAGCCTCAAAACATTCATATAAATATGCCAAGGACCAAATTAAAAAAAGCTTTTCCCTTTATCTTTACAAATAATCCAGAAAGTAATAATCACGCATTATAATAATATATTTCAGAAGATGTATAAAGAGAAAAACCACGACAGAGAGCAAAGAAGTTAGAGTAAGTTTTTAAAAAGAGAACTTATTTTTCTTTTCCATTTCACACCTTCTAGCCCCATAACTTGAAAACAGAATTGACAGCCATGCTGGGGCGTGTTCTCTGAGGGCAGAGGCTGTGTTTGGTTTTGCTCTCCACCGCTCTGTGGAGAGTGGTGCCTGGAACACATTCCAGACCGAGTGAACACAGACTGTATGAATGGATGAGATTCATTATTAACAGGAGCTTACGCTGCTAATGGAGTCTTCACAAAATTATATGAAGTTCACGTGATTCAAATGAAATATCCCCATTAGTTCACATTTTCAATTTAGAAATGCATTGTCATCATTTGGATTATTTTGTAATTAGTAATTGGCTTCCAAACCTTGCGCAATTTTCCTCCATTTTTTCTCGGCCATTTCATCAAGTGGTTAATGATCTACAATCACACACATAAATGTATCAGGAGAGCTGAATACATAAAGTAACCCTGGGGACTTTATTTTTTTTAATAAATAATCCATTTTTTTTTTCAGAAAGCAATTAACCACTTTCTAGTTTATCTGTTTGGTGAGTTATTTTTCCTATATTCTAATACTTTATATATTAAACTTTGATCTATAAAAATGTTTAAATTGAATTTTATAGAATTTTCTTAGAGTTCCTCAATGATGCTGAGAAGTTAAAGTTTTAGACTGTGACCACTGTTATCAAACTGGTTTCCAAATTTTCAAGTATGAGAATTATATTCTTAAGAGATCAGTGCATCAGACTTTTTGAAAATAATGTCAGCTGCTACTTATGACACAGTAATCTAAAGACCAGAGAACATCTGTGAGATGCCTGCAGCCCTCAAGATGCCTGAGTGTGGAAGATGGCCAGGTTCCAAGACTGTGGAACTCCATCTGACTCCCAGGATAGACTGCAGCCCTTCTCTGGGTCCTTGTGTGGCTGAAGGGCCATGGGTAAGTCACGTTCTCCTTGAGCCTAAATACTCCGATGATTAAAAATGGAAATAATTAGAAGAGTCAATGCAGGCACGTTTTCTGGCCATCGCAAGAGATGATCTCCCATCCAAATATACCTTATGGGCAGAATCCTAGTATTACCACAGTTAAAGGAGTAAGTTATGGGGAAAAATATTAACCAGGCCCAATCTGTTTAGTGTCCAAGATCAGACAAGGCACAGCGTGTTCAGGGTGGTATGTTCAGTCCCTAGAGAAAAGAATATGGAGGAAGAGGCCTCAAAATATTAAAAGTAAATATACCATGTCATTCAAGAATTCCACTCCTTGGTACTTGTCAAAAAATGCAAAAAAGACTAACTTGAGGGGATATTTGGTCTTCTGGGTGCACTGCAGCACTATTTACAACAGCTAAGTTATGGAAACAACCTAAGGGCCCAGTGACAGAGGAACAAATTAAGGTGATGTGGTCTATACGTGATGCATACTCCTCGGCTATATGGATATATAAAAAAGACAAAATCTTGCCACTTGCAACAACATAGATGGAACTGGAGGGGATGGTACTAAGTGAAATAAGTCAGAAGGAGAACGACAAATACAGACAATTTCACTCATATCTGGAAGCCAGAGAAACAAAAACAAAGGAACTGACCAAAGCAAAACAAAACAGCCCCTAGGAGTATGACTGCAGGACTGAGATGACTAGAAGGGGAAGGGGAGGTGGGAATGAAGGGGCAGGGTGCTCAGCGGTCTGTGGTAAAGGACTATGGATGCTTTGGGGGTAGATGTGGTGTGGTGATGTCCATCTGAAGAACTGTGAACCTGTTTCTCTAAATCATCCACAGTCTTCTAATCCAATGTTACCTCAGTAATAAAAAATAAAAATAAATTTTAAAAAGGAGATGATCTGTTAAAGCACAAGACAGCATTCTATTTCCCCCTCTAAATATATAAATGTAAGTTATTATCACAGTGTTTGTGATTTGAAAAAATAGAATCTAGCAGTCAACCGATATCCATTCTCTATAGCATCAAGTTCAATTCTGCCAGTGCCTCATTATTTCCTCAGAGGTGAGCATCCAGGCGTGAGGCCACAAGTTCTATCACTGGCATTCAAACCCTAAAGAGTTATGATTCTATTGTGCAGTATTTGTTTTGTTTTTTAAGTCACGGAGTTAAACTGCAATAGAACTAAAAGGTCCAGGCAGTTCCAACAGTCCTCCATTTGGGGAATTTCTGGGAAGATTTGGGTTGGGTAAAACATGATAGTTTTAGAAAAATTTACTATCAGTAAATAGTCCAGTAGATTTCAAAGATATACCAAATAAGGACTTGTTTAAAAAAAATCACATTTTAGTATTTCCATCAAATAAGAGGAAATGTCCATAAATAAACAGTAAGGAAACAGATAAATGATCATTTGAAAATCATCATAAATGATTATTTAAATTACTCAAAGATCTTCTAAATCAGGCCACATTAATAGTTTTTCATTTAGACACCCACATAAAATATATTTACTGCCACATTTCTCAAGCCAAGAGGCCAGGAGGTGGAGAAGTATGATTACTGATTGTGCAAATCCTATGAACTATTAACATTTTGCTTCACCTGGATGACTCATTATAACCAGAGTCAATACATGAATAAAATTAGCCAAAGTATTCCCAGAGAAAGCTAAGAGGAGACTTGAAACCTCACACGTGGTACAGAATGCAGGATCCTGGCTGTGGCTCTGAGCGCCAGACGCTCTTCTCACCTGGAAAACATGGACTTATTTTTCTACATTCATCGGTGATATGCAAGTAAGCGTGCAATGAAAATCTTTCACCAACGGTATTGCAGAAAATAAACATCATACTTTGAAGTGCTCTATTACATTAATTATCTTATCAAAACAAATGGTGATTTAAATTCTTGTTCACTGTAAAAGGAAAATTAACCAAAACCGTATGATGATTCAAACAATGGCCTATCATACTCAAAACTGTAAGACTCAAATCATCACCCGAAAAAAAAAAAAAAAAAAAAAGCCTGCAAACAGGTTTTTCAAAATTCTTAAGCATGAAACCAGCTTCAGCAAAACAGCAACCAGCAATGCCAGATTCAAGTTGTTGGTCCCCTTTAGACTGATTACCTAAATTGATGGCATTTAACATGTACGTTTGTTTCAGTGCTTGGTTTAAGTGTTTTCTCTTAAAACTCTATCGATTCCTCTACCATCGGAGCTCACAGCTAGTCTCAGGCTGGCAGACGTAGATATAGGTACAAAGAGATAATATTTGAAAATGTGTTTTTTGAATTCTAACACTAAAGATTCCTATTCATTTTTCTTGTTCACTGTCAATGTATGACTCTTACTCCATTCTGACAAATATCTAGATGTTATGCTGGGCCCCAGGAATAGAATGATGTAAATTCTGGTAACACTGGGAGACCCTCTTCTAGAAGGACATGTGTTCCAGGGATAGGAGTGAGTCTATTACAGCTGTCCCTGAGTATCCTAGAGGGGTTTGTAACAGGTTGCCTGGGGGCGCCAAGTCCCTCAGATGCCCAAGTCCCTTATATAAAATGGCATAGTGTTTGCATATAACCTATTCAGTCTCCCATATAGTCAAATCATCTCCAAATTACTTATTTCTAATACCACATAAGCGCTTTGTGAACAGGTCTTACAGAGCACTGTTTAGGGAGTGACAAGAAAAAAATTCTACATATTCGGTACAGATGCAACTTTCTTTTTCACCCACTACTGGTTGAATTTTTGATGCCTCAGACGTGGCGAACCTACTGTTTATGCAAAATATCATGCCATATGAAAAAAACAGGAGTCTGGAAGAGGGAGAGGCTACAATCTACTTTTTCAATCTGGGAGCAACTAAATGAACAATATATATTGCCTTTTTTAAAGCTATTAACAAGTATACTGCAGGGTAACTTTCCCAATCATGGTCTGTTTTACTAGGAAACTAAAGTGAAAATTGCAGTCTGTCTGCTGTAAAACACACTGGAGCATGTTCTCAAACTGATTACAGACTTGTCGAATTGTATCAGCATCGATTTCTAAGGCAGAGCCTGCAGCATGTCAGTGTGGGGCCGCCTTTTAAATGCAGTCCTCGGCATCTCACATTGGATCCTGGGAGTATCTGCGCGAGCTTTTGTGTGTTGCCTTTATTGCAATCAGGTTGCTACTTGGGACGTCAGCGGTATCTGGGGGACCATTTGGTGGGTGGTGGGCTGGAGTGCTCCTATGCATGACACTGGGGTTCTTGTCTGAGCTCTAATGCACTCTAATAGCTGCCTCTTGTACAAAATTGTATTCCTCATTTCACACACACACACACACACATTTACAGTGGCAAAAAGTAAACTTCTAAGATTGTGTTGCATTCAGAAAATGATCAGAAATAAACATTTTCGATCAAAATGAAACAAATTTCCAGAGGAGAAGCATACTCATGTGTATTGGTTGTTTAAGAGAAATCTGGTTCATTCATTCATTCACTCATTCGCTCACTCAGTATGTATTTAGTATGTTTCTATTATGGGTCAGGGATTGTATGAGGCTCTGCATGACCTCAGCTAATAACGCTAATAAAATTGAGTACATTAAGAAATAAAACAAAGACGTTTTTATTTACAGAAGCCTCTTGCTGATTTCTCAATAAATGAAACGATGCATACACATCACCAAATGCCAGTCTGACAAACATCATAACTGAGGCAGTCACCAAATGTTCTTATGAAGCACTGCAATTTTTGCTGACTTACTCCTCTGGGCTTCACACTGGCTGGGTGCTAAAGTCCCCTTACTGACCACAGGTCAGGTGTCTCTAACGCTGAACAAATATCATTCCGGAGAAAACACTCTATCACCCAACCTGATTACATGGAAATTGGTTTTGTACAATAGAAGCCTTTTGCTCAGACGGCTGTGGCCTCCTACAGTGGAACTTTCTTTACAGAGTTAATAGACTAGGGATGGATTTTGAATTTCACACACATACACAAAAGCCTCAATACCATTTACATTTGTGCATGGCTAACAAAAATGAGCAGGAGCTACCTCAAATCATTAAAGCCGAAAAATGAAATTGAACTGAGGCGAGGAAAGCCTGTTTTCTTAAAGCCCATTGAGTATGGATTAACGTTAATTATAACAGGATATTCCAACCTAGAGAGGATGATTGTGCTTTGTTTTCTAGATGATCAGAGAGGCAGATGTGATCCATCTTTAATTTTAAAGTTCGTTTTAACATCAAGATATGGGTATGCTAGTTTGTTAAACATTTCCTTCTGAAAAGTAACTCTGAACTTCACATGTTGTTGCTAATTAGAAAGGAAACCAATGTTTTTCAGACTGGGGAAGAAGAAATAATGAAGGTAAAATGAAGGATTACAGTAGAACAATCACATGTATACTTTATTTCTCCAAATGAAAAGCACTGAAGAAATTCTTACCCCTCTCTCTCCAGGGAGCCCAGCGCCCAATCTCACCTCCTCATGTCATTCCCCACTGATCCCGAGATGCTAGCGGCTCACCGTCTCTTCTGTCCTCCCCACCCAAACCCCACACTCTGGTCCCTGCAACTCTGGATCCACTTCTGGATTTCCCTTCTCCTCCATGTGCTGGGGTGCGCCTGCTTCACTCTCTGCTTCTTCTCATGGTAGAAACAGGTGCACCTCTGCCATGACCAGGAGCACGATGCGATGCACCTGCTGACGTCCTACCTCTTCTTACCTGCCTCTGTTTCTCACACCCTCTCCTCCAACACGGGGTCCTCGACCCCAGCAACATACATCCAATCTTCTAGTTCCTGGTCCTTCTGTCAGGTTCTGGCCCAACCAGTACAAATCGGAGGAGACCCTCTCCTGGGCCAGTGCAGGGTGGAGATGCGTGGGATTGGGGCTCCAAACCACAGGGTTTTCTTTATGACTTTCTTTATGATTAGGAGCAGTGATCTCCTTTATATAAAAAAATGACTTGGCATTTGTAAACTCTTTTTCTTTTGCCCTGTTCCTATGGTTGTATTTGTATGACTTAGAGTAAGAAAAGAATTGAAAGCCAGATAAAAGTAGGTGAACTTGACACTTGAATGCATTAAGATAACAAATTGAACCATGTAGGATGGAAGGTTGCCAGGGGTAACTACCTTGTTACTGTCATGGTTTTAAATCCAGATTCTGGAGTTTCACCAACCAAGTGTCTGACTTTGCGGGTGATGAAACACTCACCGCCCTCTCTCCAGGCTAGAGATCCGTCTGGACAAAAAGGACTGATCCTGGGAACTTGATGGGCACACACAGTTATTACATAACTCACTAGCTCTCTTTGCTTTTCCTAGATGCTGAAGGGAGACGGATGGTAGGAGGGACGGTACACACAAGAATCTGCCAGACTGAACTCACTAGCGTTTGTGTTGGTTCTTATCAATACAACTCTTCATGGGAAGTGTGCACAGGACCTTCCAATCTATCACACTAAATTGTGTCTTTATTAGTAGTGTCGAAGTCATAAGCAATAACTTCACATATTTTCCAGCATACAATTTACTAAGTTTTGACTTTCATGTCTTCCTGTGAAATCACTGCAATCAAGACAGTCAGCAGAGCATTAACCCCATAACTGTCCCCCATAATTCTGGGGTGCCCAGCACACTAAAATTTCCAGCATTATCTTATTAGAGCATTATTTTAATGAAAGAAACATTGGTGTTATTCTCTAAAATAATGAAGCACAGCATTAGCTTAATTCCTTAATTCTATGTGACATTACTGTGCACTGGAAATCCCTAGAACTCAGTCTCCTAACTGCCCTAAATGCTCAAAAATCTCTTTATTCCATTAAAGAGAGTGTGCCTGTGTGGACACGTGTGTTCACACACCCTCACACTTTAACATGATATGCCTAGAAGTAATGCTTCTTCCAAAAATTAAGCGGCCTAGTTGTAAAGATCTCTCCTCACTGAAATGTCTTTTCTTCTTACCCTTATAGAAACAACCCTTCTGGCACATCTTAGTCAGAGGCTTAGAAACTCAATTACTGGGACTTCAACTAGCTGTTCAGATTATTATGCAAAATAGCCTACTTCGTGGGACTGGAAGGACACAAACAGGGGCCAAACCATTAGCTCCTGTCACTCTTGCTGTGTGAAAATTGAATGCTAACACTCACGACAGGGGTGTCAGGCTTGTGAACTGGAGGTGGGTGCTGCCACGTGCACAGTTCCTGGATGTCCACAAAAGCCAGGCTCCAGGCCCCCACGGGGCTCACAGAGAGCCAGGCAAACCTGTACAAAGAACTGCTCTGAGTAGCCTCTTTATCCAAAAACTCACAACTACAGCTGACTGGAGAGAACTTTCTATCTTTCCTTATGGCCCAGGGTGACTATTTTACCCTGCGCCATCGAGTAGCATGACCTTAGGAGACAGAAAGGCCTGTTTATGAAGGAGGAAGACTCTGGCACATCCAAGAGGCCACCACTTCATGAAGGAACCACTTCCCTGGCCACGCGGCCACAGGAACAAGCCTCCATCCATCAGTTAGCACTTGCTGAGATCAGATGTAGCCACTTTCCTTCCCGGCTGAATTGTCAGATTTATAAACCGTTTGCTCGTGCCTGAAATATTTCCTATTACTACTGTACTCCTAGCCTCACACAACCCCACACCATTCACTTGTTCTATAAATATGTATTGAATTTCTCCTATGTTCAAGGCATTGTGAGGCATATAAATATGAATATGACATAATGTGGCTCTCAGGGCATTTACCTCCTGGCGGAAATGCACATGGCACACAGGAGGACATTTAGCTATGATGAAGATGAAAGAAGAAAAGTCTGGCAAGAGCTTTCGGGTCCAAGAGCTTTTCGGGGTGGATGAGGAGAGCACCTTCTCTTTATAATCTAATCAGACAGACTTTTCGTAGAACTTCCAGAGGTATTTCTAAGTTTTTGTTTATATGTCTATTTCCCAACTAGATTAGAAACTCATTGAGGTCATGGGCAGACTTGGCTTCATATAGCTTAGAATGAACACAGTTGATGCTCTTGTTGCTGAGTGAACAAAATACAGTAATATCACCTTTAGGGCATGGAGTCCAGGCCAGACTGGCGAAAGCAGACTGCCTTCAAGGACCCCTGGCAGCCTTCTAACTCTCTTGACTTAAGGGGGCATTTTATTAATTTGTTGCCTCTACAATTTATCTCTTTAGGAATACTTTTTCCTTCATAAAATGAATGTAACTTCATCATATACTTTTGCAAAAATACAGCATTTGTATTTTCAATACTTAGATGTTTAGATGTATCTAAATGCTTAGATGTACAAATTTAAACAAAGAAATTTGTAATATTCTGCTCATAGTAACCAGCACTAAGATTCTTGCTCATTTTCTTATCTTTGGTATGCCGTATTTGATATGTAACATAAATATTCTTTTTATAGGCAATATATAGTCTGGGCATATATTAATACCATCTTTCTATGTATTCATAACATATAATTCATCAATAATACTATACAATACACATAATATGCAATTATAATACACTAAAACATACCATTGATACTTTGATCCAATTATATCAATATGTTCCTCTAATAAATTTTTATTAGCACTGTCCCATAAATAAAAGGGGAAGTCTATGCTTGAGTACCCAATGCTTTTAATTCACCATCAAAGCAAGCTTATTTTTAATCATCTCTTTTGAAACAGAGTTGAAGCCAAACTAAATACTCTACTGCTTGTACTGTGTTGAGTCTAAATCATGCAACACTGACCCAAGACATACACCCCCCCAACACCTGGCCCTGGGAGGGACCTCATTCCTCTAAATGACAGTCACCACCTGGGACATTTTCAGCAAAAAAACGAACCCTGATCCCTCAAAGACACAGACCACTCAGAAGAAATAAGTAGGTTAAGAAATCTCCCAAGAGCTTTGCTACAAGATAGAATCGTTGAAGAAACAAAACCACAAATGGCTTTGGGCCCCCAGTCTCTCTGCAGAACTATTTCCCTGCAGTATCTGCCTCCGGCATCACCTCCATCACAAGGTCCTTCCCCACTGTCATTGCCACTTAGAAATGACCCCTCCATCCTTGGTGCCCTTCCTATCCCTACACTTACTTTACTACCATGCTGGACATCTGGACACTTTGATTTTATGTCTAATTCCCACTCATCAACAATTGATCCCAGAAGGATGAGACTGTCATGCTTATTTTTATATTCCCGCTATACAGCAGAGCACCTGGCATACGGTAGTTGCAATTCTTATTTTTCCCATGAATGCTGAATAAGTGAGGTCTTCCACAGTGGTAAGTCAGAAGGCTGGGTCCTACCTGGCAGCACAAGGGGTGAAGCACCTCACTGTGAAGCATCTACAACCACTGCAGCACTGAGCTCTATCCCTGGCCAGGGAGCGGACCCACATGGCACAGCAGACCTCTCCTGCCTCACCCGCTGCTCCCCTCAGCTGTGTATTTCAGTCAATCTGCCTGTTCTGCTCCCCACACTGTCTCTGGTGAATCCTCTTACTCCCCACACCTCTGGCCTGTGCCCCAGCTCTTGTGTGCATAAATAAATATTTTTTTAAAAAAGAATCAGAAGGCAGAAATGAACATGGGCAGCCCCCTGCGTGACTGGATTGGCTGAACTCTAAGCATCTGCTCTCTGGCAGCCCTTGGCATGGAATTTTGCCTTCACACTTCACTGTGGTATCTACACACAAAAGGAAGCCACCTTTCTAAACCAGGACACGTCACCAGAGTTGACCTGTTGGATAGGCATGCAGACCTAAATCCACTGCCAGGCCATGGCTGACACCTGCTTCACAGCCTTTCCTCAGATGCTACCACAGATCTCAGCAGATGATCCTTCACTCAGAACTTCCTCTCTGAGCGATGCTTCCTATTTTCCTGCAATACTCAAAATTTGAGAAAAATATTTAGGACCTCCTTTCTCCCCAACTACATTTCCCTCTGGCCTATTCACTGCTAAACAATGATCTGTTCAGATCAACATTCACCAGAAAGAAAGAAGCCAGAGGAAATTTGCATGGCAAAGGTACACATATCATTTTAGGCATGCAAATTATTGTTTTTAGGAGAATAAAAGGCTGTAAATATTTTGAGAAGTGGGCCCCTAGTGCCTCTTAAGTATTCTAAACTACACTGTGTGCTTCATAATTATGTAATATATAGAATACCAGCTGCTTTGAATGGTACTCTGGAGGTTTGGATGATATCACAAAGCTCTCCTCCCCCACTGAGAGCCATAATCAAGCAAGCAATACCATAAAGCCAGATCCAATTGACATTGAGTTACTGGATTTTAACACACTTTAAAACAGATGTTTAGTCTGTGTGGTGGGGTAGTAGAGGAATATATTTTTGCCAAAAAAAAAAAAAAAAAAGTCTGGAGAAGTTGGATACCTGTAAAATGTATTCATATTTATCGTCTCATTAACACCTGTCTAAAGGGATACTTAAGTTGTACTTGGATGCAAGAGAATATATCTATATAGTACATGTTTAAATATTTATATGTTTGCATTCAAATACATATATACATACATTTAAAGATAAAACTATAGATGCTTCTTTTCAGCTACAACAAAGAGAAGAGATACCTTTGAGTTTCTGGAGAGAAAAAGCAAACTAAGGTTTTCCATTAGTTCCCATGTCCGAGGGTAGGTGTTCTTTTGAAGTCTTCATAAAATGAAAAGCTAATTATTCATAGTCTTTAAAATCCCCTCCCCAGTTGCATATATCCTGAAAAATAGAAACTTTGTAAGAACCTTAACTACCTAGAAAAAAATTAGGGAGCAAAGATAATTGACTTCTCTTTCCAATATTTCACCCATGACCAACCTGAACAAGGAGATGGAATTTAACAAAATGCCTTAGGAAAAATAAAAAGAGAGATAAGGAAGCAAAAGTCCACAATCTAACCTTTATAATTAAAATTTTGGCAGAAATAGGCATCCTTAAGTTTCTCTTTGGAATCACTGGTACTAAAAAGAGTTACTTCCTCAATTCTTTTAGAAAAATAGAAAATTGTAACTGTTTCCAAAGGCTAGAACAAGAACTGTTGCTTCTTTAAGAAGAGCTTAATTTGGCTAAAACTGCCTCAAGACACAGGTCTTGGAGTACAGGCATTACATCCAGCTGTAAAACTTACTAAGTGCGTGACCTTCAAGAGGTTTCTTGACCTTTCTGAGACTCAGTTTTCTCATCTGTCAAAGGGGAATGATTTTTATCTTGAAGATACAGGTTATGACACAGCTCCTGCATCCCAAGTCGGGGCCCCAAGGGGGCACACAGGCAAGGTGGGCGTGAGGACACTTTCCCAAATGGCAGTCACAGAACACTTCCAGTAATCAACCATTCTGTGGGTCTGGGATGAACACAATTTGTGACTTCAATTCTATTTGAGTTGGAGCAGAAAAACGTAGTTAGGAGAAGACTGAAGCTGCTCAGTGAACAGCCTGCAGAAAGTTCAATAAATTATCTGAAATGGAAACACATCCGATATATCTGCTATCTCTACCTCCCCACCCACCTGTCTCACAGAAGGTTGTGCCCCGACTTTAATTTAACACAAGTAGAAAAATTTAAATATATCACAAAGGACAGTTAAGGCATGCTTGCCTACTGATTTATTCGCGTTACTCTTGAAGTTGTAATAATTTCTCATCTTCAATGGTGCTAATATAGTGACAATAATATTGCAAATTTATCTTTGCTCCACTGCTACTGTCAATTACCAGTGGTGGGAAGACAATCGTCTTAATAGGTAATGAGAAGCCTACACTGACAGGGGAAAACATTTTTTGTTATAGAAATATCTCATCATTTAACTTAACAACATTCTTTTTTAGCTGCTACACATGTCCATGACATATACTCTGTCATGGCTACATTAAATCAGAGCCCTGCATTTCCTTCTATCTAAAAACAATCTTCCCACCACTGTGCTTCTCATTCAACCAGTACTTATCCAGAGCACGTAATAAGCCAGCCATCTTTCTGCGGGGTTGCCGTCTACCTTTTCCCGCCTCCTGAGAACCTTCAGGATGCTGATCTCTACGAGAATATCAAACAGCATTACCTTGTATACATAACATCTAGCATGCAATATGCACCCCAATGATATTAATACGTGATACTGATTCTCTGTGCCATAGTTTCCATTTCTGTCAAGTGGGGATACTAATAATGATCCTTATTGTCCTTGTACCCTTGCTGTTAGGATTAAATGAGTAAACTAAGTAGAGTTCTCAGAGGGGCAACTTGCACAGTATGTGCTACCTATTAGTTATACTGAGAATGGTTATACTGATGGTTTCCTGTCTGTTCCTGGGGAATGGCCAATGAGAAAGTGCTAGTCTAGGGAGGGGAGTGCTTCAGCATTATGCTGGGCTCTTTCATTCCTTCCCATCTTACTTACGGCCTCATTTTCTTTTTACTCATGGTTATGGTTTATGTTAGGGAAAATACACAAGTTAAAATAAATCAAGGAAAGAGATACAACAGGCAGAGTCCCAGAGAGTTCCAAATATGCAACCTCTGATAGCTCATTTTCTGTGCAATCCTGGACAGCACTGCCTCCTCCCAGGTAGGATGTGTGATAATATACACAGAGTACTGCTGACCAGTCTTTGGTTTCCAGAGAGGGTGATCACATGGTTTTACCTTAAGAGAGATCAGCCTGACACTTTCATCTCCAGATCCTCTGAAGATCAGAACTGATATGGTGGGGCCAGTGCTATACAAACAATATTAGGCCATCTGGCCCTAGACCAATGCCTCCAGGCAAACAAAGGTAATCCTTTCAGGCAGGACATTCCAAGAAACTAGAGTTCACCTCTCTAACCACTTGGATTTCTTCTGCAGAATAATCAAAATTCCAAGAAATACTCAGAGCCGTCTCACTGCCATCTGCTCATGGGGTAAAGTTAAGCCATCACCACACCTCAGGTGTTCTTGGGAAACATGAGGGCCAGTTAAGACCAAAAGGACCAGTATAATTTCATCAAGCTTCCTGGAAAGCACTTGATATTCTTTTAATGGGGACATATACATAGCATCCTCAGAAAGAATGATGAAGAAACTGACATTAACATTAATGAAATTCATATTAGCACATCACTACAATAAAAATGTCCTAGGCTATAATCAATGAAGAAAAAGGAATACTTACATTAAAATTATTATCTTTAAATATTTTTAAAGATTTATTTATGCATACAAGAGCTGGGGTACAGGCCAGAGGTGCAGGAGTTGAGAGGATTCACCAATGACAAAGTGGGGAGCAGAACAGGTAGATCAAGTGAAATACACTGCTGAGGGGAGTGGCCGGTGAGGCGGCAGATGTCTGCTGCGCCATGTGGGTCTCCCTCCCTGGCCAGGAATCGAACTCGGGTGGCTGTGCTGCGGATGCTTCACATTACAGCACACAACCCTCTGCACCACCAAGGAGGCCCTAAAATAATTATCTTAGTAACAAACATTTTCTAGAAAAATATGTATCAAGAAGCCCCTCCCTTTTGGGGGAAAGCTTATATATATAATATATTTAGGCACAAAATGTAGTTACACACATAGAAATGCTTGTTTTAATTTATGATTTAGTCATTCAACCGATATTTGCTCAATAAATGCTAGAGCTAAATACCGCTAGGGACCAAGAATACAAAGATGCACTGGAATATTCCTAGTGGTTCCCACAGGAGTGTGTGTGTATGGGGGAACTGCCCCCACGAGACATTCAGCTGTTATGGCTAGATGGGGAGGAGGGCTGGCGCTGTTGGCACCTAGTTAGTGAGAGCCTGAGATGCTGCTGAAGAGTCTGCAATGCACAGGACAGTCCCCCCAACAAAGCACCACCCAGCCCCAAATATCAATGGTGCCAAAGAAGCTCTGATACAGACTAAAGGTGTTAAAAGCTTATATCTGACCTGAGGCCAACACTGCAAGTGAAATCAATATGTGCACAGCCGTTTGCAATAGAAGAAATGAAGAACATGGTTCCTCATGGAACTTTCTGGTATTTTACTCAATAATCGATCAATGCTCTGAATCTATCCCTTCTACATTTATATTAATTCTATTTTTCTTTAAAAGGGAAATGATCTACGAATTCATTTTCCCAGACTTTTAAAAATTTTTCTCCAAGTGGCATCAGATTCGGAAACTGCTTCATGATGCCCTTCCTTCACATCTTTCACCACTAGGGGTCCTTCCAGTAAGGTTTTCTCACTGGAATGGCCTAGAGGTGCTCTCTGGAGAAGAGAGGGGGTCACCAGCTCCTGGGTAGGGCAGCTGGTGATCTGTCATCTGTGCCACAACTGACTTTGTGGAGGATACTGAAATTTCTACATGTAAAAAAAATACTGAGATATTTAGATTCTGCAAATAGGATCTAGTAAAGAAAAATGGATGTGGAAAAATATGTGAATAGAAGAAAAAAAAAGAAACCCTCATTTTGATAAATGGCAAAGGAGATAAGCACGGGTCTCCAGGACAGATCAGTGATTCTGATAACAAATGCCTGTTTTACTACAAGATGTTAAATTCTATTTTTTGCCATAACTCACCCTGCATGCAATCGAAGATCCATTAAGTCCTAACATCATACGCTTCACTTCTGTTCATTTACAAATATGTAACAAAATTATTTGTTGGAATTTTCATCTTATTTCAAAGATACTGCCTAATAGGAGGAAAGTGGACTTGGTTTGGGCCACATGTGTCCTAAAGAAACGGGATCTTTTTGGCTCCAAGGCCATATTTGTATGTCTGCAAATCCCTAGCTCTGCCTTCAAACTGCTGACTTAAGCAGAGCAGCTTAAAACCAAGAGATGAATTGGATTTTATATATAGCTGATGAAATCACATCAAAAGAACAACAGTGATTCAAGATATTATACATCACTTTTTTAAATAACTGGCAAAATAATGTAAAGTTTTTTCAAACAAGCTATTTTTTAAATAGGTTGGACCTAGAAATATAAAGTCTATTCTGGTAATTTCTTGAAAATATAGTACCCAGTATACTGTCAGTGATAAGACCAGCTAGGACTTAGTCTCCAAAAGGCCTGGGCAATGCAGCACTGTATTTCTGACCTCTGTGGACACGTGGCTGTCCCCTGCTGGTCTCCATCCATGGAGCTGCCCCAATCTCCACCACGGTTTTCCAAAGGATGATGCCAACAGTCCAGCAGGTCTTTCGTTTGGGCCATTCAAGAAAAATGCCATTTATTTCAGCTACCATTCAAGGTGACTAGGGGAACATGACAGTCAGAGCTTTTTTTTTTTTTTTAAGATTTTATTTATTTATGCATACAAGAGCTGGGGCAAAGGCCAGAAGTGGGGAGTGAGAAGATTTACCAGAGACAGAGTGGGGAGCAGAGCAGGCAGATTGACAGAAATATACTGCTGAGGGGAGCAGAAAGTGAGGCAGGAGAGGTCTGCCACGCCACGTGGGTTCCTTCCCTGGCCTGGGATGGAACTTGCCCTCCAGTGGCCGGAAGCTCCACAGTGCGGTGCTCAACCCACTGCGCCACCAGGGAGGCCCCTGAGAATCAGATGTTTATTTCCATTTTCCTGCTTGTATATCCCTAGTTCACTAAAATAGTACAAAAACATTATCCCAGGGACGGACTAAGGGAAGCCACATATGGCCAGGGCTCAGTGCCATACAGAGTGTGGAAAGTCAACAACAAAGTCCTACAACTCAGATGCAGATGTCACTTTATACATCCCTTCACGCCAATATACGTTCATGGAAAAGAAAGTCCTAGGTAGAGATATGTGTGTAAAATTAAAAAAAAGAATCTATAAGATGTCTCAGATTTTAGTGCTCAACATCTTACTCCCCCCAAAATGGCTAATTTAAACCATCAAATTTTAGTTCTAGCATGTTTAATATGGGGTGGAACAAATGAACCAGCTTTAAATGTGGCCCTGTGCAGTGAAAACAAGGATTTTTTTAGTAAAATAGATTATCAATCAACTGAATTCTGAAACAAAGTGTTTGTGTTCTTTGAGTTTTCTGTTCCTCGTGCGTAAGTTCCTTTCTGTATTACTCAGCTCAGGTTGCAATAACTAAACTCCACAGACTGGGTACCTGAAATGACTCATCTGTTTCTCATAGTTATGAAAGCTGGGAAGACCCAGATCAAGGTCCCAGCTAGTTAGGTACCTGAGGAAGGTGTGCCCCTGCCTTCAAGATGGCCACCTTCTTGTATGCTCACATGGTGGAGGCCCCCTTCATGATCTCATCCAATTGTCTCCCAAAAGTTCCATCTCTAAATACCAACACATCAGTAGTTAGGGTTTTAGCGCGTGGCTTTTCTGAGGGCCAGTTCAATTAACTGCAACTCTCAAAGTTGCTAGAGGATTGTTCAGTGTGTGGCCAAGGCAGGACCTCAAAAACTGGGTGAGGTAAGGCTACCATAAGCCGCTAAGAGCAAAGCGCCGGGGACACCTGGGCCACAATCAACAATCATCAAGAAGGATATTGTTAACACTTAATGATGAAACGTGCATGACCTAGGGGTCAGAGCACATCAGGGCAAACAAGTCCTGGCAGGCAGGAGGCAACAAGTTCCCAAAGTCAAGATAACAAATCAAATAGACAAGAGTTGCGACTAAGGAAACTGATACGTCTATTATACTTTTACTCTTGACAGATACCAATGATGGGGTTTGAAGGGTGTGACTAGAAGGAACAGCCAAATGTGTCACAAAGACTGTGTGTTTTGGGGCACATGTTCAAGTGAATGATTTTCTCATTCATGATTAAAAGCTGTCTGCACAGGGCTGGTATCTACCTCTACTTGGCATCTCTCCCTCAAAATCTAGCTGCATTGCAACCTTGCTCAAGGATGCCTTCATGGCATAAACATAGCCCAGCAGTAGGCTAGAGGTCCAGGAAGGACTAGTGTGTTAGAAACTTCTATGATCATTTTCCTTGCAAATGGGGCTCCATTCTACACATTACCTGTGACTCTTCCTGCTTCCTCCCGTTGGCTGCTGTCAATGCCCCCCCACAGAGATGGCTTCCTGCTTGCTTTGCCCCCCCCCCCCCCCCGTGACCATCAGCAGCCTGGCACAGGTGATGATGACGTTATAACCACAAGACTGAGTGACTTGCTAAGCAACATACCACCCGCCCGTTCTTGGCCTCAAAACTTAGAACTGTAACTGGATTTGTTAACATCAATCTCTTCCCTCCTGCCACTGATGTGGCTATTTAAGCTCAGGTCAGCCAAATGTGAGTACTCCCTCGGGATGTTGCTCTAATTTTGATCTATTTGCACTTACCTGCATTGCAGCTTTTATGCTGTCTTACTGAGTTTACTGAAAGGAGACTCCATTTGTGTACTTGGCTGTGTGTTCGGGATCTAAGATAGAGCTGGGCACACAAGTTCAGTGTTCACTATGTACTTTCTGGTTTGCAATAACACATTGATTTCAAGATGTTTTCCCTCTTTTTTTCCCACCACTTCCATTACGATCAGTCAGCTTTCCCTTTATTGTATCTATACAAGTCAGATAATTGTCATCATCTCAATTAAGGAAGCTGGATATTCATGATTACAATTTTACATAATGAATGAACTTAGTAACATCAGTTGTATGTGAACATGGGTTAAATCAGGTAGGGGGATGAATGACATTGAAAAAGACACTCACTGTTGATACTTAAACTGGAAATCGAAGATTTTATACTCACACGTGGGTATTACAGGTTATTACTGCTCATATTTAATGCATCTTTATTAGTAATTATTATTAACAAAAGCTCATATACAAAATAAAATCTCTTAATAAATATCACATGATTAGACACTAACCATGTTACATTCATATAATTGGGTTAGAAATTGTTAAAATGACATGCAATTGACTCTCCTTTGCAATAACCGCTCCTGAAGGAATAAAAGTGTGAGATTACTATGAGTATGATTAAACTCCTCTAAGGTCTACATTTTTGTTCCTTTAAGATTGCAAGTATTTTATTTAATTTCCTATGCTTACTCCTGGAAAGACTATTTTAACTCACCATGGGTCATTACTGAATACACCTTTTTAATCTCAGCTACTTGTTTATAACAATTCTTTCTCTTTCATTTCACTCTAATCAAATATGCCATTCAAGGTCTAGAATTTTATAGAGACATAACAGTAGTTATTTATATGCTGGGAGCAATCCACTTTTTGAACAGCTGGCAAAGCAGCTTAATATCTCAGCCAATCATTTTAAGCTCTAAAATATTCCACATTCTACAGAGCCATTAAAGAGTAACCTCATAGTATTACCAAATCCAGGAAATAAGACACACACACATTCCCTTGATTTTTGAGTTTTTCAGCTGAGCTTTAAAACATGTTATTACTGTCTGACAGATAATTTACAGTGGGAGATGAAAATTAGACAAAAGCAATTTTGATGCAAGACTATCTGACAGTAAAACATTTGTTTATTCAACAAACAGTGATCATGGACCTCCTTCTCCATGTGAGGACTGAGAAAAGCAAAGATGAGGAAGAGGGTCTTTGTGGTAGGGGAGGACCGTCAAAATCAAAAGTGAGGAATAAAATACAAAACATGCTAGGGTTGAGCTGAGCTTTGGTAACAGGTTATTTTGGGGTTTGGGAATGCTATTGCCATTATAAAAAAACATTTCATTGCATATTTCCAGACCTTAAGACATTCTTACATTTTCTAATTAGTAGAATCAACTTTAGTTCAATCAGGTACAAATTTGGTTGGAGGCTATTTTTCTTTCATTTTATGAAAATAAAGGTAATTTTCACAAAATACATACATTTTATGTATAAATTGTAATCCCTCATTCAGAGATCGCAACCATTATTTATAGATTTGATACACTGGAAAGACTATCATTAGTATTCATTCTATTTTTAAAAAACTAAAAAATCATTAGGCTTTAAAAACTAAACATTAAATGATTAACATTATTTTAATTAATTACTCTAAAATCCTTTGACATAGCTACTAAAAATAAAAAAAATGTGATACTTAGCATATTCACTTATTTTATAATCAATCACATTACAATATGTTTCTCATATGCAGTAAATATTTTTTCTGTATAGAAGCTATATCCAATCTCTAGTAGTACCATGAATGTAGTACCCTTCACTTTCCAGAAAGTTCATCTTCCCCACTTCTTTTATCCAGTGCTCTTGTGTCACATAAAACACACAGTGTGAGCCCAAGAAAGACTTTTGAAAGGGAAGATCTTTGGAGATTATAATAACTAAGGATATTGAAAATATCTTACCCACTTATTCCTTATAAGGTTACTTTGTAGCCCGCAGACATTAAATATTATGCTTCTTATGTCTTACCCCACAAGAACATAGCATACGAAATCCAACTATCAAACATACAATGAGAAATCTATAAAAGTTCCCAATATTCATTTTATAACTTCACCATATTTTAGAGTATGCATTTATATAGTCTCAAAGTTGTGCTTTTAATAAAAATTTAATGCTTTCTCAAAATCCATTAACTTTAATATTACAAATGTTTAATGTATCCTAAGGTGAAATTAAATGCATTTATATGGCAGTAGGATATTTTATGCAATGCAGTATTGTGCTTTAAAGGTGTATGATATTAAACAATACTTAAAGAAACAATAAATCTTGTACCAGACTATTATGGGAGGTTAAATTCTGCACAAGGTGTTGTTTTTTTTATGAGAAAATGGGTTAACTATAGGAATAAGTAACATTTATTGAATACTTTAAATACTCTAAGGATATTTAATGTTTATTGGCACTCTATTTTAATTCTTTCAAAAATCCTGGGAGGTAGATATTATAAACACTGTATAGTGAGATGTTTATAAAAGGAAAATAGAATTAAGACATTTAAATATTCAAATTTATGCATTCAAATAAGTGTAAACACAACACCTGGGGAAGACACATACATTTTTCTTTCTGATAGCATTGCAATTGTTCAAATATTTTAAGGGTGACTATCTTCACAGGAGAGGCAAATTTTCAAGAATGGATTTGAATTTTTGGAATATTAGACAATTACTGAGAGTCAAGCTAATAACTGAGCAAAGGGATCAAGACTAATTTTCTATCTTGCAGATACTGACAAACTGACTTAAAATTTACATGAAAAAGCAAAGAAACTAGTATAACCTGCATAATACTGAAGAATAAGAACAAAGTTGGAGGATTCACACTATCCAATTTCAATACATTTATACTAATCAAGACAGGGTAGTATTGGTGAAAATACAGACAATGGAATAGAATGGAGAGACCAAACTCCCATAGAAATATAGTGATTTTGGACCTTTTTTGACACAAAATATGTGTATTCAACATTGTCAAGAAGAGTAAAAAGAAAAAATGGCAACAACCCAATCAGTCACCCATAAACATTTCCCAACATTTTCTACTATTTTCTATTCATACAATGGAATACCCAGTTATTAAAAAATAAATATATCTATGAACACTTGTATGAAGATAGGTTATACATTTATATATAGCAACATGCATGTACATTTATTTTAATGAACTAAAGTCCATACTTTATTAGGATTTTCTTGATTTTGACCTATCTCCATCTTCTTTCAGGGATCCAAATATAAATATAAAAGAGCAGAAAATTACCAGAAAGGAAGGAGAAATGTTTAGGATGGTCCATATGGTAATGGATTGGAGATACAAATATCACTTATAAAGCTATGCTTAGTCTCATGAAGATACATATGGGTATATAAGTAGAAATATTTATACATATGAATCCAACAGCATCAAGCACACATCCATGCCAAAACCTTGGTTTCAGGTTCCATTCTTCAATAAAAAGAACTAGGGCTCCCTGGAGAAATGGATGATTCTAGAACTGCGGTAAGAAACATTCAAAATGAGTCTAGAGCCTCTTATAGAGCCAAGAGTAAGGAGGTGCTGGAAAATAACCACCATGGGGGCAGAGCAAGAGGACACAGAAGCAAACTGAAAGCACACCAAGGCCAGTGTCAGAATAATTTAAGAAAAGAAAGTAGTATTGGATCATAACTCAATATCAGTAAATATCAATGAGTCCATGATGATATAAATGAGTGAATAAATAAATGAATGGGGGAAGAATAGACAAACCTCCCCTGTAAAGAAATATATGTATATAGGATATATGCTTGTACACTGTTGGTGATGAAGACTATTACATCCCCTGTGGGAAACAATATGGAGAGTCTTCAAAATTAAAAATAGATCTACCATATTATCAAGCAATTCCACTACTATGTACCTACCCCCAAAATTCAAAATTCAAGAACACTAATTTGAAGGGATATGCGTACTCCTATGTTCACTGCAGCACTATGTACAATAGATAAGTTATGGAAGGAACCTAAGTGCCCTATGATAGAGGATTAAATTAAGAAGTGGTGCATATACACAATGGAATACTACTCAGCTATAAGGAAAGATGAACACTTGCCAATCCTAACAACATAAATCAAACTGGAGGGAATGACGCTACGTGAAATAAGTCAAAAAGAGAAAGATGACTACCTACTGATTTCACTTATATGTGGAATATAGAGAACAAAATGAAAGAACTGAATTATGTATGACTGTAGAATTGAGGCTGGTAGGTGGGGAAGGATGATGAGGGTGGGAGCAAATGGTAGGAGGTGAGGGGCAATGGTCTATGATAAAAGACTGTGGGTGCTGTGGCGGAGGGCATGGTATGGTGACGGACATCTAAGGGCGTGTGATCTAACCCCTAAATCATAGACAGTGCTGTAATTGTGACCTAAATTAAAAAATAAAATTAAAACTTCACACACAGTGCTAACCACTCTGATGCACTGTCTCCTGAAAGTGACTATGTTGTATAGAGAAATCATATTTTGAAAGTATATATAGACTCTTACAGCAAAAAGGCCATACTCCTGTAAGTGTAAGATCTAGCTTATATCTTTTCTTTTTGTATTTTATAGTTACATTTGAAAACCTCTAGAATGTGCAGAGCAAAAAACAATTCCAAACACTTCATTATTAATTGTATAGCCAACTTCCAGTTTTCTCTCAATACATTATTCTAGGTTCATGTATATGAAGTAATGTCTCCTTTTAGCATTTCTGTCTACATTTTATTGCTAGTGTAAACTATCTGCAGTTGTATTCAGCTTTAAAACAACTTTCAGAAGCCTTATAAGTGCAGCATTTTTAAGGATCCATAGAGTTTTGTAAATATTTCACCCTAAGTATTTGAGAAACAAAAGATTAAGAACTACAAACTTGCAGGGTAGACATCTGTCAGTTTGGTCTCTGCCATTTCCAATAAACCCGCTCCGATTCCCTAATCAAATAAATAGTAATCTCAGCTGTTTGGGTTGACATCCAAGAAGATTTTTTTTCAATTTATTTTCATGTATTAAAAGAAAAGCTTATTAAGCATTCATCCACTTCTTTCGTAATCATTGATGTAAATCAAATTTACTTCTCTGATAGCTGATAAAGCAGCACAAAATACCTGTAACTGGTTAAGTGACCCTTCATGTTATGTTAACTATTGATAGCGCATTTAACCTAATTCTGCCTTTACAATAAAAACACTACATTCAATCTAGACACAATAAACATGGTGCAGCCCAAAACACCAATGTAGACCAATGTAGGCTTTACAATCTCCTTTTAGAGAGGGACTCTGTGCTTGAGCAAGCAGAAAAAGATAATGCCTTGTATCAGTGTAAAAATTCTATATGTTTATCTTATGACAATAGTTCATTATAATATAAACTGGTGATGACAGCCACTACAGAAAATCACTGCGATTGTTGACAAAATGGGATGTCTATTACTGGCAAGACTGGGAAACCCATCAGTGACAATTCTGGACTCAGTCTAAGTGTGATCCCCAATTACAAAGTAAGCGAATTATTTTAGGCTCTATTTGAGGATGTCTTTAACTCTTATTCATGTCCACTGATCCTTGAATGCATGAAAATTCAATGGAATAGAGACTTAAGTGGAACTGAGTTTAATTCTAGAGACTGTAATTTTTAGAAATCACTTTCACCACCCAAGGTAAGAGAAATTCACTTGGAGGACTCTGCATCTGTCTATTTGGAGGCACTATCCTCCCAAATGGGGGACATGTGACTTATTCTATTTCCACGAGCAATTGGCAAAAATAAATCAGCCACTTCACTGAGATCTTCCTCTAACAAAACTCTTTATGGTTAAAGCCTGACTGCCGATTTTTGATTCTTTCTTTGCATGTACAAAGAAATCTATCAGGATAATTTTTGAAGGTTATTTGCTTAACATTACATCACAACTTTTGGCCAAATTCCTTATACTTGTAGACTTCCTGTCATAAATTATGTTTCTCTTCCAATGCACTTTAATGGAATCACTTAATTCTACATGCAAGGTATTTAAGAGTAAGAGCAAATATTCTTACAAATATTTTAAATTCTGGGAACTCCAAAGTTTATGAAATCATGATTGTGGAGTGTGTCATATATAAGCTTTAAGCCAGAGATAGCAGAATATTCTAGTAGAGATGATGTTAAAATCAAAACTCTCTCCCACCTACTGTGTCAGAATAGCTTAAAAATGAGTGAATGACTTCAAAATAAATTAGAAAAACATTGGCAGCAATATGGATGGCATCAAAATGAGCCCAACTCATATAATTTAGAACAAGCAAATGAAACCATGTGAACCGTAGGTTAATAGTCAACTGGTCTCTGCATCAGAGAAAATTTTCCACATCAGCCTCTCTCCTTTGGCAAGTTTAAAGCCAAGGCAAATACACACACTTTGCCTTATGATTCAGAAATGACAATTTTGCTGCAAGTTCTCTTAACTAGGTATGCATGATACATTCTAACGCAAAGAGAATATTCATCTGAATTTACCACAAGGGAGTCTATGAGCTTATATTCACCACACAAAATGAAGTTTTGACTTTCCAGATGAATAAATTAGATTGACGATCACTATATTCATCCATATGGAAATAACATAACTGTAATACAAGCCTCCAATTAAAAAAAGCATTTAGAATTTTTTTAAGGATAATAGGTGATTACTGAATGTTGACAATTACATAAACAAATATGTAGGCAATGGTAGTAAATGTAAATCAGCTATATTTTAAACTTCAATTGATATAACAGCTATAAGGCTCTCTAAATCTGCTAAAACAAGGGCAGACATAGAGAAAATGTGTTTAAAAAGGGAACTAGAGATGAATAGTCCTAGGAGACATTTTGCAGAACCCAAATGTCTTCGTTTTCAAAAGCCAAAACTCCAAAGTAAACAGAAAATGTGAAAAACTGATCATGCCTCCCTCCTAAAATTACAGAGGCAATTTAGTCAGCTGGAGTGGAGTGAACCAGAGTTGAAAAGCAGCCAGAATACACATGTTCACATCATGGAAAGGCCCATGAAGAGAATTCTGCAACGTGTAGACCACAATTTATGTGACTAATACAAGAGGCAATTTTTATGTTTAATTCTTAAAAATTAAGAATTTACCAAAAGTCATGAGGAAGGAATAAAATGAGCAGCCTCTTGAGACTGTCTTGTAATGATGCTATTGATAACCAGTGCCTTTTCTCATCATTTTTTTTTTTAGATTTATTTATTTATACATACGAGAGCTGGGGTACAGGTCAGAGTTCAGGGCAGTGAGAGGATTCGCCAGAGACAGAGTGGGGAGCAGAATAGGCAGATCTACTGAAAGACACTGCTGAGGGGAGCAGTGGGCACAACAGGAGAGGTCTGCTTCACCATGTGGGTCCCCGCCCTGGCCGGCAGCTGGGATTGAACTCTGAGCTGCAGTGGGTGCAGTTTGCTTCATAGTGCGTTGCTTAACCCACTGCGCCACCAGGGAGGCCCCTTTTCTCATCATTTTTTCCTAGAGTCCCAAGAAGTATTTTAAATACTAGCATTTATACCTTTCATTCACTGTGCTCATTAAGCGTTCCTCCAAATATCACCACACTATTTACATAATCAACTTTATTTGAGTCCCTGGGTGTAGCTATCAGACATTTCTGCTCTGCACATCATCCTTCATATTTAATTCCCAATATCAAAAAATAAAAATAAGCATGGACTTGGACTTGGGTGTTCATGCATGGTTATGTCTTAGGATTGTTAAAAGCAAGATGGAGGGATCTGGCTGGGATGGCCAGAACCTGAAACCAGATAGATGTGTGAGGGTCTTGCAAAGAAATCAGGTGAAAGTCAATAACCCAGTGACTTGAACCTATAAGCAAGTTCTAGAGATGGAGGAGCACCGAGTCTAGATATTTAGATTTGGGAAAGGGGACTGATGTCAGTGAGAAAGAGTTCTAGGACAGAATTTCAGTGCTGTGAGGGAAGCCATGAAGCAGGCAGGTACCCGAAGTTACAGGGGAGTCCAACAGGCACCTTTAATATTCTAACTGGAAGTCAGCATGAATCTAGAACTAAATGGTTAGAGGCAGGACAGGGGAACTCAGGTTTTGTAAAATGTTGTTTGGATGAATGGCAATGGATTCCTATTTCTTTTAAGAAATAGGTAGAGGGACCTCCCGGTGGTGTAAGGGGTTAAGGCATAGCACTATGAAGCCACCCACAGCCACTGCAGCATGAGTTTGATCACTGCCTCAGGCCAGGCAGGGGACACACATGGCGCAGCAGACCTCTCCTGTCTTGCTCACTGCACCCCTCAGTGGTGCATTTCAGTGTATTTGCCTGCTACACTCCCCATTTTTTCTCTGGTGACTCCTCACCCCTGCACCTCTGGCCTGCACCCCAGCTCTTGTATGCATAAATAAATATTTTTTTTAAAAAAGGAAAGAAATAGGTAGAAATAACCAGGGCATATGAATTCAACAAGGGATCCTTCACGTTTAAATAATTTGGGGCAATCACTATAATCCACTTTAGCAATTCATTGAAAACAGCAAAAAATATCAGGCTGACATAAAACTTATAATCATTTGAGTTTAATCAACTAGTTAAAAAGAAAGCTTTCACAATCTTTATTACCTTAATTTTAGAAGAGGTTTTTAATCACGCATACAATCCAGTTTGTTTTAGCAAGAGCTATTGACTTTAAATACCAGACTGTGATTCATTTGATTTAATAAAGTTCAGGAGGAAAAAAAAAATCTTCATTACCAATTTCCTTCACTCTATAAAAGGAAAGCCACCATCTCATTATAAACTTTGTATTTATTGGAAATAACTTGCCTTGTGGCTAGTTATCACTGCATTAGACAGCATCATTTGTATTGTCTTGAAGGAAAAATCCAGGGCATTACCTCTGAAATTCAATTCACTGCAATAATTGCTGCATTTGCAAATTTACCAGGCAGCTTAATGTAAAATATATCAATAAAGTTAGTAGAGTCTGGCAGTAAACAAACATATATTCACATGTCATGGGGGGTTAATAAGAAAATGTCCAGTTTATGTAGGAAACAAAACAAATTATAAATTTGTGTTGTTTGGGCAGCTAACTCTGCAAAGCTGCAAGGGTGTCAGAACAACCTTTCACACGTGTTATGTTAAATGCTTGTAAACACAGAGAGAGGATATTTAGAGAATTTTAAATTGTCTGCATGTCATTTAACTAGTCACAGTTAATTATTATGTAATGAGGTATTATCTCTCTGTGCCTTCTATGGACAAGAAAAGCAACTGAATATTTTCAGGTTTTTGGTTTTTTTTTAGTTGCCCCTAATTTAAGAAAGTTAATTCTGCTTCAAAGGAAAGAACTGTAAAATAATTATCTTCTTTTAGTATTACTATGTTCAGGGATAGGTGATGTCTTTGAAGGTATTTGGGGGAAATCAAGGAGAGGAAAATGAGAGCAATAGGAGAGAAATGAGTGCTATTCTCTACCATGCCATTTGGACCAGGCAATTTCTTTCTCCCCAAACAGGACACCATTGTGGATCCTTTGCTGGTCTGGACACACCAAAGGTAGGAGAAGAGAGCAGAATTAGGTCAAAATTTTACTCTGGATACTAATTTGTAATCCATCAATATGTTGTCATAGCATTTATTTCATGGCCCAATAGAGAAAACTTGTTAATTCCTAATTTAGTCTGGAAAAAATTAAGGAAAAACATCTCAGGATAAACTAATTCTCAAAAGTGAACCAGAAAGTGAAATGTGGAAATGCTCTATTATCAAAATTGAAAGTTTCACAGTGGAATAAATTTCATCGATAATGTCTAATATATTTTGGGGTTCAATGCTGCTGTTACTCACTTCTTGCTCTTGTATATTGTTATACGCAATATTATTAATATCAACAGTGGATAGCACAACTGGAACCTGAGAATTTTCCAATTTTGGAATCTCACATATCAAATATAGTTTTAACTACCATCAAGTAATATTTGGGTAAAAGAAAACAGTGTAATTGCTGTTACATTTATTGAATCATACAAAGAAAAACATGAGAAGATCTGCATTATAAATAAAATAGAATATCATAGATATACTATAAAATGAAAATCTCCAGCTATGATAAGAATTAAATGTTCTTGGATCATGTGTTAATGTACAATTAAGCACAAAGAACTCCATATTTTAGGCTTCAATCACCTACTCAAAATCCCCCCTCCTCCGATAATCAGCTGAAGTTAGAAGTTCTAGCACCTAGCACACTGAGTTAAAAAAAAAAACGCCAAGGCACAACAGCAGCACATTATCGGAAAATTATTGTTTGTTTTTTTCTAAATGCCAGTTGAGAATTCATCAGGAGGAGACCATTTACTGGACCAAGGTTTTAATTTTTGAATAAAAAGCTTCTTCCTAAAATGGTTTAAAACCTTTTATATTCTCTTTCCTGAGCTCCAGGAAGTCATGGCACATGATTTTTAAATAAAGCCTTTGCTCTCTGCCATTAATCCTTTCTGAGTAAGCAAATAAGTAATCCTTTTAATCACCAGGGCTGATATACCCTATTGGTGAAACATCAGATAGTCCCCTGCTGATTGCAGGAGAATAATTTCCCCAGCCAGGGAAAAGTACAGGATAAACATCTCCATACAGGATGTCAGGGCTGAATTAAAAAGCACTGCACTAGGAGCAGAGATGGATTATTATTTTATTGCATTATAATCCGTGTCATCATTAACTTGGACGGTAAGTTCATATAGTCACATCCTTCTCTCAATCTGCAGTGTGTACAGATAACTGGAGTCCATTTATTCTGGCTATGTGAGAATGAAGAGAGACTATCTCAACATAACTTTTAAATATGAAATACTGTGCCTGCCACAAAGTGTTGGAACCTTGTCACATTCTCCGTGGAATGATTTAAATGAATCTCTTTCAAACTTTAGGCCCAGTGCTGAACATATTTATTTTCTTTGCCCTTCTCCACTGTGTAACTTCTGATCATTTATTCCTTTTCTTACCTCAAAGAGTTCAGTGGGATTTTATAAGATAGAATTATTAAGCATGAATGCATCCCATCAACAACTCTTAGAGCCATTTTTTAAAGAGACATGCACAGGATCCTGTTTCATATTATCCTTTTACACATTATGAAAGATAAAAACCAGTGACAAAAAGTCCCTTGTTTGTTCCTTTATGAAATCCTTAGAGGCTGAACATCATCATTATCCTAAACTATCACCATCAATGTTGTAGTTAATATTTACAGAGTACATATAACTGCAGTTACTATTTCTAAGGCACATGAATGTGTACATTATGTATATGCAAATCATACATGTATAATGTACAAATGATTAAATATAGTAGATATATTATGTGATGATCAATATTACATAGTATTCCATATATGTATATACATCACTTATTTATTTTTGTATACAAAAGGGTGGGTTTATTATATTAAAAAAGGGAAGGAGAAGACGCTTGCAGTCACAGGTAGGTAGGAGAGCGGCCACTGTCGCTTTGCAAAGGGGAAAGGTTTGTGAAAACAAACACCTGCATAGTCACAGGTGGGCAGGAGAGCCGCTATATATATCATTTGATCCTAACAACAATTCTATACCAGTGACTTATTATTAACCATATTTATATAAGGTTATTTAGATTAATCAAAATACATCATTAGAAGCTTTCATATGAATTTCAATTACAAAATGCATAGATTAAAAAAATTGCTCTTCATATCTCGGGACAATATCAAACTTAAGGCACATGGTAAAATTAATTTTCATTGCCTAAAATTAGGACAGTTAAAAAACGAGGAAATTAGGAAAATATTGAGTTTATATGTTGTATTTCTCCTCCACTGCTGGCTCCCAGCAACCCTTAAATTGCATTTTTTTTCCAGCATTTTTGAATGACTTGAATCATTTTATTATTGTTTCTAAAAACAAAAAACATTTTATGAAGAACAATGAAGTATCCAAACGGCATTTGAATCTATAAAAGAATGAACATGTCAACCTCAGCAAGACCTCAAGTCTCATTATAATAGGTCACCAATTTTAAAAAGTTCAAAAAACAATTGTCATATACCCTTCTGAGTAGCTTCCTAGTCTGTTAAAGGATTTTGTCATATGAAGAAGCTAATTATTTTTAAATTTTAGTGGGAAATATTCCACATTACGACAAAAAATTAAAATTGATCTGGAGCAAAAAAATGTTCATTGCTTTAATTTACAGAACTTAATAATTAGTTGAATTTGACTGATAAATGCTTTTTGAAAATTGGATCCATATTTTATTCACAGAATATTTCTTGAAGGGCTTTTAAACTTTTAAAATCTAATTCAAGAGTAGTAATTAATTGGTGGGAATTCTAAAATATCTACACACTTGAGAAAACGTGCAATTTAACAAAAATAAGATACAACAGCCTAAGCCTGAAAAATGTCTGCTTCCATGTCCAGTTCAGTGGTAGGGACAGAGGGGCTTACTAGCTTAGTTAGTTTGACCCGAACAGACGCCAACTGTGTTTTAATCTTTTTCTTTTCTTCTTTAAAACTAAAACATGGTAGAAAGATCATAGGAACAACCAGCACTGTATTATAACTTGCGCTTTTATATGTGATTATAATTATCCTCCATGGAGACAAAGACAATTCAGTTTTCTATTCTTTTTGCTCCTAACAGTAAATCACGCCAGTGCCTCAAAAATGGCTTCCCCAAAGCCACACGGAGGAGGAAAATGTAGGACCACAAATGCCATCTCCATTATATTGCCCTATCTCTTCATGAAGAACCAAGAAAAAGTATAATCCTCCTTTACAAAAAATATTGAATACCTTTACTCATCACTCTTATTCTTCAGTGAATGCCTATTAAATAAAAACACCACTGTGGACACTTAGGGGCTATCTAAACACCAATTCTGCCTTCAAGAAGCTTAAACATTAATAAAATCTTTAACCTGAAGTACATTAAAAAATTCATGATAATAAAATTATGTATTATTCATATGCTACTGATGCCTTAAATCATGTTATTGAATTTCATATGATCAAAAAAGCATTTTCCTCTCTGACTTAATATAAAATTCTTGACTATTTACAGCAGTTTAAAAAGAAAATGGCTGCTCAGGAGGAGGACTCAAGCAAAGAGGAATCTCTAAAACTGAAATTAGCCACTGCCAAATAAGACACATGTGTTCCAGCAACACTAACTTATCGGGTTGTTCAAGTTCTGTTGGGAGGAGAGTGTTTGACATGGAGCAAAAACACATCCATTGCAAAGGGACATATTTTGGTCACATGATGAAGTAGAATTTATTTGAAAAATCCATTTTTCTCTGAAAAAATACAGAGAGAGTTACTCTTTTTAGTTGCTTTGTATATACAATCTTGATCCCGATACTTCCTGTGGCATATATCCCCTTATCCTGTCACTTACTCTCCAATCTGTTCAGCATGTACTTCTTGAGTTAATACTATTCAGGACAAGGAAGATCAGCCATGGCAGTCTGTCCTCAGAGTAGGGTGCAGGCGAAAGAACTTAAACACTTCTATTTCCATCAAATGCTATGAAGAACAGAGCAGCAGGAGGAGAGGGGGACTGTGGGGGAAGCTACTGTTTTAACGGAGAAGTCTTGTCTGGACAGACAGCATTTGAGCTGAGACCAGACCAAAGTCCGGGGTGCATTTTCAAAATAGGGTCAACACGATTTGCCAGTGGTTATAGGGAGCAAGGAAAGGAGACAGGTGCAGGATGAAATCAAAGCTGGCGCCCGAGAAACTGACAGAATGAAGATGCCACTAACAGGCAGTTGTGGGAGGAGAAAGTTCAAGTGTCAGGATGGGAACTCTGAAACAGGACTTTAATTTGGAATACTGTTTTGGGGATCTGCCTACTGAATATGAAGATAAAAATATCCACTTTGAACACACATATGAACCCAGGGCTCAGTGGGATTGACAATGTTTATCACCCTGTCACATATTTGGAAGGGGACTGAAGATCACCAAAGGGTAGAAGAGAGATGAACTTCAAGTGCTCAGGTTGTCCCGATGACAAGTTTTGAAGCTAAAATAGAATCAGCAACAAGATACTATTTCACATTCACTCCACGGGCCAATATGAAAAGAATGAAAGGAAAATAGTAAGGTTGGAGGAAGTGAAACTCTTTTGGTTTGCTGGTAGAAATATAAAGTAGTGTCACAGTCACTGTTGTTGAAAACAGATTAGTGCTTCCTCAAAAGTAAACATAGAGGGCCTCCCTGGTGGCGCAGTGGGTTAAGCAACGCACTATGAAGCAACCGCAGCCACTGCAGCACGAGTCTGACCCCTGCCACCGGCCAGGGAGGGGACCCACATGGTGCAGCAGACCTCTCCTGCTGTGCCCGCTGCTCCCCTCAGCAGTGTGTTTTAGTCAGTCTGCCTGTTCTGTTCCCCACTCTGTCTGGTGATTCCTCTTACCTCCCATGACTCTGGCTTGTACCCCAGCTCTTGTATGCATAAATAAATAAATCTTTAAAAAAAAAAAGTAAACATAGAATTACCATGGACCCAACAATTCTACTTAGGCATATACGCCCAAAAGAATCAATAATAGAGAATCAAGCAGATATTGGTATGGTTCCATAACATGTGAATGTACTATCGCTTAACTGTACACTTAAACATGCTAACATGGTCGACTTCATGTTGTACATATTTAACACAAGAAAAAAGAGTTCAAAAGAGAGCTACAGTCAACAGCAGAAACCAAAAAGGAGTGGCTCTAGGGTGGGAGAGAATGGAAGCCAAGCAAAGAAAGAATTTCAAGAACAAAACAGTCATGTGACTATGAGGGATGTAGCAAAATGACTGAGATGTGATGGTGGACGTGGGTGGCCTGATCCTGAAAACTTAAGATTATTAACCTAATTAAAGTAGTCCCTGGCTCTGCAAGTCTCATTCTGCTTCCTCTAGCCAGGGTTATCAGTACAAATCTGGGCATTATGGGGCACCGGCTTGAGTTATCACTACTAATTGCTACAGAAAGAGAGAGGGAGAAAAGCGAGGGAAGGAGAGGCAGAAAGTCAAAAACACTCCCGCACAGATACGATTTTCACTGGGCCTAATATTAATGCTTTTGTTCCTTCACCTCCAAAGTATGAAATTAATCTATTTTAAAAGAAAATAGGGGACAGGGTGCTGATTGAAACTAATCAATCAAGTTGGGAGGTGATTAATAGAAGGCAGTCTTACATGTGCTGCAGGCGTATCCACAGTGCAGGTTGAGAAGTGGTCGTTTTATAGTTCATTACATATCTGTGTGATGTTATTTATTGTTTACTTAAGCAATAGCAATTGAAGCACAGGCCAATTCCTGGGAATTAATGACCCACTGGGAGAGTCCATTACCTCTGGACATTAACCCCCGTCAGTCCACAGTTTTTCCAGGAAAATTCCTTTGAAGACCTGTTTATTCTCCATCCCTTGCCAA
This sequence comes from Galemys pyrenaicus, assembly GCA_019455555.1. Classification (NCBI taxonomy): domain Eukaryota; kingdom Metazoa; phylum Chordata; class Mammalia; order Eulipotyphla; family Talpidae; genus Galemys; species Galemys pyrenaicus. The sequence continues at coordinate 3,172,706 of JAGFMF010011961.1, read as the reverse complement.
ATATTGTTCAAAAACAATATTTGATCTATTGTTGTTCAGTGGGAGGTCACTGAATTATAGTAACAGTTTTGTTTTTGTTTTTAACTTTTGAAAGCAATAGCTTCCTTAAGATAATGAGGGGTAGGGGGAGCGACAAGCCCAAGCCTTAAAGGCTTTTCTGAGAACCTACAAAACAGAAGAGGAAGAGAAAGAAAAAGGTGAGTCAAGTCTCATATCAATGGTTTCACTGGATTAGGTTTTGAAACATTTTGAGGTTTGAACATTCACAAATATCTCCATACCAGAGCTTAAAGTGTGAAGAAGCTCATATCCAGTACTGTCTTGGTAAGAATAGTAAGGGAAAAACAGAGGAATGGTGAACAAGATGAAGAATAATCTGGAAACAGCCAGAAGATTGCAGTAGTTCTTAGTGGGTGATGTTTGCAAAGCTGAAATCCTAACTTCAAGATGGAGATAGGACATTTTTCAAGGCCAAGAGAGATAAGTCATATGCTTATTACCAGAGAAAACTCAAGTCTAATCAGCATTCACTGTAGAATTAATTTACTCTAGCTTTCCTGATGGCTGATAGTATATCAATAGCAGAAATGTTAGTAATAATAATAATTACTAAATGCCAAGAATTCTCAGATGAACTTAATACAGATTGACTTGATTCACCTTCAGATCACACTATGATATCACCCCCCTTTCACAGAGGAGGAAACTGAGGCACAGTTTCCTGTGCTAAACAGCTTCCCCAGGGTCACTGAGCTGCTCAGTGGAAGAAGTAATGCCTGAAGCCTTGGCACCTGGGTCCCCAGGCCAGGCCTTTAGCCACTGCGCTAAAGGAATCAGGGAGAAAATGATCTTACCGGCACTCTATTCCAGCATCTATCCCAGCATTAAAGATAAAATTTAATGTTTATTTATATTTACATGTATGTTTATTTTGTGTTCTAAATGTCTACTAAATTTAACATAAAATTTACGTTATAATCATTCCCAATTTATAGATGAGGAAACTAAGCAAAGAGACTATAGGTAAGTGATCTGATCACACAGCTGGGAAATTCATGGAGTTAGGTTTCATATTCTTCCTGGCTCTAGAAGAGGCACCATTGTCAGCCCAGTCTCCTTCTGAACACTCTAGACCCTTGAACCAAGGATCCTTCTATCATAATCCTCTATCTTCCTTCTTCCGTTATCCCACAGATTCCTGATGTTTCTTTTTTTTTTTTAAGATTTATTTATTTATTTATGCATGCAAGCACTGGGGTACAGGCCAGAGGCGTGGGGGGGGGGTGAGAGGACCCACCACAGAGAGCGGGGAGCAGAACAGGCAGATCAACAGAAGTACACTGCTGAGGGGAGCAGCGGGCCCAGCAGGAAGGTCTGCCGCGCCATGTGGGTCCCCTCCCTGGCCGGCAGCAGGGATCGAACTCGTGCTGCAGTGGCTATGGTTTTGCTGCAGTGGCTGCAGTTTTGCTTCATAGTGCGTTGCTTAACCCACTGCACCACCAGGGAGGCCCATAGATTCCTGATGTTTCTTTGCTGCCTAAATACCCTACACAAAGGGAGGATAAGAGAACAGGAGCATTCCAGACCATTTCAGTGTTTGAATCAATTGCCACTAAATTCAGGACCATTTATTTGACAATGGTCTTTGTAGAGGTAGAGAAGATGAGGAGCGAGAGAGGAGAGGGGCCAGCAAAATAAAAAAATATATATATGAAAAGAGAAAGAATAGGGATATCCTGAGTACAAACTCCAGCTGTGAAAATAATAGCCCATGTTATATTTTAAAACCTCTCCTTACTAAACCCAGCCTGGCAATATAAACGTTATATTCCTATAGATCATTATAGGTCATTTTTATAACAACATTGGGGTAGATACTATTTATATTCTCCTTTCACATATGAGAAAAGTTAGGCTCAGAGAGAGTCATTAACTTGCCAAGGTCCCACAGCTAAAATCAGGATTCGAACCCATGTCTCTTGAGTCCAGAGTCTGTGATCTCTCCCAAGGACCCAGTCCAAGCTCAGGCCTGACTACTGAGTCTGCAGGACTGAGAACCACTGATGACAGAATGAACCACAGAATGAAACTTCACTAAAAGAAGCTTCATTCTGTATTCTCCCCTTGATATCAAGGCTTCAAGGAAGACAAAGGAGCCATATTCACTGGTTATTTCCATTCATATGTCAAGGTTTTGTTTTGTTTTTAAATTTTGTTGCTGTGAGTGAGTGTGTGTGTAGAAGTTTGGTTCAAAACCAAGGGTAAAATTGCAAGAAGGGTCATAAAAAATTTACTTTGATTAAGTCTGTATTTTATGCTTGGCATTTCATACTTCTCACCTCATTCTGTTCTCCCAACTCTACTCAGCAGCTCTACTTCATCACCTCAGAGATGACAGGACTATAATTCAAAGACATAAAGTGACTTAGCCAAGATTGCTCCATCTGTAACTGATGGAGCTGATTCTCAAGCCTAGACTTTCTTTCTGGAAATCTGTGTACATGGGTAATACAGGAAGTTAAAATGTAATGGGTCTGCAGAGAACTAAGAAGTGAACTATAAATAAAAGTCATTAGTATTTATAGAGTGTACCCCATTATTTCCATACAGAGTATCCATCAGGCAAGAATGCATTACTGAGCCTATAACACAGCACGTGAAGGAATCTCAAAAGCCAGGGAGAGGAGAGAACTTGGAGAAGTGATGGGAAATGGCCCAAAGATGGAAGTCCTTGGTTTGGGAACACCCAGGTCTGTCTTACCTCAAGATGACCGCCACGTGACATGGTAGACCACCCTGAGACCCACACTAGGTATGAGTGTCCTTCCATACCAGCAAGCCCTCACATAGCATGGTGGACACTCTGCTTACTGCCTGAGTCTTACATTTCCAAGATACTTTTATCTCTGAAATCATCCTTTCTTCCTCAAATTCCTGTGTTGAAGCCTGCCTAATCTCTAATATCTCAGAATGTAACTAAGGTAAATTGGAATGAGCTTTTCAGAGTAGGTGCTAATTTAATCTGACTGGTGTCCTATAAGAAGGAAATATGTGTGTGCAGTAAGAGACTCCAGGGGACACACAGGAAATGCCATTTGAGTGTAACCAAAGAGCCAGCCACCAACAAGATACTCAGACGAAAGCAAACATGCTGATACCTTGAGCTTGGACTCCCCAGTCCCAGACCTGTGAGAAATAAATTTCTGTTTAATCCACCCAGTCTGTGATATTTTTGTTATGGCAAGTCAATCACAGTAGTATGAATACCAAATTTAATAACAGCAAATTAATGTTCCAGCATTTTAATATGTATGCTTAATATTTTAATATTTATCCAATAAGAGCTCAAGCACTTAAGCGTACTATATTTTTAAATACTTTGACAAGTCATCCTTTAAGATGGAGATTCTTTCCTACCTTTTTTGGAAGTTCTGAGTGACCCATTTGTCTATGTGACTTCTAAAAGTTCTGGGGGTGTTTCCTGTTTCATTTGATGATGAAGACTCGCTTTTCCCCTTAGGAAGATTTTTAATTTAAATACCTTCCTAAATTACCTGGAGTATTCCCAAATAATGTATTTGACATTTCAATGCAAATTGCAAGTGAATATTTAGTAGCAGATCTCCCATCTCCGAACTCAATTACTGGCTGGTGAAGGAGAAGGAAAGGAGACCAAAGAAGTCTGAGCCTCATGGAATAAGATAGGACTTGGCTCCACAGACACACTTATTCCTTCCTCATCTTTGGTGACAACAGAATAAATAGAGCCATCTCTTTAGGCCCAAATCTTCAAACATCTAATTCAAACTGAATTCGTTTCAGCAAATGTTTACTGAGCACTTACTGGCACGTGATATTTTAATGTAACTGTGTGACACTGGGGGCATTTGAAAGAGACAAAGTTAAGTGAGTCTGATATCATTTTAATTAGTGATGAACATTTTACAAAAACCAAGAGATATCTGCAGAAGGACCTCCATCTCTCCATCTCCCCTTTTTGATGAGCACTAGGGTGAGACACCAGTGAGCAGAGTGGGAGGGAGGTGGATGGAAGACAGTGCCTCAGATGGGGGGCGGCTCCGGCTCTGTCAGACTCTGCCTTCCACTTGCTTTTTGGGATGAGAAACGTCACGTCTTGACTCAGCCCTGTCACACTGACCACACTGACCACACTAGAGGCCACTGAGCCCTGGCTCCACTTTACCCTTGAGATATGTGGAAACACACGACCCCGCCAGACAGATACTTAGACTCTGAATGATATTATCTCCACCTGAGTCCTGCACTCTCTCAGGACACATCCTGTTCAACTGGAGTAGGAAAAAAGGAAGAAAAAGGAAGAAAATAAGGAGCTTTAAATGTCATGATTGCTAGCAACTTTGGTGTTTGTTTTTCTTTAGAAGATTTATTTATTTATGCATACAAGAGCTGAGGTACAGGCCAGAGGCACAGGTGATGGGAGGATTCACCAGAGACAGTGGGGAACAGAAGAGGCGGATCAACGGAAGTACACTGCTGAGGGGAGCAGTGGGCAAGACAGGAGAGGTCTGCTGCACCATGTGGGTCCCCTCTCTGGCCAGGGATCGAACTAGTATTGCAGTGGCTGCAGAAGCTCCACAGTGTGGTGTTCAGCCCCTTGTGCCACCAGGGAGACCCATTAGCAACTTTGAAACAAACGTTTAGAACATTTCTCCCCAAGAAATTCTAGAATTGTAGAAAGGCCATTGTTCCCATTTGACAAGTCGTTAACACTCTAACTCCTATAGTTTTAAGACCCATGTTTTTATCATTTCTGTTGAATGAACTTAAATTCTGTATGAATCACCAATGAATCGTTAGTGAGGATGCTCACCAGAAGCTAACGTTTGAACACTTCCTCTCCACCCATTAAACTGTCTGAGGTCTGAAATGTATTCTTTAAAAGGTTTGGTTTCTCAAGATGCATTATAAGACAAATACGCAAATACCTATAATTATTATGAAAAAATAAAAAGCAAATCACTTTAAAATTGACACTGCAACTTTACCCTTCTACAACGTTAGTACTTCTACAACTACGCCATTGGGATTTATTCCATTCTAAAAACAAGGAACACAAACATTCAAAGTACTCAATAAACTGGATTATGAAAAATCCTCAGGGAAGTTCTCTATCCTATCAGATTTAGGATCAACATTATCAGGAGAATGGTACATAAAGTCATCTCAGTTTTATAGTTAGCCCAAGTTAGTCAATTAGGGGGCGACTCGGACTCCCTGAGTCTGCACTCTTGTCACGTCACACCGATACTCACAAATTGGTGTGTACTTCAGGCAGAAATCGTCCCTCTGAGCAGCTCTGTGGCTCAGATCCTTAATCTCTTTCCCTATGTGGGAAAGGAGATCCTCCTATCCTGCACAGAACTCAATCTAAATTGAGACTAGATCTTAAAAAAATAAAATAAGTAAAGTACAGTCAATACTAACGGAAGACAGCAGGGACCAAGATAAGCTCAAAAGGCAGCTAATCCAAAATGTGTTTAGCTTTAGCTAAATGGAGATTTAAAATGGATAAGCAGGCAGCTGATCTGATCATAATCCCCAGCTTCACACCCAAGCATTTCTTTTTCCATCTTAAAATCAGCCCTTGGTTTCCACGAAGAAACTTGAGAAAAGCCAGTAAGCATTTTGGCTTTTCCCAAGGAGTGAATCAGTGAAAATGAGGATGCTGATCCAGCATAAGATGTTTGTCACTTCGAAGACTTCTGCTCCTCATGTGCCACAGAATTTGCCCTCATTCTCTACAAATTCTCAACATAATTCACTCTTCCATGGCACTTAGACTGAAGGCAGGGAAAGTATAACAACACAAAATGGCAAAGCTGGATCCTAATTTCTGACCCAAGGTGAGAAACCCATTCTAACTCCATCACCAGCCTAGGCAGAAGATACAGGGGTAAACCTCACAAATAGAGATTTTTGCAGTGGTAAGCAGAAGCCTATTAACACACCAAACTGTGTCAACATTATTCATTGGGTCTTAGAAACACATTACTTGCCTAAACCTTAAAAGGTTATGATGATGCTTTCTTCTAGCAGACAAAAACAAACATGTATAAATTATAATTTATTAATCTTATTTTCTCTTCCAAAAGTAAGAAAACAGAGGACAGTGCCATTATACTTGATTCCATTATCACTGAATAATATAAGCTATTTGATGTGTGTGTTTTGGAGAAAAGGGTGGGGAAAAACCATGCCCAGGGAAAATAAATAATTGAATTAAACACCCTAATAAAACATACTTTTTATACCCTTATGTCTATATTCCAGAAAGAAGAGAATAAAAATAAAAAGATGAGAAGTAGAAATGTAGGAAATTAATGCTATTTACATGAAATAATGGACTTTCACTCTCTAAAAGGGGCCTGGGAGCACTTGAACATTAAACCTTGACTTTTTCTTCAGACTAATACATGTAATAGTGGTTGACACTTTGCACTTCTTTGCACTTACAAGGGGCCAGGCACAGTCTTGTTTTTTTGTGTGTGTCTGAACTCACATTATCACCCCAAGGGACTTTACAAAGTTAAGTTCAGAGGCAAAGCACTTCAAGTGACTGGTCCAAAAGTGAGGCAGCTAGGGACAGTGAAACAAGGCTCCATCATTTTCTCTCTCTCTCTCTCTCTCTCTTTCTTTTTTAAGATTTATTTACATATCCACAGAAGAGCTGGGGTGTAGGCCAGAGGTGTAGGGGTAGGGGGTGAGAGGATCCACCAGAGACAGAGTGGGGAGCAGAACAGGCAGTTACTGAAATACACTGCTGAGAGGAACAGCTGGCAAGACAGGAGAGGTCTGCTGTGCCATGTGGGTCAGTCCCCTGGCCAGGATTAAACCCTAACCCTAACCCTAACCTTAACCCTAACCCTAACCCTAAACACTGTGCCCCCTGGTGGCACAGAGGGTTAAGTGTTGAGACTTAACCCTCTGTGCCACCAGGTAGTCCCTGATCTTCATTCACTTTCAATGAAAGTCCCCTCTCAGTTCCTTTGGAACAAAGACTTGGAGATGAGAATGCTTAGTTGAGGCACAGTGGCTGAGAAGCCAAGCTTTTTTCAGCGCCTAAATCCAACACTGGCTCCACAATTTATGCTTTACCATGGGCAATGGGTGTCACTTCTTTGAGTTCCAGTTTCTGTTTTAGTAACATGGGGATAAATACACCATTAACCCATGACAGGCTTGGAAGAGAATCAGATAACATAGTAAAATCAACACAATGCATGGCACACAGCAAGAATTCAACTTACTTGTATTTTTGTGATTATTATCACCTTTCTTCATTGTACATTCATGATTGAATAAATTAAAGGCACTGATATACCTAGCTGACCTACATTATCAGCAAAAAAGGCATTATAATGACTACTTGGCTTTTAGAGGTTATGTATTTTAGATTAAATGTTAATTTTACTAATGTTCAAAATGTACATAGCAAAAACCCAAAGTTCTAAATGAGTTATAACAAAAGTACGTCTCCCCACATGCCTGCCTCTTTCTGCCAGCCCTAAACACTTCAGCTATTTCCTATGCCACAGACCTCCATTTTTAAAAAAATAATACGCTTGCACTTCTATTTTCAACCTATCAGTTTTAGGTGGGTGCTACAGGCTTCCTTTAGTACTGTGGTGCTCATTCCCATGTCCCCTACAATTTTGGGAGTGTTAGTAACTGATAAATCACAGTTAAGTCTCCCTCTGAACATGGCCCTCTGATGTAAAGAGCCATCTCATGCAAGATCACGTCACTTCCTCTCTTAGCTCAGCTGTTGTAACAAAATTCCTTGGGATGGGTGGCTTAAACACTGATTCCTCATAATCAAGAGCAAGGTGCTGTTCAGTTCACTTCCTGTAGAGGGCGCTGTTCCTGGTTTACAGATGGGCACCTTCTTACTATCTTACATATTGAAGAGGAGGGCTCCTCTGTCTCCTTCTTCTCCTCCTTTTTTTTCCTTCTCTTTCTCCTTCTTTTTCTTATTATTTTTACAAAAGCACTAATTTTATCATGAGACTTGTGTCATGATCTCATCAAAACCTAATTATCTCCCAAAGGTCTTGCCTCCAAATACGATCATACGAGAGCTAGGGCTTTAATATGTGACTTTAGGTTGGGGGAAGACACAGACATTCAGTCTCTAGCATTCATAGCATTCACATGCAGATATCCCCTTCCAAGATGGGTGGGTCCTGAGGATGGAGTGGCCTGGGCCTCCAATGAACCACTCTGGGGGTGGGGGTGTCACCTCAGCTCCAGAGTGAGATCTTTGCAGTGAGTGCGTCCCCAACACAACTCAGCTGTTCCCTGGGCTCCATCCTGTTTCCTCCACGCCTCCAAGTGTTTAATCTGAATTGCTGCATTATTTAATTCTGGAATTATCTCTGACAATTTTCATAGTTCCCTCTCGCCACTAAGAAATTCCATAAAGTAGTCATAGGCTTCTTATATTGATCCTATGGTTTTACTTTTCACTTCTGATTTTTCCTTTTTCCTGCTTTTTAAAAGTTTTTATTCATTACTTTGTGTTCCACCTCATTTATACATAATTTTTTTGTTTTGTTGTATTTTAAATTTTCAAACACATTTTTGATGTCTGTTTTTTTGTTTTTTCTAATCTCTTTCTTTTTCAGAGCTCCCTGTTCTTACTTGTTGACATCAAATATCTGTCAGTACTTAGGGTTTTTTTTTTTTTTTTCCCTTAAACTTTCTTCAGTTTATTCCAGGATTCTGTTTGTTTCTCCATTTAAAGTTTCCCTAAAACTTTGGATCATCTTTGGTTTTTGAAAGATATTTACTACTGACACCCTTATCCTTGAGACCCCCTTTAGCTCCAACTGGTATTCCCAGGTTGTTTCAGAAAAAGACCTCTAGTGTCATTCCAGGAGGGGTGTTGAGAAGATGAGACCCCGCAGTGTGAGCGCAGCTTCACTGCAGCCTCTCTTTTCAGCCCCCATCCTCACCCCAGCATTTGAAAGTAATTAGGACCCCAAGGAGCAATGGTTCACTTTTTGGTGACATTGTCCTTTGCAGTCTAGGTGGGAATTTCTTCTGCTCTGATAAGTCAGTTAATATCTGCCTACTTGCTTCAGTGATCTATGTTAAAGTATTTTTCCAGGTGGCTTTCTCTCTGATTCTCTTTGTCCTTATGAATTAATATGGAGTTTTGATTTTCTCGTACTTTAGTTGGCTCTGGGGATGGGGAAATGCATGTTGAGTGTACTGTCATTTCTTAAGTAGAAGCCCTATTAATATGTTTTTATTCTAAATATGCACTTATCCTCTTAGATGCCTTGAATGGAAGCAAAAGCAGTTTTTTTCCCCCTTTGAATTTTCTTTTTTTTAAAAAAAATAATTAAATTTGACATCATTTATATTCCCAGGGAGTACCCATCGCCATTCCACCCGTGCACCATCACCTCAGTCCCTTGTGCTCTTTCTGCCCTCATCACTGTAAAAGCAGTTTTTAATACACAAATTTATACTCTCCATGAGTGTTCTTTCAATAAACTTTAAGGAAATGGTTCACTTAAGTCACAAAACCAAGAGTCTACACTTGAAAGATAGAAAAAAAATGTTTTCAAAAGAATAGTCATATAAAATTTAATACAATTTCTAACAATGTATTCTTAAACACGTTTCTTTAAAGAGTCACTTAATAAAGTAGAATATTTGGGCAAATATGTATATATTATACATTTTGCTCAGAGCAGCCAAGTTTAGGCAAAAATTTTACTATGTGCTGCTTCAATCATGCATATCTCTCCAGAGAGATCTAGATTCTAAACCAGAAGTGAAATTGTTCTGTGCAAACTTAGTGGAAACAATAAAAATGACATCAAACAATTAGGCATCCAAAGAGAAGGCAAAAGTCCAATCTTGACATCAAAGGCAATCAGCAAATAATTGAATGGATATGACTACATGATTAAATTGTATCATGTACAAGATGTATAAGCAGAAATAAGAAATCTGGCCAAGCGATAAAATAGATATTTTCTTTCAAAATATTTGCTCTGTGTGTATATGAGAAAAATGGGTGAAAGAAGGATTTAGGTGAAAGGACTGAAGAATATGAAATGTGTGTGGTCATTTAAGTCACTTCTGAAAAGTTACTTCTCTACCAGGCAGGATGACTTCTATAAGTTATTGAAACTTGTAGTAATGATTTGATAATAAGTTCAAATATACTGGGGCATGAGAGAACATCAAAACATTAGTGTTAAATGTTATCATCTGGTCCAGATATTATTTCAGTAAATGATGTCTGGTGAAAATAATTATCTTGCATTTAAGTTGAAAAATGAGTTATTTTGAAGAAGAGTAAATGCAAAGTTCATATTTACTGATTATAAGAATTCAAGAAAAATCTTAAAAGTACAAGTGGAATGCTACTACATGTGCTATGATTAAGGGCAGGCCCGTTTCTTGCTCCTGATTTGTCAGGATTATATCTTCATTTTATTACACTAGTATGAAGCCTGATCCAAGAGCTCAATACATATGCTCTGGAACTCAGGAAATTTACAATCAGAAATTTGCAGCTTTCCCCATAAATACCAGTTAACATCCTGAGTTATTTATGACATACACTCCTATTTTGCATTGTATACTAGAATCATTTTTTTCACACTTAAGCAATCTGCCCAGTTGTGACTTGAATCTTTTTTCAATAAAAGGCAATTAACATTTCTCAAAATCAAAATAATATACTCTGTGTATGAGTGTGTGTGGGAGGAGGAAAAAGACAGAGCAAGAGAGAAGGAACACAGCAAGGACAAGAGGAAGGCCAGGGAAGCATTTATTTTAGGTAAAAACCTGAATGGATATACAAAAGCTCCATAATCATTATAAATAATATTATAATGCCATAGTTTGGCAAGAAGATAATTTCTAGACTTCACAATGTAACAAAATGAATGATCATCTCTCTCATCATCTATTTCGAAAAATAAGTGTACTATATTTTTAAAAAATTACTATACTAGTTAATATAATAAGCAATAAAACATTTTAAGTTCTCTAGGACATAGATTATTTTATGGAAATGCAAGAAAGGTTGAAATTAAGTAAAAATTTGAGTCAAAAATTAATGAAATCTACTTCCCACAAAGTTATAAAATAAAAATTCTAAAGAATTTCAGAGAACTATGAAGACATTATTTACTTAGAGAATTTACTTAATAACTTTTTAAATGAAAACTGCTAAGAGGAATCTAAATATATTTTATAGTTTTCCTATAGGTAGGATAGTCTGTACTTTATTTAAATTCAAAGTAATATTTGTCATATCATCTCCTCTTCCTTCCCCAAATAGAAAGGTAAATGCATTTCTGTCTATTTAAAAAGAAATTACACAATGGTGTAACTGGGTAACTGATTGACCAGAGGTCAAAAGAAAGACATTATCAAAGTTTAAACAAAGCAAACATGGGGGTTTAGGCAATGTCAAATATTCACAAATTATTCTAGATATTGACAACTTATGCTCTCCCATTTATCTACATTCATGTGACTTTGTGAATAGTCAAAACATTTAAGTTTAACACGTGTTTTCAATATTGTAAAAATGAACTGCCCTCTTTGAAAATATTCCTTTCTACAGTGGCTTAAATGAGAAAAACTGTTCTAAGCAACTTGTAAGGTACTTAAAATGGCAGCTAGTTAGTTTCATGCTCTGGGGAGCTGACATTAATGAATTGGTCTTAAATAGGTTTATTGAATTCATTAATTCCTTTCATATCCTGTTTTTTTTTAAATTATTATACTACCAAATATGATGACTTTTTCTAAGACACTAAAGTAATAAAAAGAAAAATCTGATAAGACTTTTGATTGCTGAGGCAGTTGTAGGTATGGTATATGTCCATATAAAGTCATTATGAAGAGACACTGAATTTTACCCCTTAACCATCCAGCACTCTGGACAGATGGTGGTAGAAGAGAGACCTGTCATTTAAATGACTCATCATTTTCATCAATATGCTCTGGTTAACAAACAAAGCTAAGCTACATCTGAGTCATTACTTTCTGGCCTAGGATGTGAAAAATGGTCCATTAATCTATGTAACTATACTTTGAGTTCCCTTTTCTAATTCTGTATATTTACCTGAAAAGCTGAACTGTGTCATTTGTAACTGAGCCATGGAGAAAGATTAGATAGCTATATTTGACCTGATACATTCATAGGGGAGAAAAAGAAATGGAATTTTCCATGAGGTTGTATTATAGTCAAGAAGAAAGATAGTTTGAGAATCCACATATTCTGTTCAACATTGAAAAAACATGAAATTGAACTTGAGTTTGTATTTCCAAACTCCATTTGTACTTTGGTCACAAAGTAACATCACACTGAGGTCTTGGAAGAAATCCATTTAGATGGTGATTACCCTATTTTGAAAATAAATTGACAAATGCTGTCTTCCTTTCTTTGACTACAGATAATCTCCACCCCCTCAATTACTTCTGCCTTGGAAACTCAAAGTTTGAGAAAGAGTTGTTTATTCTGAGAGCTGGAAGTTTGCATCTTTGGTAAACAATACACACACACGCACGCGCGCGCACATACATCCCTTGCTAATAAAGACAACAACTTTTGATGTATTAATTTTATCAGACCGTTGTCAAAAACAAACAAGAGTTACCAGCCAAAAAAGTATGTCCTGGCCTACACTGAGACACAGCTGCAATCCAGTTGGCCAAGCTAGGCCCCATCTGTAAATGTTGGATGCTTGGTGACACTGGCCAGTCTGAGCCTATTTAAAGAAGCTGGAGAAAGCTAGGCAGACAGATGGTAAAGCAATGCAATAATGAAGAAAATCTAGCTTATGTTAATGCTTATTTTACCTTCCAACAGGATGTTGTAACACCCAAATAACAGTCCAAAATGGGACATTTATCATTGATAGGCATGCAAATATTTGTGCTCAACCACAAAATGTCAGTTAAGGTGGTCATCAATTTCACCATATATATACACAGAACACAACATTGAGCCAATATGGCAATTGCCAATACAAATTCCATACAGCAATCATTAAGTGGCAACGATTCCATTGCACCTCTCTCTCTTTTATCTTAAGGAGGTTTTGTTGTTTGTTTTTGCTATGTGACTGAGTTTGGTAGAACTAAAGGTATTAGAAATAATGTTAAGTCAAATGCAGATGAAACATAGGTGTGGTCTTCTCTCTGCGGAAGGAGGGGAGGAAAGCCTCAAGGAATTCAAGGCAGGTCAGCATCCTGAGGGAGAGTTGCAGGAGGTCAGCTGGGGTCACTTTAAGGAGTCAGCTTTAACCTTAACTACAAGTGGGACGTACTAATGACACTGAAGGGTTTTAATGCGGAAGAGGGTTTATGATTCCATTTACATTTTAAGGCTGTTCTTTAACTTGTTGGATGGACGAAGGATAGGAGATGAGGAAAGGCAACGACAGGAAAACAGATTCAGAGGTTATTCCATTTTACTGCCCAATGGGCAGACCAGTTTAGGGCTAAAATATCAAAGCATTTTCAACACTGCTAATAGGATGGAGACACAGGAGGGCCCCAGCCCTTGGGACCTGCTCTCCTTGGCATGCTTCATTTCTTTATGAAGTTGCTTTTTGTGCCTTAAATCTCAGTGCCATTATGATTTATGACTGCATGAAATCTTTTAAATTAAGATTTGTTTGATTGTCTGTTTCTATTAAGGTGACCATAATAGCAATTTTCCTTTTTCCAAACAAATGTTTTGCAGAGTGTTGCAACCAGAGGCTGTGTATGGATGGTGACAGTGATTAATTTCTGTAGCTAAATTCTTTATTTTCTGTAACTAATTTAAGATAGCTGCCACTTTTTAATAACGAAAGGATATAAATCCAGGAGGGCATTTTTCTTAGGTAATTGATATAACATCTTCATATTAGTGACTATAAATTATGGCTCTCCTTCCCCATTCTGTCACCCAGCAAAGCTGCTCAAAGCCTGTCTATCCCACTGCCACATGCACAGTTTCCCCTCAACTAAACAGTCACAGAGCCAAACACCATCTCAACCAGTCATTTACTTAGGATTTCATTCAGTTGTCACTCACTGGTCTTGCAGTGCTGCTTGGTTTGGTAATTCGCCAAGTTAAAGTCACCCTAAGTAGAAAAAAATAATGGGACTGGAGAAGGGGCGACCATTTACCTATTTCATGGAGTTTCCCAGATTTCCTTATTCCTCAGAATTTCTGATTTTGGGTGCTATGGTGGTAGTGGTGGAAGGGGGAGGGCAGCAAACATCTGAAGTGCTGTGAACCTGTACCCCTAAACCATATAGTGTTATAAATCAGCATTACCTCAATCTAAAAGAACGTTATGAAAAATATTTCTGAGGACTGAAAAATCCCCAACAATGGGGTTTAATTTCTTCTTAATCGAGGCAATTCTGCTTGGTGCACTCAAACCCTACTCCCTAAGAGATAACCCATAGCCATGGATGACTCTTCAACAGCATCTCTTACTATGAGACCAACAATAGCAGAAAACTGAAGTACCAGAATTGATGCCAAATGGATGAATGAGTTTTGGATTACATGGTGTTGGCTTATATGTAACATAATTCTGTCCCTTACCCATTAGGGAGGAGGATTGTAACCAGTCTCAAAATGGCATCCAAGCCACTCAGAGAGAATGGGGACATCTGTGAGCCTTTATACCCATAACAACATGTCACTACATTCTCATATCAAGGAATCCCAGCTGCAAATGAATGAGGGTTCCTGACATGATGCTATCAACCCCTCTCAGTCCCAGGCAGCAAGGACACCCTGTAAGTAGCACCCTGAATACTTACATACAACTGTAATTGATTACATTTAACTTTATGTGATTTGTAGATAAATGACGACTGCGTGTTTATGCAAAGTATCTCCATAAAGAAATGAGACTAATTTTCTTCTTGAATGGCTGTGAAAGCAGAAGAGCAGTGGCATTGTGACAGGAAGACGTGGCAACATGTTTCAAGGAGTAGCAGCAGTATTTCCAAGTTCAGCCAGTCGACTGTCACATGCTGACAGCTGCAGTAAAAGTGGCATTAAGTCAGAACAAAACTGGATGATCACTAAAAGCAAAAAAGAAAACAAAACAAAACCATAATTTGGGTATCTCTGTAATAAATCTTCAACACAGCCACTTGACCTGCTAAAATAAGATTCTGGACTGAAAGAACATTGAGAGTTATAAATTTAGTGCCTACAAACTTTTTAAAAAGATTGTAGGTGTTTATGTTACTACACAAAATGATTATCTGGTTAGTCTCTGGAATTCATTCATAAAAATGTGAAAGGTTTCATCAATCCAGTTAAGATAAAAAGGATGGCTGAGGATTGATTAGTTAAGCCAAGAGAAAATAACAGCAAAACATTCAGACTAAAAGAGTATTAATGTTCATTCAGTTCAACCTCCCTTTTTTAAAGAAACTAAAATGAAGTCTAAATGGTGGGGTTCAGATTAGTCTAACTTGTTATAAAAAGCAGTATATCATGAAAGAAGTTTCTGGAACAATTATGCTGTGTATTTTGAAGAACAAAGAAAATTAAGATGGGTTATTTTCTTAAATCTTCAAAAACAGTATATTAAACCCACTTTTAAAAAAATGTTTAGATTTTTTTTTCACACAACCAGATACAAAATCTACAATGTCTTTTCTGCAAAACCCCAAATCCTCAGTGTTCAAACGTACAAGTATCCAAATTATTTTTAAAAGTCAAGATTTATTTCTTGATATTAGTTTTCATTGAGCTGGCAGATATGATTTCTGCATATATTGTCTATTGGTACCACATGGTCCAAATAAGTTACAATATCTCAAAGTCTCAACACTTAAGGAATTCTATATGACACAAATAATTTGGTTAAGATCAATGGTTATCTTCTTTATTATAGTCCTTCTCTGGCTCAAAACATGCTGTTTGCTTTATCTAACCCTAATATTAATCTCTCTGATTATAGCTTTCATTCAAATGAAACTTGGTTATTAACAAAACTTTCATTAATGGTACACATTATTCTCATTGGCGAATACTAAATAAATGACAGCAGTTCCAATCGCCTTGAGAAATGGTCCCATTATTTGTTAGACACATTTGTATTATCTGTTCAAGGACAATGCTTTGAAGTGGGATACAATTTAAAAAAAGTGCTGGTTTTAGAACTGTCAGTAATATAATTTATATTTTATAGCTACACAGGTTTATTGATATTAGCCCCATTTCTACAGTTTAATCATCAACTCTGAAGCCCTGTATTTTCTTTTATTGTAGCTTCCTACAATCCCTGGAGAAATGGGGTGCTTTGTATCCAGCCTGCATTCAGTAAATACTGACACAATGATCTCAAAACTCCTCCAGGTTAAGTTCTACCCCCAAGTCTGGGAGTCATGTGATTAATATTAGGAGTGGGAAAGAATATGATTAAATACCACTAAGCCAAACAGGCCTCCTGCGTGATGGGGAAGGGGGTGGGGAGGGGGGCAGCTGAAAAGCTCAGTTGCACAGTTAGAAGTTATGCTTTGATTTTCACATCTTTAAAGGAAAATTCATTATGTCTTGAAACAACCATCTGCATTTCCCATGTTATAGGCGAAAAATCAAAATTTAGAGCACCAGTGACTGTGGTTGCCACATATTAATGCTTTTATGCCACAGATCAGTTTGCACGTCTTAGACTTTGCACTTCTAAGACATTTGCACTGCTGAGACACAAACATGGAGACTATTGTACTGAGAGCAAAGCAGCTCAACTATAGAGGTGTGTGTGTGTGCGTGTGTGTGTGTGTGAGTATTGATTTCCCCTGCAATGTATGTCTGTGACGTGACAGGCACCCTGCTAGGTCAAATAGAACCCTTTACTCTAGATCAGGGCTGCCTTCCATGAATATCACCCTTTGCCTAGGTGCTCGTTTAAGTCCTGCCAGCAAAGGAAAGAAAGGTTGACTTTCTGAATGTCAGAATCAACACTGAGAACTATTAATGTTTAAGCAAATGCACTGACTGCTACGTTTCTCCTTGGTGCAATCAGTCAGATTCTCTGTAAAATCACATAAAGCAAGCATCGCATTTCAATTCTGTTATATGCCGACAGTTATGGCTACAGGGCAGTAAGGCAAAAATAAATGCAGTAACCCACAAATTGCTTCCAATTGTCTGAGAACTCCTTAAGTACACAATAAGTAGCTCTAAAAGCAGAAATCTGGATTCCAAACAAATTCCAACATGCTTCAAATTGCCTCTTAACATATTTCTTTTGGGAAATGTTTAAGTGCTGAGGGCGCCTCCAGCCAGCAGCTTCCTGTGCTCACCGCTGCCTGTCGTGAGGTCAGAGCCACACTGTGTCACCAGAAGACCCTCCATGGTGTCATCCTCAGTGCCAGTATATGTAAATATGATACAATTTCAGGGAAATATGACATAATTAGAGGCTATTATTATGCAGTCCTCTATGAGCCCTAATTTGCATGTTTCAATAAAAGTACACAGCTCACAGTTAACACACACAAGCTGTCATTTTTTCAATACTATAATTATTACTTGCAAGGCTTGAAAAACATCTCTATCAATTCCAGAAAAGGTTTGAGAGGGATTACTGCAAATGTCTATGGCATGATTAACATTTTTCTCCTTTCCGACAATTTCCATCCATGGCAGTATTCATGGCAAAATTTCATAAGTATATAAATCATGGATAAAAATTCATATTAGTAGGCTTAAACTTCAGGAGTTCAGCAAAAAGAAAGATTGAGAACTGTGAACACGCTGAAATATAACAGCATTATTTGAAGACTGGAAACTCGTGTTTGTATTAATTTGGGCACCCATATTTGAAAAGTCAGGGGTGATATGAATAGGGCTGTGCCCTTACAGAAAGGCATTCCAGAGAAAATTATAATCTAGACATCACAAACAAGGTGCTTACATCCTCACTTTTACCACAGAGATATAAGAAATAACAGACAGATATCCTTACACTACAAGTATAGCTTATTCTATCAAAAAATTAAAGCATAGAGTCAAGAGCTTACCTGGTTTTAAAATTATAAATCTAATCCATTGATATTTAATAAGTAGTGATAGTTTCTATAACTATTAATGTCACACTATTTGATTTTTCTATGATTATGTACCTGCTTATTCTTTTATCAAAATAATATTGGTTTATAATATTATAAAGGTGTATATCACTGTAAGGTCAACATCTGTATATATTTCATTATACTCATCACTAAAAGTCTATTTCCACCCTTCACCAGACCACTGACCCCCTTTACCCAATTAACTGTTCCTTCCCTTTCCTTTCTAGTCACCACTAATTTGGCATATAATCTAAAAGCTTATGCTTACTTTATTTAGTTTCATCATATTTATCTCTACATATTGCATATGAGTGAAATTATATGGTGTTTGTCTTTCTCCATCTGATTTATATCACTAAGTGTAATATCTTCTAGGTCCACCCATGTTGCTGCAAATGGCAGGATTTTATCTTTTTTATAGCTGAGTAGTATTTCATTGGGTTCAAGGACAGAAGAATTTTCTTTATCAATTCATTTGCCAATGAACACGTAGGTTGCTTCCCACTCTTGACTACTGCCAGTAATGCGCCAGTGAACATAGGGGTTAAACACCCTCTTATACTTTTTATATGCATTTGTATTTGCTGTTAGTTGGCTCAGATATTTTCTGGGAAAAAAAATAACATTCATGAAAGTACTATTCTTTAGTCCAAAGAAAAGAGAAGGGTCCTGGCAAAAGAGGAGTAGCAGGAGAAAACTGCATTCTTTCGCCTGTTTTATTTTCAGGGTCAATATATTCCTTTGACTACAGTCAAGATGCCTCTGGATTATTTGACATTCATTGCCATACTTTATACCTGTCCTATTCAGTGATGCAGTCTGACATAAACTGTCTAAAGTAATTCATACTCATTCGACTGACATTTCCTAAGAACACAATATGTTGTAAGGTTCTTCGTCCCCAACAAGCTCCTTCTGCAGTGTGTAGAAATGTGGTTTCTATTAATACAAGTTATTCACTAACAGATAGAATGTGCTATCAAAAACTTGACTAACAAGGAAAGTTATAATATAAAAGCCAGAGGCTGAGTCCCAGGATGTCAGCAAGTTGCGATTATTAGCATGAAAATATCATTAAATCTCATTAACTAAAATGCAGCTGAGATAGATAGAGGCCTTAGCCTTTAAATCAACAACAGTCAATAAATGGAGAGTAGCTTAGTAGCCATTCATTGACTTCATTGTACTGCCAGATCAAACTACTGATTATCTGGGCCATCTAGATTGGTTCCATCCCTAGCTGAATCCTTAGATGTGAAATTTATAATAATGAATCAATGGCTGTTTGCACAAACTCTGGAATTTGTTTTTTCCACGGAATTATTGTCTATCAATATGCCATGGACTTCTCCTGGGAGAGATGAGAGGCAGCATGATATCACCTTGTCATCTCTCTTACCACCCTTCTGTCCTCTCTCCTTTCCTTTTCATTGATGCTTTCTTCTTGCCAAGTCAAACAAGCTATGACTCCACTGTAAGACCGAAGGGAGCAGAGGTGAAGGAGGGTGACTGGCACTTTTCTTCTCCCAAGCAACCTTTCTCTGGTAAGATTCTTCAATAATAATGATAAATACTTAGCTATCACTGACCATCCAGCCATTGCTCTGGGTGCTTTTCTATAATAACACAAAGACAAGATAATAGCAGTTAATAATATTACTATTTTCATTGTACAGGTGGGAAACCGAGGCTCAGAGAGTTTTAGCAGTTTGTCCAAGGCCACATGGCTGTTTGGTTCTAGTCCAAGTATCTGGGCTCTTGACCATTGAGGTGCTTCCCCCCTTCTTCAACCATGAATATGCAAGGACACGGATCTCCTTGAGAAACCTAAGTTTTTTCTCCATTACTTTGTGTACTTCTTTTCAAAGATTCCTCATAGCCAGGCTTGTCGATTAGGATAAATCTAGACATTTTTGAACACTTACTGTGGGAAGAATATAATATTTCTAAATACTTATTGATTAAATTCAACTGAAATGGTGAGAAACTACAACTTGGTGACTGGTACATTAGGACAAAGAGCTTTTCTGCTCTCTAGATATGAAAAGCAACTCAGGCTGTGATTAACTCAAAAGAGGACAGAACTGTTCCTAAAAGAAAAATATTTTCCAAAACCCCAAGCATTTCTCCTTTGATCTTGGTCTTCTCACCAAACGAAAAAAAAAAAAAAAAAAAACCTATACTTNAACCAAACTAAAAAAAAAAAAAAAAAAAACCTATACTTTTGTAAAATTAACGAATACAATTGAAAATGGTCTTAAAAGGAAAATTTCAGAGGGTAACAGTTTCTAAGACAAAATATTGAAAAACTCCCTGCTAGCAGAGTTAACAATTTCATGTAAAGTGTTAGGCTATAGAAGAACATTGTTTTGCAAGGGTTTCAATCAATTCATGATTACCCGAGAACCAACCTGGCAGCTACTGGAATTTAAAGATGAACATAGCAGCTGTGCTATCTTCAAATGACTTATAGAAATGATAATGTAGGTAAAAAATCATCATTGATACAAAGAAAAAAATGCCACATGTGGTATGAAACAAGATGTAGAAGGAGAGATCATATTTAAACTGAGTCCCAAAAATTCCTCCCCATGCTCATTTTCACATGTAATTGTGAGCAAGTCCACTGCCTTTATCCTCCGCACAGCAGGGCCCGTCCAGGGATGCACTTTTGCCCTTTCCTGCCTGGACCTCCTCAGACTTCAGTGCCTAATTCCCAGTCATGCTCTGAACTGTACTGTACTGTAGTTTTGAGATCTCTGTGGTAGACTTCCCCAGAATTACAGAGAAGGAAACTCCTCTCCTTTTCTCCCCACATGCAAGTGTTGTTAAGAGGGTCGCTGAGGTACTTCTGCGTGCTAGACACCCCTGATCCCCTTAACTGTTTTGTGAATCGTCATTTCCTGACTTTGCATGATCAGTGTCAGCTTTCCCTGGACGCTGGTACCCAGAGCAGAGCTGTATTCTTTTGGCACAACATTCAGTGTTATTCAGGAGACAGCGACTGTTACCACATAATATCCATATGGATCAACTGAGAGGGGCATTATTTGAACCACTGACTCTTGATAGGGCCCCCTGTACTGCAGCCCTACGACCTAGTCAGGTAACCCCATCTTAAAGGAACTGAGCCTCATTTTGGGTGCCTCCTCCTTGGTGACGTCATGCTGCCTCCTAGCGATCCCATCTTTGTCCCAGATGTTTAGCAAATGTGCTTAGTTGCTGATTCGAGGTTACCACTGTGAATATTAAGCATCCACTGTTACTTTTTGAAGCCCACTTTTTTGCACTTTTGGTTCATTAGACCCCTTCTGAGACATTCCAGCTCACATTCTTAAAAGCATCAACTGGTCCTTTTCATTATCTTTGGACCTCACTCTACTAACTTAGTGACTTCTCTCATATTACAATTTCAGCTGTGTCTTCCACTTCAACTATGACTGTTTTAGTACTTGTACACTAAAAAATGACTCTACATGGCAATGAACACAAGAGCAAAACAGAAAGTAAAAACCCCACAACTCAAACCACTGAAGGTCTTATAAATAATCTAGCCTGTGTGTTATCAGCACACAATAGAGCAAAGACACTCTAGGTGATTTTACTACACGGTTTTACTGATTCATCACAGCCACCCCCTGAAGAGAGAAAGCTGAGGTTTGAGAACGTTGAATGGCCCAGGAGAACACTTCTAATTTTTCACCAGTTCAAAATAGGGGAGAGAAGGAGGCAGAAGTCTGCTAGGTAGCCCGGAAGGAACATTCCTAAGCACTCACTCTATGCAGAGCACTAAGGGTAAAAGGCTGAGTCTGTTTTCAAATCACTTAGCATCACATAACCCACGTTTGCAGATGAGAAAACTGATGTCCAGAGAAACAAAACTCACCCAAAGGTACAGAACTAGTATACAAGCTTCTCCTTATGCTCGACCTATCTTCTAAGTCATGGGGGACACTCCCTAGCACACCTTGACTGGAGCACTTTGTTCAAACACCACTTGTGAGTTTTCCTGGCTCATCCATTCTGGACGACAGTTCTCATGGGGAATCTGCTTGCTGCAGCATGTTTCTCATTAGGAAGACATAATGGTTAAAATCACGAGCGCATAGGACTTACTGGTGGGTGTGGTATGAAATATGTCAGAAGACCCAGGAACCTAAGCCGCCTCCTCCATCCCCCAAACTTATATAGTGCTGTAAAGCAGCAGTACCTCAATAAAAAGAATACAATTTAGAAAACAACAACTGGTCTACAATATTATCTATTAAATGGGTAGAGCTATTATGTGCTTTTGAAAGTTGACAAAACACCTCCATAAGCACCTATTTTCACTGACCAAAAGAAATCCACAAAGTATCTTCATGTTTATAACAAAAGGCAAAAACAGTGAAAAAACCAGTTGTTTTTCTTTTTCAGCTGCTGTTCCAGAGGCAGCAGCTCCCAGAGCAGCAGGCCGCCCACCCCCTTTGCCAGGAGCCACTTCACACAGGTGGAGTATTTGTCCCATCACCCCTGCCCTAACTCTCTATTAGTGTTTTATATATATATATACATATTTATTTTTAATTAATATAATTTTTAATTTACATATATTTGCCATCAATTGTAATCCCCATGTATTCCCCATCACCATCTCACCAGTGCACCATCACCTCAGTCCCCTGTGCTCCCATCTGCCCTCAACCCTCCCTCTAAAGTTTTATATTTTGTGTATTTCTATGATTACCTAGGTTATTTGGAGTGTCTGGATAGGCTCAAACATTTTTTCATATAAATTAATGCTTCTTCATTTTATGTCATTTTGGCCTATGAAAGGCTTCACAGGAGCACCTGATTTGAGATCATGGGGGAGACCTGTTTTGTGACTGGACCTACCTGTCTAAAAAATTAAATGAGATGTTTCAACTAAAGCACTCCATAAATGTCAGATTTCATTTACCTTTTTCTTTTTTAAAGTTACAGTTTCTTCTTTTTAAGATTTATTTATTTATGTATACAAGCACTGGGGTCCAGGCCAGAGGTGTGGGGGGGTGGTGAGAAGATTCACCACAGAGAGCGGGGAGCAGAACAGGCAGATCAACTGAAAACACACTGCTGAGGGGAGCAGCAGGCACAGCAGGAGAGGTCTGCTGCACCATGTGGGTCTCCTCCCTGGCTGGCAGCAGGGATTGAACTCATGCTGCAGTGGCTGCGATTTGCTTCACAGTATGTAGTTTAACCCACTGCGCCACTGTGCCACCAGGGAGGCCCCTCATTTAATAACTCTGTGAATAGTTTCTCTTTATTTCTCACTACAGATTTTTTTCTTTCTTTTTTCTCCCTCAAATATTTTTTTATAATGGAAAATTTCAAACATGTGTAAAAGTAGAGGGAATAGTATAATGAACCTCCATGGGCCTCGCTCCCAAATTCAATATTCATCAATTCAAAAATAATCTGAATTCATCTATTTTTCTACACACACATATGATTATGTTGAATTTCAGAGAGTTGTATATTTTCTCTGTAAATACCTGTGCATTATCTCTAAAAAGACATTTTAAAAAAGCTACCATGAAAAAATTGTAACAATTCTTTAATATTATCACGTATACAATT
This sequence comes from Galemys pyrenaicus, assembly GCA_019455555.1. Taxonomy (NCBI): domain Eukaryota; kingdom Metazoa; phylum Chordata; class Mammalia; order Eulipotyphla; family Talpidae; genus Galemys; species Galemys pyrenaicus. Next base: position 3,148,985 of record JAGFMF010011961.1, on the reverse strand, counting down.
AATGTTTCTATCTCTTTACTGTTTTATTATTGCCTGTTACAGTTTTGCTGGAGTAGGATCCAAAGAAGGGCCATACTTTGTGTCTGTTGTATCTCTTAGTCCCTTTTCTTCTACAGCTTTCTGCTTTTCCTACTGTTTTTTTCCCTTGTAATATTTTTTGAAGAAATTGGGTCATTTATTTCAGTTGATACAATTTCCCACAGAATCCTGTGAATTACCTAAAAATCAATTCTCTCTCAGTATAAGCAATCCCATTTTCCTCTCCATCTCAAAGATAATTTTCCATTTGTTATAATTTATACAACCACTTTTTTCAGTTGTGCCAAAAAAATTGCCTGAGAAAAACTTCTATTGGTTTTGTTTAAATACTCTTCAAGCATTTATAACGTGTCAGTAACTGTTCTAGTTTCTTTACAAATATTAATTCATAGTTACCATAAAAATGCTATTAGCCACTTTTTACAGGTGATATGTCTAAAGCTCAGAGAGATTAAGTAATTCGCCTAAGGTCACACAGATAGTAAGCAGGCAGTCAACCTCTATTTAGAAAATCAGATTAGGGAAGAGTAAATGTTCATTTAATCTTTTTTTTGGTGGCTGTGCTGCAAGGTTAGGAAGTCAGTAGACTTGAGTCTGGATTCTGAAAGTTCCACTATTAGTTGCTTGCCTCAAAGGTCTCTGTCCTCTCCAATTTCTTAAAACACAGTGAGCATTTAATAGTACTTAAAATATAAGTCTCAACCAGGGGAGTGGGTTCAAGAGTTAACTGTGAAATCTCTTACAAATTTCACCTTATAATAAACCACAGCAGTCAAGAATGCACACACAATCTCAGTTAAGTCCCAAGTTATTGACAGTTTTTCTCCACTAATTAGGCATGAATGTTATTTATGAATCAATATATGTTTTTCCAAGTTTGACTTAAGGTTAAAAGCAAAAAATAAAAAATGCAGAATGGATTGATTAAAGGACATTAATTTTGTCATCTGAAAAAAGTACATAAAGTATTATGTTGAAAAGTAAAAAAGACATAAAAAGCAATTAATAGCAATTATAATCAAATGCACTTACTTTGAATTATTCAACTTTAGAAGATAAATTTTCTATCTAATAATATTTAATAAAAAACAATCTACAGGATGTGGATAGTTGAGGACTAAGCTAAATACAGTGGATTAAAGTTCAATCAAACCCCCAAATTCAAGTATAAACTTCTATTGATCTTACTGAGCTCGGGTGTTAGCATTCCCAGAACAATTATCTCTAATAAATTGAAGTGTATGCTCAGATTACTTTCATAAATTGATAGGTTGTCAAATAATGAGATATATGGTACTCTTCAAAAATTTCCTTTAATTTTAATTTTACAGTAATATAGCAATCTAGAGAATAATGATTTTCTTGTCTCTCCACACTTTAAATTTATCTCAAATGCATTTTCACAGGTAACAGTTCTGACAAAGTGCTATCCTATTTAAGTTAAATTGGCCAAGTTTATTTTTTTCTGTTTCTACTTTTTTTAAGGAAAATCATAAATAAGAACATAATTACTTCTTAGGGGAGAAAAATAATTTTTAGTTGCTCATCTGTCTTTTAAAAATACCTGCAGAGGCATTCAGAAAGAAATCTCATTATCTCAATCTTTTAGAAGCATGTGTTACATTCCAGGGACCAACTGTCCAATCTCATTAGCTCCTATTTGACAGAACAGTCTTCCTTCCGCGCACTTAAATGGAAGTGGCGAAAGACTTTCTTTAGAATCCATTTAAATACTTCCCAGATAAATAGACACCAAAAAAGCCACAGCCCATTCTAGTTCTAAAATAAAAAATGAAATGTTTTTCTGGTGAGAATTTTTTCTTTGTTTTCATCTGATAATAATTTTAGATATCACAAAAAAACCGCATGGTAAGTATATCATACAGGAATAGCCTCAGGATAATTTCCTTTAAACAGAAAGATAAGTGAAAATTATTATTGGACCAAGAACCATTTCAACTCAACACTTAAACAACTAACTAAAGTACTGCAGAGACCTCTAGCAGATAAGAGAAAATTTCTACCACACAGAGAGGAAAGGAAATGCACATATACACATACAGACATACAGACACACTGACACACTGAAAATGGATAGGGAGGAAGCCCATCTTGCATTTTAATCTGTGTTGTTAGACTTTGCATTTCGGATGTAAATTACAAACTACTATTAGAAAGTCCTTCATTTGTTTTCCATATAAACACACACCTACACTGAAAATACACGTGTCAGATCTCATGGAGGAACCTAATATAAAAGAGGGCCTCTCTGGTAGCCTACGGGTTAAGTCTCATTGCTATCAACACTATGGACTGAGTTTGATCCCAGGTCAGAGAGCTGGCCCACATGGCGCAGCAGTCATCTCCTGTCTTACCCGCTGCTCCCCTCAGCTGTGTTTTTCAATGGATTTGACTGTTCTGCTCCCCATTATGTCTCTGGTGAATCCCTTCTCCCCCTACACCTCTGGCCTTCACCTCAGTTCTTCTACATACTATATATATAGAACATATATACATATATAGAATATATACTATATATAGAATATATGTAATATATAGAATATATATGTGTACATATTCTATATATATATATAAAATACAAAGTACACTAGTATAAAAACTTTGATACCTCTTTGAAGAAATGCCAACAGGATGAGCTTTGGAAATGACAATGTACAGAAGAGCAAAGAAGCTATATACACGTGGGGGAACTTGCAGGTGAAGTGGTACCTATATTGGGATCTTAGTGAATATGTTTTTACACCTATTCAAGGTTCTTAACTCAGCCATTTCCCCTCCTTTGCAGTTATGAACAGATGTTGTACACTGCTCAGACCCCTGGGACTGGCTGCTGGGTTCCATGCCAATAACACATGTGAGCTTTAGAGCTAACAGCAAAAACACTAAGTCATTTCAAACCATGATGCAGGTTTGCTTTTCCATGTTAACGCTCATCGAATGCATTTTGAAAATAGATGCATTTCAACATTTAGGTAGTAACTGGTACTAATGAAATCAGCATGTTACATATTGAAATAATTGCCCAAATTAGTAAAATGCTTGCTACCCTGCAAACAAATGTGAAATGTCAGAAAATCCTGAACTATTACAAAGAAAAAATTTTGAAACTTCATCAGAGCCCCCTAGTGAAGCAGAGAATGCAAACATCCTGGGAAGGGTGACTGGGAGGTCCAATGAGGCCATCCAAATTCCCCAGCTGCATAAAGGATTTAGGCACATCAGCCATGCTTGGGCGTTCTGCAGACACTCAGCACAAGAAAATGCTTGCCCTGAAGTGCCCGCACTAGGATTTCTCAAATTTATGGTTTGAAAAGTAAGGATCCATCTATTATTAGGTGGAATAACAGCCACTTGTCTTACTATAGAATCAAGATTTGACTGAACTCATGATTTTCTTGTTCTCTTTATGGAGAATCTGAGGCAGAATATCAGAGATGTGACTACATAGTGAATGCATAAATGTGCACCTGAAGACACACATGCCCTGTTTTGCAAACATAACCAGTCAATTCTAAAACAAAGACCATGCACTTATCTACAGTAATAATAGGCTTCCTGCAGTAATTCCTGCTTTTACAGTTAACCAGGAATGCTGCAGCAGAGAATTGGCCTGGGCTAACATAGCTGTGACACGCAAAGCAATCTAGGCTAAAATCCCTAGACAGACAGGCCACAAACACATTAGTCAATTCATTTTCTCTTATTGACAGATTTCTGCTTAGTTTGTTAAAAATAAAAATCAATTGTTTAGAAAACAATGAACATTTGGAGAATTGCCAGTTCTTTCTGCTTTCATTGGTACATCTGATTAAACACTGATGCAAGGATCTAAATTCCAGAAGGGAAAGCAGCAGTGTGCAACAATCAGGTCTGTGTGAATTGGGAACTCTGGGACCCCAAAGGTAAGCTAAATCCTCCATAACAGGGTAGTGGAGGTGCATAGATTAATTTAAATGTTATCTGTTCTTACCTGAAAGGAAACAATTTCACGCATTAGAATTCACAGGCTGATAAAGTCCAGTGCCATTCAGATTTAAGATAAATAATAAAAGGTAGTGGGAAATCATTCCAAATATAACCTAAAGTTGTATTTGACTCAATGTTACCTTCACAAAGGTGCTTTAATGACAAATAGAGAGCTTTTCCCAAAATATATCTATTTAGGACTCACCCTTAGAAATTAAGGGGAGGAAAGTGGTGAAATCACTCAGATTTTTTCTGATATCCATCTCTGGATAGAATTCACTGACTAGTACCTGTTTGCTACTTTTACCCTCTCAAATTTTACCAATCTGCCACATGCTCACTTAATTAACTATCTAAGTTTTGGGGGATCACTTCACACCTCATATGTGCATGTGCTTCATTCTCCATCGAGTTTCCAGGGAGACAACTTGCCATCTCCCCTCCCCACCCTTCCTTCTTCCTTTCTCATCACCAATTCTACCGCCCCACCATCCTTTTTTGGTAGTCAGTATATTTCTACAGAGTCTAAGAATTATTCTTGCTTTTTCTTTTGCCAGTTTGTTTTCTTGGACCAAAACCACTTTAAAGAGATAACAATCATATGATAAAGAATAACTTAAAGGATGAATTAAACAATAAGGTAACAAAACAAAATGAAAAATAATGTCATAAATGCAAATAATACTAACAAATGAAAAAATACAAAAATAATGCAAATAACTTACAATGGTGTATTTAATGTGTTTATAATTAACAAACGAGTGCAAATAATTTCTTATGCCAAATGACACCCCACCTGTTTGCTTAGTAAATCACCTTTTTGCCTATTTTCAGGAAGCATAGTGACAGTTCCTAAAATTCTCTGTCCATTGATGGAAGAAATGACATAGTATTTTGTAGAATATTAAATATGTATGTTATATATAGTATATGGTTGCTGTTTGAATAATCTTTGCAAAGAAAAAAATGAAAAAAAATCTAGGGTTTGACTAGAGCAGCATGATTGAAGTAGCTCATGATTCACACATGTTTGTAAAGGTATGACGAACCAGAAACTTCTATACACAGGGAAATCTGTTTCGACTATGATGATGCTTTACCTACTTTATCAGATCTTGTAAATGGTCAGGGGGTCTCCCGAAGAAGTCAGCAAGGACTGCGGGACTTCTCACTGGCCTGATGCTGAGCCAGTCACTGGTGCCTTAAACAGCAGGTGACCCACAAGCTCAGTGCTGCCCACGGGTGGCTGGATCGGGTGTGCCCTTCTCAGTATGTGAAAAATAAAAAGATTTGGATCTATTTCCCGGTAGGATAGAATTAAGAGATTTCACATATACATATCCAGATGAATGGCTTCTCCGTAATAATGGAAGTTTCCCAGCTATGGACCACCTGGACGGTCAGAAGTGTGCAGACAGCCTCCTGCACCCAACTTAGGGCTTTCCTGCTGGGACTGCTTCAGGCTTCAGCATGACCTTGCTGGAACCTTGTGGATACTGGGTTTGTAAAATATGCAGATGGGGGTTTGGGAACATTATTTCCCCATCTACTTTGGAAATGTCCAAAACTACAAACTATAATGTGCCTTATTATATGTAAAAGATTGAGAAAAGCAGGTGTCAGCTATTATTACCATCCCAAGTCTGTCCTCCTCACCTTCCACCATTCCTTTCTTATCATGTACATAAGAATCATGCAGATTCTTATTCTCTTTTGGAAATTTTATTAGCAAAAAAATTCAGTGTCCTGACTTTTGCATAAACCATAAATACATATGTTCAAATGGCCATATGTATAGCTGGTGAAATTTGAACTATATACATATATACTCTGGGAAAGGAAGTTGGGGGCATCTGGTATGTTTATTTGTTCATCCACGCCAATCCATTTCAGCTGAGGGGCAAAACAGCCCAACTTAGTGTAAGTCCATCTGTTTCCTTTGCAAGCCTGAATCTTGTATACCTTAAACTTTTTCAGGGTTACTCTTACTTGAAAACAGCAGCTCTAAGGAATTTAAGTTGCTCAACATGAAATGAGTAACTTAAATTCATCACTGTCCTAAAAAGAGAGATGCTTTTATTTAAAAGTGACATCACATGAAATTGTCTTCAGTGTTTTGGCAAAATAACACGCAAGGAAGGCAAAAGTGTGTACCAAAGAAATGTCAACACATCTCATTACAGCCGTCCTGCAATGGCAAGGGATGGAGATGATTAAATTCACAGCTCCAATAAACAGCACACAAATTACTTCTTGAGGGGAGCAGCATAATAATACCCGGAGCATAAAAGGAGGAAATGAAGTTTAATTAAGTGTTGCCCAGTGGAATCCACTGGAAAAGCAAAATGAAGAAGGAAAATAGGAAGTTCAGCCAATCCAAGAATGGGAATGATTTACCAGCAGGTATAAAAGACTGACCAAAAATTTAAAAAATGAGAGCATGTATCTGTTGTATATTGGATGATGCATACATAATAAATAACATTCCATGAACATATATTAAACACGCATGCATTCAAAATTAGTCTAACTACAGATCCACCTTTTCTTTAATCTTAACTAAAACATTCACTTGTCTTTTTATTTTTTAATAACACCGCAATATTCTTAGAGAAGAAATCAAAACTCAAATAGAACTGGTGAGCACTTTGCAGTTAGCATGAATGAATCTAAACAGCTTTATATGCATCAGGGATTTATCAGTTAGTCACATAAAATCAATGACTTTAAGAACTGGCACCAGACTCAAACTTGGGCCTTTAACTGGACATTTTGGGCTAAGAAATAAAAATGAGACACATAAGAGAGATCCAGGGGACTCCCCGGTGGCTTAAGGGGTTAAGTAACAAGCACTGTGAAGCTATCCACAGTCACTGTGGCAAGAGTTGGATCCCTGGCCAGGGAGTTACCCACAGGGCACACCAGACCTCTCCTACCTCACCTGCTGCTCCCCTCAGCAGTGTATTTCAGTAGATCTGCTGTTCTGCTCTCCACTTTGTCTTTGGTAAATCTTCTCACCAGCCCCTTCCCCTGAACCACTGGCCTGTACTTCAGTTCTTGTATATATATATTTTTTTTAAAAAAGAGAGAAATCCAGTTTTAGACTAAATGCTAAGATACATGCTTAAAGATTATTTTAAATATTTTAGTTTTCCCTTAGTCAAAGTATGCAAAGCACTTTTTGGTTTTGTGAACAAGCATTCTTAATACTCATCAAAACATACTCTCAATAAAGGAGTTGTTGTTAGTTAATAATTGTACATGTTGATTCCTTGCTTCCCTCCACCCTTGCATTCACATACATGCTTCTGTTAACCCTACTGAGTTATACTGAGCTTAGCAGTTCAAAAAAACATAAGTTGCATAAGTTACCTGCCATATGGACAATAAGACTTTCCCCCTTACCACATTTCAAACATTTTTACCTTAAGGAAGTAATCATGGGTGAAATTATCAGTTAATTTCTTCAATGAATCAATTTAGGATGTAAAATGGTTATTATTATATTTATCAGATATTATAATCAATCTACAAATAGTAGGTAATACATTCACTATGTGCTGGGCACTGTCAAACGTCTTTCACGTATCTGCTTGTGGAGTTTGTACAACTTGGATGATGCGGACAGTAATATCATCTTCACATTACTAATAAAGAACTTGAGACACTCAGATGTTAACTTGCCTGCTTTCACACTGCTTGAGGGTGAACTGTGATAAGACAGAGTCTCTTTTCTCTTAGCTGTGTACCAAGTATTACTCTGAGAACTCGTGATGGTTAATTTTATGAATCAACTTGGTTGGAGCATAGGCTTCCCAGGTATTTGGTTAAACACTGTTTTGGGTGAGTTTGTGTGAGTTGTTCTGGGTGAGAAACATTTCGATTGGTTAGACTGAATAAAGCTCATCGCCTTCTCCAATGTGGGTGGACTTATCCAATAGGATGAAAGCCGGAGGAGAACAACAGGCTGAATAAGGAAGAATTCACTCTGCCTGACCACCTTCAAGTGAGGATGTCAGCCTCTTTCTGCTGTTGGAAATACTTCAATTCCACAATGGTGATCCCTTAAACAGCCCCCCCACCCCACACCCCCGAATGGAAAAGAATAGGTGAACATATTTCAAATACTTATTTAAAGACTATACGGTCTTAAAACTTTTAAGAGAATACCATCCCTTCATTTTTAATAAAATCGGTGCTATATTAATCAAACATATTTAGGATGTTTAGTTTCTGTTCATAAATCCTGCTATATCCTCTTGACTACAGAACCCTTCTTTCTCCCTTGAATCTGAGAGGTCACAAATAACATTCATTAGAAATACTTTCTACTTTTAGATGAAACTTCAGACCTCTCCTGCTGTGCCCACTGCTCCCCTCAGCAGTGTACTTCTGTTGATCTGCCTGTTTTGCTCCCTGCTCTCTGTAGTGAATCCTCTCACGCCCCACCCCCTGCACCTCTGGCCTGTACCCCAGTGCTTGTATGCATAAATAAATAAATCTTGAAAAAAAATTAAAAAAAAAAGAAACAGAAACCAATCATCCCTTCACATTTTACACACACCACAGTTATTTCTGATAACAATCAAAGGCTACACAACAGCAACAACAACAAAAAACCCTCTTCTAATGTTCTATGCCATTGTAATAGCTTTCTTAACAACCAAATACCAAGTAACCAAATGACTGTTAATTAGTACTCAGCATTTACTATTCATTGAGACAGGTCATCATCTGTTAATCATCAGAGCAATAACAGAGTATTGATCACAATTTGTCAACTTGGAAATAATTGAAATCAGTAAAAGAAGAGTGGAATCCTTCAGTAAACAATAGGCTTTCGCTTCAGAAACACTTAGCCAGCTCTTCTATTGTACATTATCCTCTTCATCAATAAATGCTTTTCATATAATTGTCTCTCTCTTGATTGTGCTGGTTTTTTAAAACAAAAATTATGTGGTTTAGTGAGAATATATTAGGCACATATATCATTTTGGCAGCCAATATCAAGTCAGAATTGAATTAAGAGAGTCAATACCTAACAGAAGGCATAAAATCAGTGCTTTCTATGTGCTTGTACCTCAAAATGCTGTTAATTCAATTTGTTTTTCATCCATTTAAAAAACATTTACTGAGTCCCAATAGAGTGCTTTTCTAGATATGGATTTAATTATTCAGGTATATGATTTTGTATTCTTAGTATGCAATGCAAAGATACATAAAGCAATCATCTTCACATAAAGAAGCAATATCCATTATGTTCTATGTTTTAAGACACTTTGGTCAAGGTAAGGTCAATTTTAAATTTAAAGGCAACAATAGTTTCTGTCTTGAACACTTGTCTTATTACCCCTTCTTCAGTAATCATTTCTTTCAAAACTTTTATAATCCTGCTACTAGAGTTCTTTATCACAATATAAATATTTTATATCTAATAAAGAGAAATTTACATCATGGGAAATAATAACATTTTAGTTGTAAGTACAAAACAAAACTGAATGGCTTATTTTTGCTTAATATCTGGTCTTCTTCACATAGGAAAGGAGAAGTTCAAATTTTGAGAACTTGAAACCAACTCAGGTAACTGAAAACTAATGTTGTCCGAGGGAATGAATGGCCCTTTTCCAACCATGGGACTTGCCAAGTGTCTTAACTCTACAAAATCTCAGCAGATTACCTGAGAATTGGCTTCCAAACAGCTTTTCTGTGATAACCATATGTGCCATTTTCTGCCTGAAGAATTTCCATAATTTTAAATCCCAGAAAAACATGAATCATAATGGAAATCTGACATAACATTAACTATAGCAATACTTGGTAAGGGAGAAAAGAATAAAATAATTGCAACGGTTATCACAGGGGTAGTTGGAGAATTGGATGGCTAAATGAGTAACCCCTTGACTTCTCACCCCTGAGACTGTAGCTGGATTCAAGTCCTGACTGGAGTGACTAAAAAATCATTCTGCCCACTGATGTGAGAAAGGCCCAAAGTGAAATTAGAATGGTGGTTTCACTCCAGTTGTTTCCGCACTGTATTTCCAAATCACAAAAGCACAGCAAACGAGCACTCTCCACAGAAGACACATACAAAACTCATGCTTGGAGGGAAAAAGGAAAGGGCAAAAAACACAGACTCACATTAGGGAACTCTGAATCACACTACCCAAGTAAAACCTTGTTACAAAACACATATCTATTAAAATAAAAAGAGCCTGTGGCTATTTAATCATTGACATCCTTTCAAACTTAGACTGTTAAATTATAAACGCTTTTGTTATAACCTGCTAAACACCAATCTAGGAAAGTGGTAAATACATTCACCTACTTAAACAACAACAAAAAAATATGTTCAATTTCAAGTGCATTTACTTCAAGAATGAAGGAAACATCAAAATGTCTGCAGTCTAGTAGAGCTAGCTAGGAAAGAAATGGAATCAGCTGACATCCAAATACACAAAACTCCCAGTAACATTTAAGGCATTTCTTAAATGAAGGAGTTAACAGAACTAGCATGTTTAAAGAAAAATACCCTGTTAAATTACAAATTACAACCAGCTCTGTGTTTTATTTAGAGTGAATAATTCATTTGTACCTTAAATCTTTTTTCCATATCTGATTTAAGACACTGATTCCAACAACAGGTGCTTACCCACATAAATTACTCTCTGGGTTCTGCTAGAGAAGGGCTGATTAGGAGCAGGGGAGAAGGAGTAGATGTGTGGCAAGCGTGTTTAAGTCAGAGATCCCCCACCAGGATTTCAGAAATAAATATCCTCACCAAAAATATTACTATACCAGGGGAAACAAGCCCATTTCATCAAAAATAAATTGGAAATTCAGCTGAATAATAATAGCATATTCGTTTTTCATAGTGAATGACATGCAATGTCCCTGCCTCATCATTTTTAACCATATGAGCTAACCAAGCTCTTACCTTGGGACAATTTTAGTGTTTAACTATAGTCTTCCTGAAAGAATATAAGCTCCATAAAGTACTAGCAAATAGACCCACAGTTCTGATTTTCTGCAAAGGACATCGGGTTACCCTATTTCGACTTTCAAATTCAATTTAATTAGATTAGACAATTATTAGCAAACCTGAAACAAGAAATTGTAGCAGTGATATTTGAAGAAAACCTGCAAAACCACATGGCATGCCCTGTACGAGAAAGATTTTCAAGTATGGCTTCTTTCAAGATGCCTGATTAGGAGGCTATGATTGCAATCACTAATTCTTTTCTCAAGGGTCACACAATTGTTCAGATGGTCTAGAAATTGCAATTACAAGGCAAAATGAGGGATGCTGGCTGACGGTCCTTTTTCTGAAATTCAATCCTCTTTTAAAGTACACTGCATCCCAATAATTGCTTTTCATCACTTCTCCATTTAATAGTAATATTTTATGATTTTGCATTTTCATTGAAAATTCTCATTAGTCCACAAAGCATTGGGTTTGCATGAGATTTCCCATCATCAATAGTCTTGTTTTCCATTTCTAAACCTCAGAATTTCAAAATTTCAGAGACATCGTGGTCAATTTGTCTCCCTGGCAGTCCAACATTTACTTGCAAGTGTAGATCTTGCATCTTAATGTACTGCTGATACAATTCTTTGTCTTTGACAACACTCTGCTCCACAAATACAGAAAGTGAAAGACAACATGCCATTCCAAAATCAGTCGGTTTCTATACTATTGCAATAAAAATAAATGAAAGAATGAGTATATTGGAATGAATGAATGAATGCAGGATTCTTTTTTATAGTGACTGGAGGAGCAAAAGAGGGAGTTGAGTGCAAAACTGTAATTCTAAACATGAATTATTTGCCAGGGAACTAACCAATGGAAAGAGAATTTAGGGATAAAAAGGGTACTGGATATAGAGAACAGAGAATATTAAAAAACAGATGTTCCAAATTTCTCACTGCCAGTCAGTCTGGCCACATTGTTCTGCAAAGCCACTAAAAATAAGATGAAGTCTTTCTTTTCCCATCACAGCTGCACATAAATATCCTTGATGTGTTAATAGATTGTAACTATTATGAGGTTATAATGAGTACACAAATATTCTCGCAGACTGACCATGGGGAGATGGTACAGAATTTGGGCGCCACCATCAAATATGTGGGCTCCAGCCTGTTTCACTGCCTGCCAGCTCTATGCTGTAGGGCAAGTTTCGTCTTTGTGTGCCTCAAATTCTTCACCCATAAAATAGGGTAATGACATCTCTCTCATGGGGAGGTTATGAGAACTGAAAGATATCTAAGGGTTTAGAAGAGTTGTACTGCGACAAAGGGGCTCAGTATTGATTGATCAGGATCATTGTTGTCCTTGCCCCACAAAGCCTAGTACATACTCAGCAAAAACTAATCTGACTTCATAAAAGTATATCAGTAATCCATGTGCTTTTTCTCCTTTCCATTTGTGATGAAATTCCTCGAAAACTTTGTGGGAGGTTTTGCTCCTCCCATTTTCTCTTGAAACCACTGTCCAGAATTCCCCAACCATCTCTATGAAGACCACACTTATCAAAAGCCATGACAATGAACACAATGGCTCAACAATGAACACATCAGACTTCTCATCTTATGTTTGTGCCAGGAGTTGACACCTTGATCACTCTCTCCCCAGGTGTCCACACTACCGGTTTCTCCTGTCTCAGCACTCCTGACTTTTGTGGGATCTGTCTCCTTTAAGAGTAGAAAGTCTTAGGGCTCAGCTCTTGAACTTGGTCTACATATGCTTAGCATAGGTCATCTCATCCCACCTCAATGCTCATGGAATACTGTTCTCCCAGTTCCCCACATGGTTCACAACTTCACTTCCTTCAGCTCTTAACTCCAACTCACCTTCTCAAGGGGTCTTCTCCTGGTCACTCTGTCTAAAATTGCAACCACGTCCTCATATTGCTTTCCTTTTCCCTACTTTTATTCCTTACCACTTGTCACTACCTTAAATACCATGGAATTTATTTCTCTTATTTATTCTTTGTTTACCAACTAGATTTCAAGATCCATGCTGAGGAATTTCATCTATTTGGTTCAACATCGAATCTCTAGCACCTACAAAAACTCCTGGGATATAGCAGGCAATCAGTCTATGTGTGCGGAATGAATAAATTCACGGAGACACTCTTTCATATTTTGCAAGTTCATCCTTGTGATGGACAGTAGTGAATAGTTAAGTAACACAGGTTCATATGATCAGTTTTTAAAGGAATGTATTTATCAAATAAAACACAAATGCAGAAAACGTGAAGCCAACATATCACTTAATGAGTTTATTATAAAGCAAAATCTTGTAGTTATGATCCAGGTGACAAAATAGAATTTTGCCAGTCATTCCAAAACCCTCCCTAATCCTGTCCACATCTCAACCCCCTCTTCCAGAAATCACTACAATCTTAACTTTCATAGAAATCACTTCCTTGTGTTTCTTTACACTTTTATATAAAGTTTGTAAGTTTACATTAGCCTATTTTAAAAATATTAATTGTTCTTCAGTCTCTTTTAACCTACAACTCCTTTGCCTCGCCCACTCCAATGTCCTTCTTTCCATTGCAATTTATTGCACATTCCCAGGTGAGTGAAAGGTGCACCCAGCTGAGAACCCACACTCATGGACACCTACTCAGAGCCCTTCTGTGCTGTGTCCTGGGAATAACCAGAAGAATAAGTCAATATGGCTGCTCTTGGTAGTATAACACGACTCAACAGACAATTAGCATTGGTATCATGCAGTGAGGGTGGTGACTGAGGTGCATGCAAACAAGGAAAAGCCACCAGGAACACCAGTTTATAGAGGAGATACAGGAAAGACTTTCTGGAGGGAGAAGAGTTTATGCTGGATATACAGGAATTTCCCAAGAAGATTAATCAAGGAAAGGCATTTTCACAGATGGAACAGCGTGTGCAAAGTAGTGCCCTCTATAGAAAATGGAATAGTTCTCTCTTTTGAAAAATAGTATATATGTATATACACATATATGTGTATGTGTATGCATGTATGTATATACATATGTGTGTATGATGGCAGGAAGGGAGAAGGGAGGGGTGAAGCTTCATCAGTAGGCAGGAAACAGGTCATGGAAATCGGATATGATGTTGAGAGGTTCATATTTGAGCCTGCCTATTAAAACCATTTGAGGTAGGGAAGTGACATGATCCGTTCTGATTTTAGAAATGCTATTGTCCAGTTATATGAAGGAAACCTGGACAGAGGTGAGGCTGGAGTTAGAGAGACCAATCAGGAGGCTATCAATAAAGCCTGAGTGAAATGAGATGACAGCAACAATACGATAGTTGTATAATAAATCATAAATCCCATAAGGACTAATAATAACACTGCAGAGCTGAGGCGTCCCTGGTAGCCTAGGAGTTAACTCTCAGCACTATCATTGCTATGGCATGAGTTGGCCTGAGTTTGATCCCCGGCCAGGGAGCTGACCCACATGGTGCACCTGACCTCTCCTGTCTTGCCCACTGCTCCCCGCAGCAGTGTATTTCAATGGATCCACCTGTTCTGTTCGCCACTCTCTCTTGGGTGAATCCTCTTACCCCACACACACACACCTGGCCTGCACCCAGTTCTTCTATGCAAAAAAAAAAAAAAAAACAAAAAAACACCAAAAACTAAAAATCACCACAGAGCTCTTACGTAGTGAGACAAGCCAGGTGTTGTCACAGGAACATCATTTATCTCTTGACATCACTACAATGACTCCCCACTCTGTGCACCACTATAATCTGGCTCTACAGGTGGAGCCTCTGGGGCTAGAGGCAGTGAATGATGTGCTTTTGGAACCAGTCTCCCCAAAAGCATCAGGTAAGTTTTTCTCAATATGTGCAGAGCAGTACTCTTTAATAAGCACCATCTTGGTAGAGGAAATTAAAGGTCAATCGAGACCCTGTGAGCCAAGAAACCTACTGCCATGACTTTAAAAATACAGTGATTATCCCACAGTCAAAGAGAAGCTTTGCCTCAGTTGTTTACCTTTTTCCTAACCAAAGGAGCTATCACTGTCCCCTGTTTATGTGAGCTAGGAGAGTGTGGCTGGGGGTTATCTTCCAGGTGTAGATTTATCTCCTTATCTGAGAAACTCATCACTTACTGAAAAGTCTGCCTTTTCCCCAATGGATATCCCAGGCCCTAATTAAACACAGAACAAATACCTCTGGTCTATGCATTATCCCTTAGCAGTTACAATCATATAAAACCTACATAGATTGATTTCTTTTGTTCCACTGTCTGATGACTCATCAAGCCTGAGAAGAACGTGAAGGGATGAGGGGTTTTCTCTGCACCCCACTATGCCTGGGGTTAACACACCTAACAGTGGAATGGGATGGGTGGACACAGTCTAGGAAGGAAGCAGGGCCCTGGGAGGCAGAAAGACCTGATGTGACAGGTAGCTTGGATCCCTCAATCTAAGTAGGGTGACTTGACCTCCTTGAGTCTCAGTTCAAACTAGAAAGTCTTTAAGTTGGGTTTTTGTAGGATTATGATGAGGAATAATAAAATGATGCATGTAAAATCGATGTACCCTGTCTGGCACCAAGAAAGCACACCTGTTAAGTGGTGGTTATTACTGCAACTATTCAGAAACAATCCTTAAGTTCTCTGGATAGGTGATATTCACCAAGCTAGGAGAAAATAAGTGGGGAGACATAGGGATGAGCTGTATTTAGGGAGCAGACGTTAATTTCAGGCTAGTTTTCATTTGTGAAAAGCCTTTCCAAGGAAGAACCAGATTTTCTTTTATTTCTGAAGGTTTTGAGTGAATAGGAGTTTCTCCAATATATAGAGAGTAAGGCTATAAATTTTACTCATAATAGGATACTAATCTGCAGGGGGAAAGAAGCAATTCTTTTACATTAGCTGTAGCTGGTCTGTTTTCCCCAGAAGTGCCCTCCACAGCTTATTAGTGGAAAACATTTTATATTCCTGTCCAGTGTAAAGATCAGTCTGGCCCAATGCTTTAAAAAGTTATTTCAGTTAATGCTGAGTCTCTCTAAAAGAAAATAATAATCTTAGTCTTTCACATTGCTTCCCTTTTCCTCCTGCCTCTCTACTTTCTTGCCTTAAAATAGCATCCTTCAGGTCAAGACAAACTCACACAACACAGGACTCCCGAAAGGCAGGCAATGAGACAACAGACTCTTACGTTCTCCAAAGCTGTCCTTCTAAAGGTGGGTCTGCTCGGCCCTGCTAAGCTTCTGTTCTGTGTTCCCACAATGTGTAAGGAAGTATCTTCTTTGCCCAAATCTACTTTGCCTGTTGGGCTATCAGCCATCCTACCAGCCGGCGTTCAAGGTCAAATGAGAGCAACAGATCAATCTTCTATTCGTTAATAATGTGTTTCTTATAAAAGTTTAAACAACAACTATAGATAATCTACATTGCACAAGCTACATTTAAAGGTATGTTAAGTGTAGTTATATGAAATTTATCATAAAAGTTTGAAAATAATTTATCTAGGGGACAAGGAAGAATATGACCTGAGAGTGGAAAATAAATAGGAAAAGATCAAGTCACACCTATTAATAAAATATATGACGGGTTTTGCAGGTCCTGACACTAGTTGTATTTATGTAGCAAAAACTTCTGCAAGAAAAGTATACAGAACTCGTTTCTTTTCTCAAGGCAGAGCTATATGCATGTTTGTCTGAAATTAGCAATAAACTTTAAATCACCCAGCACTTGGGTTTGGGTCTGACATTTATAGGATGTGGGAAGTCTTTAAGAAACACTTTATTTCTAAGCCAATATCTTGCTTGGTAGTTTCATCTTTTGAAGATGAAAATTGATTTTTCTCAACACTGCAAATAAGCTACTCCCTTCCCCCAACACTATGAAGCTTCAGAAGCACCAGCAGAGCCTCAGCTGACCCTGGCCAGGAGAGCCTCCTGACCTTAAGCATGGTGGACACAGCAGATGAGGACAAGGTTTCCAATGTTGAACATCTGAAAATTATTTTTATAGTTACTGACAAGAAGATATATAAATAGAATTTTCTTACAAGCTGTCAGATATTTCATCTGAATTTTTATTACAGGAAGTAAGCAAAAACATTGGCTCAGATCCTTCTTAGAAATAATCCAATGTATTTCTTTGGGACAAGTTCACTCCTCTATGAGGACTGAAAGAATAACTGTCATTGGGTAAAAGTTTGAAATCTATTCTATTTAATTTATGTAGATAAAAAAAGAGTTTAGCCAAAAGAACGAAAGGCATATTTTTCTACACCATTTCACTCTTATTGGAAGAACTGAGGAGCAATGTTAAATATAAATGTTGAAGAGTATCTCCACAATATGATATGTAGATTTTTTTGAATGAGATGGAATGTGGCTCAATACATTTAAAGGAGTGTCTCCTCTATCCCAACCTTCTGTTATATGAGACATCTTTGACATTATACAGAGGAATTCCACTTCTACTTAGAGTATAGATTATGACAACAAAATAATTTTCACTATAACAAAGGCAAATAACATGCAAAGTCATAACATCTCTGGACTCCACCAGAGAGCTAACATCACATGACAACTAGGTAAGCTGAATTCCAAAGAATGACACATTCCTCTAAAAGAAAGGAAAATACTCCCACTATTCTGCCCTTAATAGTGTATGGGAAAATCTTGTATGAAGAAAGAAACTTTAATGTTATGAGTTTTTAAAGACTAAGTGTGGGTTGGCAAGACATTTTCAATAATCGGGGGCCCCAGCCTGAGAAAGAACTACATTCTATTGCATCTGCTACTGTATGATGAACAGGTTGAAGGAAGGAAAGAAGAATGGCCTAAGTGTCAGAGGTATCTGCCTGCCACTTGGAACAACACAAAAGTCCATCAACTCTTCCAGGCCATTCTCTTACATGAAGCTAAAGCCTTAACTGCTTGGGTGTGTAAGCAGGGGGTAGCAGGAGCACAAGACCTTCTTGCCCTATGGCAGCTGAGTGAAGGAGCCAGTGTTTCTGGAGGATGGAGAAAAGCAAAAGACCTCTGTTCCCAGGAGAGAGGAGGTAAGGAAACCTCTTGGGTCACAAACACTGCACTGATACCACCAGACACTGACATTGCTAGAAAAAGGCAGGAAATCCTCTGCAGCTCAAGGTATGACTATCCTAAGAGGAAGAAGGTAGCAAAGTTGCGCAGCCGAAGCGTGCTGGGCCCATCCTAAGTGGAAGGTAGGAGAGAAGGGGCAGGAAAGTTGGGTAATACAACTCCATGGCCCAGGCTCATAGGACCTTCTAAGACTGGGGATGGATCAAGAGAACTGATGAGCCCATCTACCATCTCCCAATTCCCTCTCCTCCCCATTCCCCAATCCACCGGCCCCACAAGTCTAGCACGTACTGACAAGCAAATGCAGTCACTGGGAGGTGGACCAGAAAGCCTAAGGTGTGCATAAGCTGCTGCAATCTGAAGATGGAACATAAAGAAAACCTTTCAGCACCACCACAGGTACTGCAAACACAGATAAGATCCCATTGTTGGAAGGTTAACTACAGCAATCACAAAACCCAAATGTAACACAACTATTGACTTGGTTGATTTAACTTTCCACAGTAAAGGTCGGACAGAACAAGAGGTGTGCCCATTTCTTGGTCTTAATTTTTACTATTTACTACAGTCTCTTCTGGTGTTCTGCAAACAATGTCTGACATTCAATCAAAAATAATGAGGCAGAGGGAAAAACAAGAAAAGAGAAAAATAACCAAGTTGTTATCTTTATTCAGTTCCTGCTTAGGGGATAGGTCTTTTAACCAACAACTAAAATGGATAATAACAACGAGCTGTGTCAGAAATGTTTCCAAGTATATTAAAAGTATTATTACACATATAGGGAAATGAGTAATCATTTCTGCCTGGGGGAGGTGCCAGGAAAAGCAAATAAGAGACATTAAGCAAGAGTATGCCAAAAAGACAATTGAAATAAGCATTTCAGTAATAAAATTGCTATGCAAAGGCATGGATGGATGAAGAGGACATGAAATATTGGCAATTTCACAGTTAGGCCAATAGAACCATAGGGAGAAATAGTTCTCGTATTGTTCAGTGCTTTTCTCGTGGTGTCTGTGAATGTACATGAGTACACAATGCTAATTGTTCTCTGAAGAGAGGAAAACAAATTGACTGTACACTAGGAGTGAAGAGACTCCTTACCACTGTGGCCTCTGGAAGGATTCTTGAGTGCCCTTGAGCTCATTCATAAGCTGGTATTGACAAGGTTGGGCTTTCTTGTTACTGGGGATTGCTGACATTTAATTCAAAAGATCCTCTTAAATGAAAATGCCTGAATTGTGGAAACCTATTGGCCCAAAGACAGGACAGCAAAGCAAGAAAGTCACACAGGCATGATGTGAAGAAATTTCCTGGAAATTTCACAGGAAATACTGCAAACATTTAGTTTCTTTTCTTTCTTATTGAAAAGTTAAATTAAGAAACTGTATGACTTACAACACTTCTCATTAATGTAATTCATTTCTGTGTTTGAACAACATCCTAAATGCTCACGTGTGTTTTAGTGGGATATAAAATTATAACCTTCTGAAATCACCCAAACACAGCGAAATCACAAAAGCTTTTAAAGATGAAGTATATCGAGGAAATGGTATAAATGTACAAAACTTTTAATACAATTGGATTAAGTTGATTTTCATTATGCAATTTAAGCCCTCCTGTATAGTTAGTGCAATTTATTTACAGGCTGAGCAGGAAGCTACACAAATGTTATGTAATTAACCTTCAGTCTCCTTCCCATTTTCTCTGTGAGGAAGCTGGTTCCCAGGGTGTAGCCTCTATACAGGGAAAAGAGGCACCTTCAGTGGGGAAAGGTGGAGCAGTGCCATGGAAGGTAGAAACTCCACTGGAGCTGCTGATCTTCTCCTCCTCATCAAGACGGGGAGGGAGACGCCACTTCAGATACTTGCTTCCACGTTCATTGCAGTCCTGCCTTCCTTCATGTAAGCCTGTGCAATACCCAGCAGGAGTGCAGCACAGGGGTGCTATCTTACACTCAGGCTCTCTGACAGGGAGGAGGAGAGATGGGGGGGGGTGTTCCCAGGGAGGTGTGCAGAACATAGTGAAGGTCGTGCACTAGGATAAGTGTGAACACCTCCCTGCATCATTCATTTCCCTTTATCATTTCTGGAGAAAACATATTTTTTTTGGTAATTAAATGTAGTCCTCATGTGACTTAGAATACGAATCAGAATTAGAATTTAGATGAAATTTTAAAAATTTTGGCCTCCTGGTGGTGCAGCAGATTGAGCGCCACTCTGTGACACAGCAGCACAAGTTTGATCCCCAGCCAGGGAGGGGACCCACATGGCGCAGCAGACCTCTCCTGCCTCGCCCACTGCTCCCCTCAGCAGTGTGTTTCGGTCAATCTATCTGTTCTGCTTCCCACTCAGTCTCTGGTAAGTCCTCCCACCTCCCATGACTCTGGCCCGTAACCCAGTTCTTGTATGTGTAAATAAATAAATCTTTAAAAAAAAATTAAAAAAAATGTTCTCATCCTTGCTCCAGGGCATTTTCTCAGATATTCCTGGCTCAAAGGCCCATCCTCTTCTGTGAAAGATTCCCTGGTGGGTACTACAGAAAACTCTGCTATTTGTGGAGGTGAATTCATCTGTGAAGTTTGGACATCTGGAGGGATGGCAGAACTAAGAGGTGGCAGCTCAACGACAATCATGATGTTAACCTCCAAGTGGTCACAAGTGTTAAGAAACACACTGAAGAAAACATTAAAGAAAACCACTAAGAATTCCCAACAAAGGCGATGATGAGGCTAGAATTTCTGCTTGGTCTATGTTCTTTCCTGCATCTAAAAGCCAGAGGCCTGCACCAGAATGTATCAGACATCACTTGCTCAATGTTCTATCAGCACTGCCACCTTCAAGATGGGTGCATCGAGAGAAAAACCACAGCCCCAGGGAAACAGTCCAAACAGCAAGTAAACCATGTTCATGAAATCTGTCAAGTTGCCTGGGGGCCTGGATATTCTACTACTTGAGCGTTACTTGGATATGGGATCAAAGCCAGAGTGGGTTTGCCCTCTGGGGTGCTATGTGGCTTTTGTCCAGGAGGTCAGGTTTTGGACTTTCTTGGGGTGTGGCTCTGAGAGCATCCTTTCCACCACCAAGCCTTCTCTGCAACTAGGAGGAGATGCTGACTCACAGCGGTGATGGACGCCCAAACATCTGTTCAACAGACACAAGTTACTGGACTTGCTGCCTTCACAAGAGAATTTAGTCTTAAGAGAAGCTCTCTGGTTCTCTTCCATTTAACAATGACTATCCCTGCTAATCCTACTGATGTAACCCTATTTTGTAAGAGCCCATTGCCCTCTGAGCTATGGCAGCAAAGGCAAGTACAGAAGACAAAGATAAGCACAGAGATACGAGTCAGGGAGTTGACGCATCCCGAACAGCTTACCTGTAGAAGCGCAGGCCTCGCACGTGTCCTGTCTTTGGTATAATTAGAAGCAGAAAAAGGGCCATTTCTACAGACTTTGCCTTAGGACCATAACTTCTAGAGATGATGTTGCTACTAAATCTGGTTAAGCCACCCCAGAACTTGAAGTCTCTATATCCGTGTGTCCAGGTTCCGTTTGCTCACTCTAACTGCTCTAACATTATTTACTTTTTTTAAAGTATTTTTTTAAGATTTTATTTATTTATGCATACAAGAGTTGGGGTACAAGGCAGAGGCAGGGGTGTGAGAGGGTTCACCAGAGACAGAGCAGGAAGCAGAACAGGCAGCTCTACCAAAATACACTGCTGAGGGAAGCAGTGGGCGAGGCAGGAGAGGTCTGCTGTGCCATGTGGGTTAGCAACCTGACTGGGCAACGAACTCCCATTGGAGTGTCTGTGGAAGCCCCACAGCACCGCACTCAACCTCTCAACCAGGGAGGCACTGTTCTATCATTATTCTCTTTCAATAAACTATGGGGAATGCTTACTCTTGAAATAAAAATTCTTGTAGAGGTAAGGACAGACAAACATTCAGAGGTGTTGGTGAAGGACACACTTCCTGTTCCTCCCCTTAAGTTTCCTGCATTTAGCTCAGGAGAGGAGAAATTCAGAGAAAGAATTGTTTTTTCTGTAAATCAGAGAATCCTCGCTTTCATGCGTGACGCCTGATGGAGGCAGTTTCTCCACACACACTCAGTGGGGGATTGTGAGGCAGCACCCGATCTTCTCTCCAATATTAAGCTTAGTAGATGATAAATAAACCTCTTTTTAGAAAATTACCTCTTCCAGTGTACTAAATGACACCCCAGTGCCCCGTAAAAGTTCATTTCCATCACTGTAAAAATTAATTCACCTCATATAGTAAACAATCTTCTTCTTGAGAGTAATTTGGTTATGGGATCAAAGCCAATATTTTTCAAAAAGGGGAAATTTCTCTTGTGAACTACTCTACAAATGGAATCTTGAGATAAGATTTTTTTCCTCCACTCTAGATATGGTTCAGAAAATGACAGTGCTTATCTCATATTTTCTAATATTTAATGAAAAGAAATCTTGTCAATATCCTATTGATGGCACAGCAAAAGATTTTTGCCCAGTTTTTAATTCAATGAAATGATTTTTTTGAGGATAAGGAGATGGATGTTCTGTCTGATTCTTAAAACAAAACAAAGAAACGGGGGATACCATTGAGCTTGTTAGAAAGGCAGATAATTTGAGTCCAGGCCAGAATCCATTCATCACTGCACTGTTTTAAATAAACTCAGTTCTTTCATCTCAATGTCAGAAAACAACATAGCCAGATTTTAAAGATCCTTAAGAAATCAGAACTATTCAACTAGAACATAAAACCTGGGAAATAAATGTGTTCCCTGGAGTATCGTGAGCACCAGTGAACAGTTGTAGGTTTTGGAGAGAAACCCGGCCAGACATGCAATTCAGGTTCTCTGGAAGGGTTATTGACTCATTCATTGTCCAATCCACTGATACTTGTTGAGCTTTTACCTTGTTCCAGGTCTTGTGCTCAGCTATGGGGACATTTACCAGGGCTGGATCATGAAGTACCTTATAGGGCAGAACAAGAAATTTGAATTTAAATCTAAATGCACTGAAATTAGGATGGTATTAGGTAAGAGTGACGTCATATGACTTATATTTAAAATATGATGGAGAGATATCTGGAGAACAGGCTGTGGGGATAATGGTGGAACTGGTAAGAGTTTGTCAGAAGTACACCTGTTTAGCAACAGAAAGCTGCATCTGGCTAATACAGGGGTCAAGAGCGTAACGGCAAAAGATCAAGTCTCTCTGAATAAACAGCATATGACTTTTTTCTTCCTTCTTTCCTTCCTTTAGTGCCTCTTTTCAAAATGAGAGGGTCTTTAGTGTTTTTGCTGAGTATAAGAGCAATGCAGGCTTATCAATTAAAACTGACAAAACACATCAGTGTAAAAAAGAGAAATTCTCCTCTTTCCTGGAATTTGATACTAAAAACATAACCACCTTTTATAGTTTCCTGTGTCTAGATCCATGTTTTCTCTATGAACACATTTTTTAAAAATAAATCTATTCTTTCATGATTGTGATTTGCTAAACGATCATCACCTTTAATAAACAAACTTGAAATGGCTAAATAATGACCTACACTACAAAGGAATTCAGAAATGGACAGAGATGGAAGACGACATATTTAGCTGGCATTATCTAGTGTGTTCCTAAAACCCCCAAGTCATTTCTGGGTGGTTGTTGCTTTTTTCTATCTCAGTGAATCTCTGAAAAAAATGGAACCCAGGAATCTATACAGTATAGCATGCATCCCAGGTGATTCCAATGAACACTTAATGTGATAAACATTGAGTCAAAGGCTATAGATCACGTCTTAATTAAACAGTGAATAACAATGATCCATGTCCTCAAAATAAATAGGAAGAACCAAAATATTTTTAGCTTCCTTTTTATTAAAAGGAAAATGGATTTTTATCCTAAACCTTTAGCCATCAAATTATGTTTAGAAGCACAAAACTCATTGTCCTCCCCGCTCCTAAGAATCCCATTAGCCAATCTCTTGCCTCTCTGTTCCTCACTCACTCCTCCCATAAGAGGAGGGTTGAGCTGAGCAGACAGGTGACTTGGGGGAAGAAGTTGAAGGCAGCCCCCTGTGGTGCACATGACCTTCTCCAAATCCTTCCCAGCTACAGGTTTAGTAGATAAAGCCCCTGGGTAAAAGGGAAAGTCTGTTAGAGAATCCAAGGTTGCCAGACAACTAGGTCACGCCCTCCAGCACACCTTTCCACAGGAATAAAGCAGACATGTGAGCCCACCTGTCTGGCTTCTGCATCTGTCATTTGGCTCCTCATCTAGTAGGAGGGGCTGTGTCTTCACAGACCCTCAGCGGGATCACAGTGGGGCACAGGGGCCCTTCATTCTCATAACCCTTTAGCGGAAATTTTATTCCTGATATTTTTGTGTCCTCTTATTTTAGAGTCAAGAAGAGTCAGCACATTGCACCAACACATGGAAGTAAAAACACAGGCTTTTGTTTTGAAAAACAAAATCATGTGAGTCATCCATAATGTGACTACAAAGAATCATTTTTCAGGCCTCCAAGAGAAGTCTCACACTTAGAAAGGGGTTCTTAAGAACACATCTTAATGAATATTTCTTAATAATTCAGAGCTGGGGAAGAGTGAGGATTGGGGAGGAGTGAGAATTGGGAAGGAGGAGGCCAGAGGGAGAGAAGAGCTTTTAGCTCAGGTATCACCATTTCCCTTGTCACAGCTACTTCTTGTCCTAGGAAGGAGATAGAAGTTGTACTCAATTTGGGGCGATACTCCCCTTCAGCCTCTACATACTCTGTAAATCCTATAATCTCAAACCCCCTGGCCTCAGTGTCCGCCATTGTTTCTCAATGGGTATACATAAGGAAACTTAAACGATTAAGTAATGAAGTACCGTATAAAAGGAATTCGGAAATGGATGACTATGGAGAGAACCAATCTAGGTGGTATTATAGTTGGTCAATGGTCTCTACCACTGCTGAATTTTCTCTGCTCTTTGGGTTTGTGTAAAAGCTCACTGATGAAAGGCCATTGCCCCTTCTTTCCTGAAAACTACAATTTTTAGACCCTGTTTCCCGATATTATTAAAGTTTATGTCTTATAAAAATGATCTGTAAACATCAGTAGGACTACCCAGAACTACTCCAACCCCGTCCCCATGAGGAGGGTAGAGTGGAAAGTATTGAGAGGAGGGCTCTTAGGTGAATTCCATTTAGTCTTTGGGGTTAGTTTCTCACTGTAAAATGATTACAGGTGGGTGAGAACCCCTTCAGGTCGCTCCCTATTAAAAGCGTAAGACACAAGTCATATCTCTGAATAAAATCAGTCAGTTGCTTTCCTGTATCTGTATAATGTTGGCATGTTTGAGTGTTGGGCAGAAGGAGGAGGCTAACTGGGAAAAGCTGACAACCCATAACTGTTTGCAAAATACAATTAGGTTGCTTGACTGCAACCTTCCATTTAGAAGGATGTACACGTAGGAGCAGGAGGATGCAGAAGACAGTTGGTGCTTTCATTAGGTACACGATCGTGAATGTCATGGAGCACTTTAGTAACTTATTCCAAAAATTCTGATAGGCCCTCCCTGGTGGCAGAAGGGGTTGAGCGCCACACTGTGTGGCTTCTGCAGCCACTGTACCACATGTTCGATCTTCAGCCAGGCAAGTGACCCACATGGCACCGCAGACCTCTCTCTCCTGTCTCCCTGCTGCTCCCCTCAGCAGTGTATTTCAGTTGATCTGCCTGTTCTGCTCCCCACTCTGTCTCTGGTGACTCCTCTCATCACCCCCCCCCCACCTCTGGCCTGCACCTCAGCTCTTGTATGCATAAATAAATTTTAAAATCTTTAATAAAAATAAAAAGTTCTGATGGTCTGCAGCCTCTGACAGATGAGAGTTTTCTTTAAAAAGGCCTGGTGGTTGCAATACTGTCTCCTGGATTTCTGTAAGAAAATCCTTTCTTTCCTCTGGTAGGCAAGATGCGTCTTTTCAGCTTAAAAGATGGTCGGTGCAAATCTCAGTGAGCCCCTGGTGTTCAGTGAAATAGGACTTTCGATTTGCAAGCAATTAGCCGTTCATGACATATGACACTGTAACTGATGTCATCAGAGGAGCTAATTAACTGTTCTTATGTACACGACACTCCAGGATGCCAGGGGCTCCAAGTGCAAACATATTTCCTGGCTTCTGGATACCACAAACTTAATACTTAGGTGAAATTCATTACAATCAAATTACGAATTCAGCAGTGACCCCTTTGAAGAACATAACTGCTAGTTTGCAAAAACAAAATTTAATTTGGCATTTCTTGTCTTTATACTCTGAAATATTTCCTACATCCTGCATTAAATGAATCAGCTTTGTGACAGCACTAGTTTATAGTGAGCAACAAAACTAGGCCAGTGGGTTTGTTTTGAGCTTATTTCTATTTCAGCCTAAAGCACAGGAAGTCTTGGGTGAGGAGCAACAACTGAGAAACAGACACACTGGCGGCAAATATGACATCTCTCCCTATTGTTCCATGCGCTGGGCCCCGAACACAGGGTCCGAGGGGGACGGCAGGCTTAGGGACCAGGGCGACCTGCATCCGAATCTGTCCAGGAACTTCGTGGCTGTGCGACCTCTGGCAGTGGGCTATGCCCTCAGAGCCCACTTTCCTAGTCGGTGATTATGGGGAATAATTCCTTCTTCAGAGAGTTGTCATGAAGATTTAATGAAGGAGAATGGTAAGAGATAAAGAGTAGGCTCTCTGTTAAGACCACGCACTTTCTCCTCATGTTCCCTTTCCCATTTCAGTATTTTCTATTGCTGCTATTTCCTTCCTTCCTTCCTTCCTTCCCTCCTTCCTTCCTCCCTCCCTCCCTCCCTCCCTCCCTCCCTCCCTCCCTCCCTCTCTCCCTCTCTCCCTCTCTCCCTCCCTCCTTCCCTGCCTCCCTGCCTTCCTCCTTTCTTCCCTCCCTCCCTCCCTTCCACAACTATTTTTCATCAGAGGTGCTCTTGCTCTTAAATGTTTTAGACACTGGTTAGGTACTGCTTATATAACAGCTAAAAGACACTACTCCTTTCCTCAAAGGACTAGTGGGGAAGACAGCTAGTAAGGACTTTCAATACAATAAGTACAGGAGTGAGTGCCTGGGGTGGGATTTGGGGTGAGCACACGGAGAGAACTTTTCATCCATCCCTGAGAAAAGAAGTAGCAGTTTGAGATGATGTTGAGATGCATATAAATGACAGAGAGCTTGCACACAGTAAAAATATCACATGCAAAGGCCCTGAGGCAGAGGAATACTAGAAGGGAAGTTATTTATTCCTAACTGGAGGTAATGCAATAAAGATAGTTTTAGTAAATGAACTTAGAAACAAGCAGAGGCCAGTGTGTAGGTCACACCAAGGGATTTAAACCTGTTTCTGATGGAAACTGGCATTAACTACAGGGTTTTAAGTGGAGAAGACAGCATGCAATTTGTACTTTAGAAAGATGGTAGCAGAGCTATCAGAGTTAATCAAGACAGTCAAACCAGGTAAGCGCATGTGAAGTGGTCCAAGGAAACATGAGGGTAGCCAGAACCAGAGTAGCAAAAAATTCTTACTCTCCCTTGTTGAAACTGAAAACAGCTCTAGGAATTTGTGACCTCACTAGCCACTCAGATAGGCTCACCCTTTTTTCCAGGTTGCTGGGTGTCAGCAGTTTATGGTCATGAGTAGTTACTGTTATCATTTCTGCATTTCCTTTGTGATTCATGGCATTTCAGCCAGAGTTATGGTTGTAGCAGATGACAGCTGTGGCATCAGTCACCTGCCTACGTAGTGACCCACGTCTTGTTTCTGTGCCAGGAGAGGCTTTAAATTACCTTACAGCCAAACAAAACAGAAAGAACAAAGCAAATGTTTGACTAACCTTCTAAAGAATCCACTTGGTTATGGGGAAGATTGGTGTGCACGTGTGTGTGTCTGTGTGTGTAGGAGGAGACCGTTTCATGAAATAGAATCTCCCCACTTAAATGACATTCCCTAACTATTGCTGCCAGGGAAGCTATGACATGGGAAGATGTATTAGAGTTTGATCCAGCAGGCCACATCCAAATAGTTGAAGGGCAAAGAAGTAGAAGCATTTCTATTATCTTAAAAAATGTGCCAACCCTGACATTCTTATAGGAACCCAGGTAATTTAGAAGCAATTACTCTAAATTATAATTTAGTAAACTTCAAATTAGAGGGATTACTCTTTGGAGGTACACAATAAGAAAAATGAATCTTAGACTTATTCATCCCGGAAAATAGCTTGCAAATAAAAGGATGGTTTCTAAAGTTTGCAAGGGAAGGAAAGAGGAGGTGGGCTACTTGGCACGTAGAGCTGATGTGCAGATACGTGCTGAGCCACCTAGAAAGAGCAACTTCAGTTACACAGAGAGGAGCAAGACTGACGAGCAGGTGGCTTCATCTGAACACTAGCAATCTTTAACATGTTTTGGGCTCCTGATATTTCTTTGCCAAAAAGCAATGAAGTGTGAAATCAATCCAATGAAAGAAGATACATTGGGACACCAGCACTTACATAGTTTCACCAAACACTCATCATGCAAACACCAACTGAACTCTGTGGTTCAAGATCATAAATTCTCCTGTGAGGCTCATTTGTTAATATTTGGGCTCATTTATCATCCCAAAGGGACAACCACACACATAGAAAACAAGCCACAATTGAATACAGTCGATCCATAAACGCTCACGTGTTTGCACAGGGCCTCTTCGGAACAAAAAGAAGCTTCTCTAGTTTCTCCCTGATCCACCTCCATGCCCACACAAGCCTTAAGAATGCAAATATATTTCTGAAAGTATGTCTACCTTTCTTCTCTTCTCTCACCATTTTATTTAAACTACCCTTTGCTAAGTGTCCATCACACATCATTCACTGTGGTAAGCACCCTCTAAACTGGATCTCTTCTAATTGCGTAATACGTTGAGGTAGGCTGCAATGACTTGCCAAAGCTGACATCACAAAGCATTATAGACTGGGTCGCTGAAACAACAGGAATTATTTTATCACTTATACTTTGAACTTGTTTGCAGTGGTGTTCTTCATCACTTATTGTCTAGCAGTTCTGGAGGCTGGAAGTCTAAGGTTGGTTTCTTCAGAGGGCCAAAAGGAAGGACCTAGTCCAGAACTGTCATCTTGACTAGATGCTGGCGGTCTTCTCTCTGAGTCTTGACACCATTACCCCTTCCTCCAAGGCTGTGTCTAAACTTCCTCTTCTTAGAAAGCCCCCCGCTTACCCTGGATAAGGGCCCATACTAATGCCTTGATTTAACTTGCCTACCTACCCAAAACCCTGCCTGTCTCTAAACACACATCATATTTAAGTACTGAAGACAGGACTTCAACAGATGAATTTTGTGGGTACACAATTCAGCACAGGTTTTAGGTATGTTAGTCCCATTTTAAAGGTAAGGTGATCTGGGCTTAGAAATCCCAAGATGACAGAATAAATTGTCAAGTGAATATTCCCTTGAGTCTGTCTGACTCTAGGGAGTAGGCTTTTATACTGCATTATAAAATAGCTCCCAGCCTAGACGCCACTCTCCACCACATCCCAGCCTCCTCCATCTCTAGTTCCACCGTTGTATGAAGGAGCATCAGCAGATGAAGCAATACAGAAAAATATTTTTCTAACAGAGGTAAGGAGGAATGTAACCAGGGATACCTTGAAAGCATTCCCTCACTATCCACTTAACAGGAGATGATAATAAGCATCTTGGACACAGAAGATAAGCGAATGTAAACTTGCAATGTAGCAGCATTCAACTAATGATGGACAACAGCAATGCAAACAAGTTCCAAAGAGATGATAAAAGCTGAATGAATGTCTATATTAACTAGTTAATGAAAGGTTTTCCATTAAACAGAAGCAATGAGATAAAGTAGAGCCAGAAGGAAGTTGGGGGAGTTTCATATTGAGATTAGGCTGGTCTGTAGGGTATCTTCATCGCTTCCTGTTATTCAAGAACAACTGTGGGAGGGACTTGGGGAGCCTTACAGCAGCTCAGTTTTTCTCAGTTGTGTGCTGAATCCCATGACAGGTTTTATACTTGTTGCTCATGTTCACCTTGTGTAAAATGTGACAACTTCTGTAAACATGGTTTTAAACAAAGCAGCACCTTCACAGATTTCAGTTCCTCAAATCATAAAAAAGAAGTCTAACATCAACTCTTCTGAACATTTGATTCTATAGTAAACATCGCTTGCCGAGAGGAAATTTTGCTGTGTTTCAGTTACTTACCAGTAAGCCAGAAGATAGTGGCACTATCCTGATCAATCTAGAAGCACCAGAAACAGATTGTCGTGAACACAGTAGTCCACGTGAATTGCACCTTGGTAATGAGCAGAGCTTCTGTTTCTCAAATGGTACCAGCACAAGGCACACCTCTCTAGTCAAAGCTGGCTTTCACTGAAGTTTATATGTAATGCAACATTAGTCCACGTTATATCGGAAGTTTACTAGGATAAAATTAAAAGCTAAATGATCACACATCTTAACATCAATGAAGAACAGTGTAGACCTCTCTGCATATGGGTCCTTCCAGAGAAAGGCTATCTTTTGTGTTGTCCTAATGATATGCTTATGTTGGAAACCCTAATTTTAGCCTGTGTTTATGAATGACAAATTAAACACTGGTTTTCTGCTTTCTTCCATGAAGATTTGTCAAAAGCTAAGTATCTGGTTCAAACCATACTTATGACCAAAGAGTAGAAATTTCTTATACTGCAGCACTTGTCCAGAAAATATGTATGCATGTGTATATACACAAACACTGACACACACAAAGACATACACATAGCCACAAACACACACAGTTTCACATAGACAAACACAGTCACAGACACATACATACACAGGCAGGCACACACGTTTTTATGCATTGAAACCAAAGAAATGACTTCATGCTTAGGTGTGTAAAGGAATATGATATAGAACCATGTACTGTGAAAAAAAAATAAGATACAGAAACAAAGGAATAGAAAGCATCTTCATGGTTTTTCTGGCTGGGGCCATGTCCAGTGGAGAATACAACCCACTGAAAAGTCTAACAATGGTTTCTTATCTTTGGAAACCGTAGCACTGCCCTCAAACAGTAATATGTTTTCACGATTTCCCCTTATCCCATTGAAAAGCAAGGTGACACAATTCCAATGCATATGTAAATAATTACTAAGCAGCAGATAATTATGCCCAAATCAATAGTCGGACAGCTGGGTTACTCTATGTCAAAACCCAGGCAATTCAATGAAAGCTCCCCTGAGGAATATTCTGGTTGTTATGGTGAATTTTGCTGTTACTTTTGCATTTTGATTGATTAATACACAATGCACCTTGGCATGTTTTCTATTTGGAATGCAAAATGCTGGTAACACATGAGAAGACACAGTTGAATTCTCCTGTTTCTTAATGGAATTTTTCTTTAATCTTTCAGAGATATAGCTGAAATTTTCAGTTCTGAACCTTTAAAAAGACTTCACTTCAATAATCTAAAAATAATATACTAACCGAAAGACTATTCATGAATTTTCTAGCAAATGATTCCTTTCAGAATATCAAAGCAAGAAGTTGCAGGAGATGCATAAATCTGCAACTATGAAGTGTCCAGCTAGAAATAGCCACATTAGTTCTACAAGCATTCACGGGGAATTCTCTACTGAGACAGTATACAGTGTTTGCTAACCATCAGAGGGAATGGGTTTTATATAGGAGGAGAAAAATGAGAAGGTTACTCAGAACATTCACACATTTTCCTAGGCAATAGTGAAGCCTGTTTCCTACTCCTGTTTTCTTATTCTGTCTCATATGGTTGGCCTTGACCTTACTGGTCTGGCGGGAAGAAGCTAACATCTTTTATACACAAGTGTTTCTATCTTTCTCTCCTAAATCACGGTTCACATTCCCCATCTCACTTGCTCAGTGCCGGCAGCCATACTTACTGGTGACAAAATGCAGTGTTTCCCGCTGGACACCTTGTGGGGATGACAACTGTATATAACAGATGTTCTATTTCAACAATACTGCCAATGCGATTCAAGGGGGTGAGCTGACTCCTGCCTGGTGATATCCAAGGAGGAAGAGGACAACTTTAACCAAGCACCTCTCGCTTCTAGTCCACAGGCAACTATACTCACCTATAGTAACTTGAGCGATGATAATGTTTAAGCATCATTTTGAGTATTTGTTTCATTATATTTTTAACACAAGCCTTCCTTATCTGTCTGTGGCCTGCTATTTAAAATGATGGACCTCATATCTTTTGATCTTTCTTATTTTCAAAATTGAGAGGATCTGGCTACCAGTTTTCTAAGGCATCATCATACAAGTAAATAATATATTCTTCCAACCTTTCCTAATCCACATCCCCATAACTTGTGACAGCCCATTGTTCTGATTTGCATTGGAAATATAATTTGTAATTGCCTACAAATTAACTATAGAATTTAAATTTCTCTTCTGGGATTACAAGAATAGTTCAATCTATTTTGCTTCAGTTTCCATTTGACATGAGTATTTAAATGTAATTTTTTCATTAAAGAGATGATGAGTGAAGAACACAATTTAATGAATTGTGCCTAATAAAATGAGAAGGATGTGGACAGTAACTTGTAGTAGGATTTTTTTTTCTGGAAACCTAAATGTTCAGAGTTTCTGTGGGTATCTTTTCACAGAGTCTCTGCCATATCATAGTTTCTTTTATAAAATACTGAAAATAACCTGTCGGCAAGGTGTTGATTATAATGTAGAATTTCCATTATACACAGATATATTTTCAGGTTTTCAATTTCCAGAGGAGATTGACATCTTTTTGCACCAACACTGACCACACGATGCCTTACTCTCATACTAATAAAGATAGACATGTTCTCAATTTAAAATGTTTTCCTTTCAATTCCTTAGCTACTGTTCAAGAACCATCTTTTACAGTTCTACAGTATCTCTAAATTATACTGCTTAAAACATTTGCTCGACTGTGTTGTGGTCTCTAGCTGAGAAAAAGGAGATTGTGATTTGGACTTTGAAGCTCAAATCTCTTTCCTATTAACATCTCTAAATAAGACAAATAAAAGGAGGTCAGAATTATCAGGTAATGTACAAGCTGAGGCGCTGCTTGATGAAAGTGTGTCTGTGTGGAAACGCACTCCATCATTAACTGACCGCTTTAACAGTAGGCTACTGTTTTAGTTCTACAGACAATTGAAAGGACTGAAGTGTAGTCTATTGAAATCAAGTCTAAGATGAAATACTCAAAGTAAAAGGGAATCAACAGACACGCAATCGTAAACACACCGAGTAGACACACACAACTCCCTTACGGTCCCTTCCAAGTTCACCAACTTCCAGTTATTGTGGTTTGGCTCCAGCAGTCTCACTATGGCGGGGCAGTCATGAAATCCAAGACAGAAAGGAGAGGAGTGTATGGAGGCAGATTTTCTAGGAAACACACGCATACACACACACACACACAGAGGAAAAAGCTTCTAACCATTAAAATATCAGAGGCCAGCAGATCCTCTGTTCATCATTAATGAGGCTATCCAATGAAGGAAAATTAAAAGCACTCAGGACAATGAACAGCAAGAGAGCTTGAATCCAACCAAACTTGTGACGGTAAACACTAAACATCTGGTCCCAAAATGATACATTTTCCTTTGTCCTTTTTACATGAACTGCTAAATTCTCTAGCATCCCATTTTTTTTTTAAACTCAATATCGCTCAGCAATAACCTTCACACACAATGATTTTCATTAGCAAGTTTGAGAACTAAATTATTCTATTGCTTCTCCTCTATAAATCAGTTCCCATATCACTTGTCTATTATGCTGATCATGCTCCAGTACTCAGCTCATTCCCAAGTGCTCCACAGCTCCTCATCTAGAATTTCAAAATTTGGTAGGACTTACCTGGGGGTCCCTTCCTTAAGAGTCCTCAAACTTAGTCATAATTTAAAAACAAATTTCTCTGTGAATTTCTTCCATTTATTTAAACACATATAATAATAATCACTATTATTATCATTCATCCTATTAGTAAGTTTCTATATTTTTACCTCTCAAACTCTATTTCAGCCAAAGTCAGCATGAAGGATCAACTTGATTTTGGTAACTATCTCCAGTGATTCCTTATTTGATTATCTAAATACATACATATATAATTGTAACAAGTAATCAAAATGAAAATAAAATGAACACTTCCATTTTAATCCATATAATTCAGTTTGAAAAATATTTTCTCGCCTACATAATTATGGGTTTTGGCTAATGTGTATGTACACACTCATATAATTTGAATCTATCATATATGATTATTATATCCACACATGCAAACGCGTACAGCACTTATAAATCTAATTACTTTTATCTTGCTCTTTAATGAGGATATTGAGATCAGTGTCCAAGACCCCTTGAATAATGGCTTCATGTTTATTATAATAGTAAATGTTATTATTATCCTACCTCAACCTTCCCACGCAGAAGCCCCAGAAACAAGTTTCAGGAACGTTTACAGGAAGGAACCAGCTCATTTTGTTTAGCTGAACATGTAAGATTGAAGGATCCTTTCCTACCAGCTAGAAACAATTATAACCAGACACATCGACAAGACTCTTGTCTCCACCCTGATTTTTCTTCTTCAATCAGATAGCCTGCAGCTAATATCTTAGGGCTGTGTTCTGCTGGTACTTGCTGTGGTCTGTTTCTACTGAATTTATTAGCTAAGAATGTAATTTAATCTGTGAGTTCAATTTCCCACCACATTGCCTTTACCATTATCCTTCCCAATAATACTGTTTTAAAAAGATGTTGGTTGTTCTTACTCTGTGATACCATACAGCTAAAACCAAGTGTTTTTTTCCTAAAAGAATGTGGTATATACTTCCAGACACCATGATATTTAGCAAAATGACCACTCAGCTCCAGACATGAGTTGCTCTACATGTAAAACCCATATGCTCAGGCCTAAGACACAGAGAGAAGTATGATGCCAGCTCATAACGGGTCATGTGATGGTCTGGAACATTCTAGGAGAGAAATACATGACTGAATACCTGAAAAACATGGAATGTGGATTTCTAGATTCTTCTGGAAATTATATGACACACTCTCGGAAAGAATTCCAACTGGGCACTTGCTTTCCCTTAAGTTGTGTACCCAAGCGTAATCTTCAGACCTAATTACATGAAGCTTTAGTCTTCTCATTGCCGAGAGAAGCGTGATATCAAAGGAGAAGGCAGGATCAGATGGTGCACATGTGCAGTCTGAGCATTTATATTGATCCTTAAGATGCCATCACATCTTTGGAAGAGATCTTACTGAATTAAAATATGAGACGAAATAATGAAGGTGGTGGAAAATAAAGGCAAACTGTTTTTATTTTAACCAAAAGGAGTCTGAGTTTAAAAAGTAGCTGAGAAACAGCCTTCCACGTCTAACAACTCTCTCTGATTTCTAAAGAATGGATCTTGGCACTGAACTTGGAAGTGCTGGTTATTTCCTGTAATTAGTACTGCATATCAGCAGTAATAATGAATTTCAATCTTGCTTTGATTAAATATCAAACATTTAATTCAAATATTACTCAAACACACAGATAACACAAACATCCGTTCGGATCCATGTATGACTTGGCTTCTCCTAACTCAAACAGCCCCAAAATATCCCAGGCTTGCTAATCTGGAATCATGTAAATCATATCCTGAAATGTTTTAAAGAACTTGCAACTTGTGAGTTAATAACTAGCTAGCACTATGCATCCTGTTTATCTTAAAATCACTCTTGATAGAGGAAAGGGATTCAGACCAGCTTCACATGGAATACTTCCCCCGTGAATAAAACGTTTCACACTCAAACATTTAGTGTTTAAATATCAGGTCTGTTAGTTAAATGAATTAATCTGGTGTGAAAACTATTTGCATTTTTAACATCATCAGAATTTCTTTCACCCCCAACTGTTTAGTTCACTGCTTGTATGATTATAATTAGCAAGGGGTGGGGGGAGTCATTTTACTCAATGCTAAATGACATTCAAGAATTTTCAAAAGAAACAGAGTGAGTGGGTGGGGCAAGGGAGACAGGATTCTTTTTGAGACAAGTGCCTCCACTCTTAAAACAATAGCTTATTTTCCCATGGGTACCCAATGCCCAGCTCATTCATACGAATATTCTGTATAACCTAAGGAGCCCCTACTCAGTGCAGGCATCGCCCTAGGTGATGAAGGACACCTTCACACCTGGCTAGCAGCTTTGGTTGAAGGGTGGGGGCAGGCTAGTTTAACACTGGGCAAACAGTATTCTATGGTGGAATTATAAGAAATCAGGCTTGCTGCACTTGGTCTTGAGCAGCTAGGAGGTGGTGTGAAGGAAGTGCTTTCCGAGCATTAGCCAGAGTCTCCAGCTTCCTCTAACACCACCCTGAGGCCCCGCATTCCCAGGGTCTGTCATCCCCACCCTCTTTAGTTCCACAGGCATGCTGAGCTGATGCCCACCCTAAACCTTCAGCCCTAGTGGCTGAAAACTTTTATCTGGTACCATCTTTCCTTCAGATGTCAGCTCCCAAGTTACCCCCCTCAGAATTCCCTGCAGCATCATCCAAAATCTCCACGTATCAAGATACTCAATTTGTTTACCTTTCTGTGGCCACTCTCCATTAGGAAATCAGCTGGGTACATGCAGGCACCTTCTCCAGAGGAAATCACCTCTGAGCTGAGTTGAAGGCAGGTGGAGTTAGCCAAAGAACATGCAAACAAGAGGGAGGAACAGTGCTTTCCAAGTAAAGGGGATAATATATATATATATATTCATTTATTTATTGAAGAATGAAAGTGCACAGGCTATTTGCTTAGAGACAAGAGATTCTCAAGTTAAGTAATTTGCTTTTTGACTTAATTTTTATCTTTTATTCAATTTCCACCCTACTGGCCTTGCTGCTACCTAAAGTACCCACAAATCATGGCAGGACAACTTAATGGAACACACACTGACTGAAAATTCCACACTTGTTTTATTTTCTTTAATTATTGAAGTAAAGTTGGTTGATAACACGATACAGGTTATAGGTGTACAGAATGACCATTTGACATCTGAGTAGACTGCACTGTGATCTCCATCAAAAGTCTAAGCTCTATCTACCACCATACAGTTGTCACCTCTGACCTGATATACCCACTTTCCACCCCTTTGTCCCCATGGCTGCCACCATCTTGTTCTCATAATCTGTTTTTGTTTTCTTTGTTCATTTGTTTCTTTATTGTCATCCTCATGAGTGAAATCACACAGTGTTTTCTTTCTCTGATTTCTTTCTCTTTTGCTCAAGATAGACCCTGCCACATCCTACCCATGTTTCACACTGGCTAATGGACATTAACTCATAGATTCCAATCCACCTTACAACCCCCATCTGGTGGGTGCTGAGATACAAAAATGTTAAATAAATTGCCTAAGGCCATCGACAGAGCAGTCAGATTTCTAGCACAGACTAGTCTAACCCAGAGCTACAGACTATAAGTTGGGGCACCTCCTTTTGTATTAGGACACTGAGGTTCCTCGTAAAATGCCCCATGTCATGGCAATGGATGAAGAGCAGAACTTCCAGTCTGTATCCTGGGCTCAGGTGTGCTGCAAATAGTAACAGGTATGCATGACTCATTGGTCCCATGGGCTCCCGGTGGCCTTGGGGCTGGGTGGCAAGAGCCCAGGATGACTGGTTCAGGCCCTCAGTGCCTGTGTGTTTACCCGAGCATACCTAAACAAATGCTGTCACTTTGGCGTCTCCTATCTTGTGAACAGCGTTGAGACAGACCAGCCATGTCATCATGAGAAGTGAGATTTCAGCACAGTTAACTTGCTGAGTTGGGCAGCCACCCACTGAGGGGCAGAGGCACAAGCTCCACTGAAGATGAAGAGATGAAGAATCATGAGTTAATACGATAGAAGGGGAAACAAGTGGGGAGCCAGGGAGTCCAGAATGGAGGGAGGAGAGGAGTTCTAGAAGAACAAATAAGACGGCCAGTTATTGGGCCTCCCTGGTGGCCTAGGGGTTGAAGACAGAGCACTAGCTAGCTATTGGCAGCTACTGCAGTACAAGTTTGATCCCCGGCCAGGGAGCGAACCAACATGGCGCAGCAGACCTCTCCTGTCTCAGCTGCTGCCCCCTCAGCAGTGTGTTTCAGTCAGTCTACCTGTTCTGTTCACCACTCTGTCTCTGGTGAATCTTCTCACACCTCTGGCCTTTACCCCAGTTCTTGTATGTATAAATAAGTCCTAAAATAAATAAATAAATAATAAAAGGGAGGCAGAATTTTTCTCTATCCTTCTAGCCACACTTCTCCTAATGTGGAGAATTATTGAAAGAACACACACACATATACATACACATTATTTTCATATATATATATATGCATTTAGATGTACTGCTCTTCTTAATACTTCTCATCTGCTCCTCATTATACATTCAGATGCTTATGTGCCTTACATCCTCTGGGGTAAGGACCCTTCTTACTGGTCTTTGTAGACAAGGCAGCTAGCATGATACTTTACACACAGAAGATTCTAAGTAAATATTAAATGAGTAATAAAAAAAAACTGCAGTGTTTTTGAGACATAATTCAATAGAAAGAAATGAGTTACACTTTCTATTTCTCCTGGCAAGAACTGTACTAGCAATGCATTATCATTTACTTTGTCACTGTCCTGATGTAGTACTCTCTAAGCTATTAGAAACCAAAACCATGGCAACACCTAAATGAACACCCAAAATAAGGAGCAATTTGAGCATATGTACTAGTGGCCTAAGAATAGCTCAGGCACTTCGATTTTGAGAGGTTTTGGATGAAAAATATCATAGAAAATTTACAACTGATTGCTTTGCTAATAATAATAATAAAAAAATCCCAAGGGAGGCGGATTTATCTCTGACATTATTCAACCAAGCAACCAGAAAGACATTTTTACAAGTCACCTAAGTTTCTGTTCCTTATCCAAGGTAGAGAGTATACCTTCCCTTATTTAAATCCTGAGTCCTCACATTTGTTTCATGGGTCAAACTGCTATGATTTTCAGGAATGAAAAATCTGGAGGGCAGGAATCTGGGTGGGAGAAAGATGTGGTGTGGGTCCAAGCTAGGGCAACTTTGAAGTGGGGATGAGACTTTTCTCTTATGGACTGTTATTTCCAGATGCTCATTTCTGCCTTGCCGTAACATTTTATAGATTATCACATATAAATCAAAAGGTTTTGTACTAACTACTTATTGACACGAGATTTTAGAATTCTTAGGATATCGCTCCAGAAGGAAAACTCTCATTTCATAGCTCAGAGATTTTAGATCATTACCTTATTTTCTGCCCCATCTTCAGTAACACATCACACACTGATTGAACAAATCCACCATATTATTACTTCACCGCTAACATCAGGCTTGATGAAGAGTCCTGGCCTTTCCCACCCAAGGCAGGCACACTCATCACCAACCTTCCACATGCCATAAGCAGTAAGATCAAGATTTGGGAAAATAACAGCCAATACGTTAGAGACAGATTATAGCAGTCACGAGGGGCTACTTCACAAGGAAATCACATGAAAGATTTTGTCTTCCTCACCTTTCATGATAAATTTATCCAATAAAATTGAAAGGGGAGAATATTAGAAAAAGGAACTGTAGGTTAATTGTGATCACATTATACTTTTAAAATGTTCTCCACTTGGCAACCCTTTAACAGATGCCTCCCAAGCAAACTGTCACAAGTGAAGAAAGAACTTTAATTTGCAGAACCAACTCCACGCTACATTAATAAAGTCGCTTCTTGTTGTCTCTTAATAATGAGCTGTCAGATGCCTCGCTTTGATTAAAACAACAAACTTCCAGGTATCAAAAGCCCAGTTCCTCGTGAAAGTCACTTCTTCCTCTTGGACTGGACACTTCAGTTTTTCTGGCTCACTAATTTAGCTTTGGTTCAGCTGGCACAGATTTCAACCTCAACGTCTTTAAAAAGCAGTCCCTGAACAAAAGTCTTTGCCATATCCTGTTAGAAATAGATATTTTATCAAAAGCAGCTTTCTATCCCTGCTGGAGTTTTCTCTGTCTCCCTCCCCTCGCTGCCCCTTGCTGCCCAGGGCAAGACATGGGCCTCAGAAGCATATTGTCTTCTGAATCTTCCTCAAGTGCCCAAATTACCCTGCCCAGCCGCATGTCAGCACCCCGACAGCTGTTTGCCTGGTTGGCCCGGCTGTCAGAGGTGAAGGAGTCTCGCCTGCCTATTCCTCGTGCATTTCCACTACAACTGGAAAGAGAGAGCCAGAGTGAAAGGAGTCCATTAGGGGTGCCAGGGAGGTCAAAGACTGCTTAGAAAAAAAGGCTGAGGTGAAAATTAAAAAAAGGAAACCCGCCAGTATCGTCCAGACAGGTGTGAGGACTCTGGCGGGTGGAGCCAGCCTGCTCTCCCAGCCATCGTGGGAGAGACACTCAGACTGATTTTAATTGAGATCAATTTCACAAGTGCCATCTTCTGCAAAGTCCTTCAAGTGATTGAAAACCAAATGAAGCTTTTGTCAGTGGTGACAGGTTTGGCTGTTGTCTTCTCTGCCCCTCCCCCCAGGATGATTTTTTGCTGTCATTTTGGAGATACTGTGCTAAAGGAATCAGCCTCTATTCCAGGCAACCTGTGTGTGTACCGTTTACACTAGTTCTTACTAGAGCTGCATTTTTGTGAACCAAACCTGAAACCCTGATTATTCTGTCAACGACAAACACTGATTAGGTTAGGAATGTAATAGACCCCCAAGTTCTACCTGTTGCTTAGAGAGCAGCCTCTCTAAAGACTCACTGATGCCACTGTGAGGAGCAGCAAGTCTACCCCATGTCACCGGTGACTGCATCTGAAAAGGTGTTTAATCCAAGCAGTTTTGATGAGAGGATGGATCTGTGCCCACGCTCCCCCAGATGACATAAGGGTCACATGTCATATGGCAATGTCCTGTGAGATCCAGGAGCATGGTGGGATGTGGAGAGTGACCCCTCAGTGTTTATCTCGCTTTATCTCAGAATCCACACACAACAGACCCCTCTTATTTAAATAAAAAAAAGCTGCAAAATAAATCATGGCTCAAATAGCAGGACAGAATAAGGCCTTGCAACAAGAGAAAACATGTACTATAGGGAATTCTACGCATGATGATAAACAGTTGCTTGTACTGAGACCCTGATAAGAAGAAATTTTCTATTTAAATGCATCGTGATGGACTGAAGATATGCAGTGCGGAGGACTTAGTGACTATGAGGGTTGTGCAGGGTTGAAAAACACCATATTAAGGAATGTCAGAGCTATTCTCAACAGTGAATGAGCAAACACATGAAATGTGGCTCTACCATATGGAAAATTCCTTTTTATAGAGGTATGCTAGAATTTCCATATTTCAATAAGCTATCATCCCCTTCTCATAATCAGTCAAATAATTATTCCAGAAATTGAGTGATGTCATGTACCCAGCTCAGAGTGGGAGTGCTTGTGTGCACATGTGTGTTGTATTAGATAAACACCAAGACTGACAATCTGCATAGTTCTATGTTCATGGTTTTTAAATGACATTGATATGATGTGCGTGAAATATACATATCACATACACCCTATTTATATTTGAAGACAATACAATTACTCCAATTCACAATTGTTTCAAATTCCCTCTGAATTATTTTCAGAGCATATTTTCCATGCTAAGATTTATGTAGTACTTAATATCTGCAAAGAATAATCTCGCATAGACTGGAAAATTTTCCTGTGACAGTGGCCTTGATTTCTGGACAGTGGTGTCATTCAGAAGTGAGGGCAGTAAGAGTCTCAAACATACAAACCAAAATATATCATTTGGGGGTCAAGACTGAGGCATATACAATCAAACAAGGAGATGGTTGTGCAGGTGACTTCCTGCTTAAGTCTACAGATAACTCCAAAGAGGAGTTGCAAGGTTGTTTGAATAATGATAGCTTCAGCAAAGTAAACATGTAGCTTCCTGACTGACATTAAAATCCAGCACTTCTATGACCATGGAAACACTGGGGGTTGTGAAATACATGTTTTCATTACTTTGTAATCAAGTCTCACTCTTGTAGATGACAAACCTATAATCTCTCAGTAAATCTGAAGAGCTGAAAAAAATTAATAAGTGTTTAGTATACATGTTTATAGGCTGGAGAAGAAGAGGGACTCTTAATTAGTGATTACATAAATTTAATAATAACTAGAAAAAGAGCGGTTCTGTTCTGATAGGAAATACTAATATGTCTTTAATTATAGAAACCTGTGAACTTGAAGGATTCTTGAAGCCCATCTGGAGTCATAGACCAATTCTCTCATGTTCAGAGAAATTAACTGTTTTGCTCATCTACATAGACTGAAAGAGGAGGAATAAAAAAACTGCATCAAAAAATCTGATTTCAAAATTTTTCCCATACTTTGTTATTCTAGAAATGGGATTTAAGTAAGTTTAAGCTGTTTAGTAAAAACAACCACTTTAAACACCTTTAGAAAGCTCATTACCAAGGTTATAATGACATTATATCATGAGGCCATTATAAGGAGTATTTTTATAGGAACAGATTCCTGGGTATCAAGCATCCAATATTTACTCCATTTTATCCTAGTCTGAACTATTGTTCTTGACTGACCAGATACTGCTTTATGAACAATCTGACTTCCTGGGACTACTACTGACATGGGAGGGGATTTGCAGAAAAGTCTACTTATTCACATATAAACTCTTCATAATTTTATAATTTTTTGAGGGGGGAAGATTAAAAAGTACCTTTAACTTATCAATTGTCAAAAATTAATTTTTTCTACCAAAAGCTCGGTAAAAGTTTCTATGAAGAAACATAAACAAATCTACCCCCCAACCCAAAAATAATAATATAAATATAGCAATATATTTTCTCATTTTAATTTTTGTGCCTTTGATTAAGGGTGGTAAAGGTCAGCATTAATTTACAAATAGCTAAATAAATAACTAAAGTTCTTCATTAAAAAAAGCTAATAAATGCCACACTATGACATTTACAAATGTGTATACACGGAGAATTAAAATTTAGATTCCAAAAAGTGGGAAATCCTAGTTCTTCTTTTAATCAATTTATTTCACATATTACTTGTGAATGTTATTTATATTTACATGTTCCCAACAGCATTTTAATGAAATGTGCACTGTTTACTTGCTTTGTTGCAAGATGGGACATTTTTTAAAGAAAGGGATATTTTTTAATGTCTCTAAAAAGTTATCATAGGCCTCGATTTGCAGATATCAACTAAAATCTAACTGAAAAGGAAATAGGATTGTCTTTCAAATATTCTCCCTAGGAGAGCAGTCTTCCTCATATTCAATTTCTACACAACAT
Source organism: Galemys pyrenaicus (assembly GCA_019455555.1). NCBI lineage: Eukaryota > Metazoa > Chordata > Mammalia > Eulipotyphla > Talpidae > Galemys > Galemys pyrenaicus. The sequence continues at coordinate 3,105,512 of JAGFMF010011961.1, read as the reverse complement.
AACTCCTTAAGAGGTGAAATAAATGGAAAGGTTTTGGATTCAATATCTCAAGCATCACACTATGAATTTGCCACATCTCACCCCACAGACAGAGCTATTTCAACATGGAATGAAATCAGTCACCATATGGACTTCATAGCAAGTCCTGTAGCATTGAGAAACTAAATTATTTTTGACAATAAATGACCACTTTCTCAAGGCAACAACAGTGTCTATTTCCAAAACTGCATTAGAGGCACTTTTAGTATGTTCACACATAGACTGGCAAAGACACCTGACTATCTCAGAAAGCAGTAACCTTTTGTTTGCTGCTTTTTTGATTCCACTGAATTCTATAGGGAAAAGGAAAGAGAACGGACATGTACAAGCAACTGGTAGGTCCCATAGTTTCCATACATGATCCAGTTTAATCCCATTCACAAAGGAGGGAATTGACACCATTTTACATGTAAGGATATTGACACTCAGAGAACGTAGAGTTCTAAAGTAAAGTTGTTATGTTTTAGGGATTTTGCTGAAGTCCATTCTTTATGCGCTGACTGCATTTCAGTACGAAACTAATTTAGAATAACAGTATTGTCTTTAGCTTTGAGCATCTTTGGAATCAAACAAGACGACTCTTGATTGCACTCTCTGGCTCAGTGCCTTTATGTTAGCTTTACTGGTGCAGAGATAGATTCTGGCCTGCTCCTCTTTCCCACTGACCCCCACTTTACTAAAACTTATTAAGACTCTATCAACATTCACCCCTTCAAACTCAAAGGCTAACTTAAGAAACAAAACCAGTTAGAACATGCCAAAGAAAGAACTTACTTGAAAGACTTCCAGTGCAAACCCACCACCTCATTAATGAGTATAGAAGGGTTCCAGGTGAGCCAGGATCACGTCGTACATCTTTAAAGAATGAAGCCAAGATTTCTAGCTGTAGAGATAGTAGATTACTTGTTACAAAGAACCCCATTTGGAACAATGTGGAAAGCTAGACCATTAAATAATGTATTTTTTTATGAACTAGGGTGTTATCAAAAGAGCAATGACTTGAAGAATAAAATACCTGTGCAAAATCCCAATTTCTGAGAGGTGAGCCTAATCCTCAGGGCCCTTAATCAGGGACCAGCACGTTCCAGAGAACATTTGTCTGTCCTAAAGATAAGGAATGATAAGAATTGGATTGCAAGACCCACTGGGTTTCAATTGGGAAGTCCTTCCCCCAACAAAGGCTAACTATAGGGGTAAACTGGAATAAAGCAGCATCCATAAGGCTAAAGCCAAACTCCAAACTGACCCAATCTTTCCTTAGCTCAAACTGGTCTCCATGTTTTAATTATTACCGGAAATAAAAGTCCATTCTCTTTGGATAACTGTCAATGATAATCCAAATTATCTCTACATTATACTATAATTGGCAATTAAAAAGTATCAAGAGTATTAGGAGGGAAGACTGACCAAATGAAAAAAAATAAAGAATGGGGTTTTAAAAATATGCATGTACACACACACACACACACACACTAAAGGTGTCTTTCATTCCAGATTTTCTATATATTCAATGCAAATTCAATCAAAATTCTAGTATGCTTATTTTGTTTAAGTCAACAGGTTGATTGTAAAATTTTCATGGTATTAAAAGGGGTTCAAAACAGTTAAAAGATTGTGAAAAAGTAGTCATTGTATTGGATACAGATTTCTTAGAAAGTGATAATATTTAAAATAGTGTAGAAGTGCTGCAATGGACATGGCAGAGACATCAGAAACAGATTCAACAACCTAAAGTATGAAGAAAACCACATTTCCTAAAATAAGAGACACGATGAATACAATGATCAGATTAGTTACTACAGAAGAAAAAAGTGACACATTTAAAGATACAGCAATAGGAGCTAACCAAAATCAAACAAGACTTTTTTAAACAAAAAGTACATCATTAGCTATTTGACAACTTTAAGCAGCTTAATTTAAAAGATTAATTTACAGTCAAAAGCCGTCCTGCCAAAAGTAAATGAGTAAGTGAACACAATTCCTAAAACACATACACACACACACAATGTTGAGACCAAATGGCTATACTAGTGAACTCTACCACACATTTAAGAAAGAAGTATTACTAATTCTATTCAAAGTTTTCCTGCAAATTAAATTAGTTGGAATGTTTCAAATTAATTTAATGAGGTTAGCCTTAACCTAATGCCAAAACCATAAACAGCAATTATAAGAAAACTATGGAACAATGTCCTCTGTGAACATGGATGCAAAAATCCTTAACTAAACTTTAGCTAATCAAATAGAATGATATATAAAAATGATAATACTGCATGACCAAGTGGGATTTATCCCAGGAATACAAGGTTGCCTTAATATTTAAACTTCAATCCATGCAATATACCGTATTAACAGACAAGGAAAGAAGAGCTATATGATCACCATAATAGATACAGGGAAAGCATTTAATAAAATCCAGTATCTATTCCTGATTAAAAGAAAAACTAAGCAAACTAGGAATAGAAGGAAACATTATCAAGCTGATGTAGATCATCTATGAACATCTACAGCTAACATTGTCCTGGGTGATGAAAGACAAGGTTTTTACCCAAGATTAAGAACAAAGCAATAATGTTTGTTCTCACCACATCTATCCAGCACTGTAATGAAAGTTCTAGCCAGTGCAACAAGCAAAAGAAATAAAGAGCATGCAGATTCGAAGGGAAGAAATAACACTGTCATTATTTGTGGAACACATGTTCATCTGTGGGTAAAAGCTTACAGGATGACAACAAGCTTACTAGAACTAACATATAAGCCTAGTAAGTTTGCAAGATATAAGAGCAATATATAAAATCAACTGCATTTCCATATACTAATGCCAATTGGAAACTCAAAGAAATGTCAGTTATGATAACATCAAATATATGGAATTCTAAGATATGAATCTAACAAAAGATGAGCAAGACACACGTAAAATAACGAAGTATTCCTGAAAAAAGTTAATGAAGACAAGATAAATGGAGATATGGTAATAGTTTGGAAGACAATATTGTTATGATAGCAGTTCTTCCCAAATTGATGTAAGATTCAAATAAAACTGTAAATAAAATTTATATGGGCCAGCAAGGGATCTAGAAAACTCAAAGCAACTTTGAAAAGGAGAATGATGTTAGAGTAATACTACTTGAATTTAACTTACTATAAATCTACAGCAACCGAGGTAATATAGTACTGGCATCAATATAGACAAGTATGTTAATGGAACAGAAAAGAGTTCAGAAATGGACTTAAGGTATATGGTAAACTGATTTTTAAAGGAAGTTCAAAGGCAGTTCAATGGAGGATGTGCAGTCTTTTCACAATTAATGCTGAAACATTTGAATTTACATACAAAAATATTTTTATTTACTCCTTACATGATGTTCAATAATTAATTCATAATAAAAAACTATAGAGGAAATATAGGAAATTTTTTACTGTTTCCCACCTCTATAAGTGAGTTCTAGTGCCATCACACTATCATTTTTTTTTTTACTTTTTAAAAAATTTCTCTCTATATACTTTACATCATTATTCATTTAATTACAGTTTGCTTTCTCCTCTCAGAGGTAGTCCCCATAAAATTCCCACCACCAAGTTACCAATGAACCATCAGTATAGTCTCCAATGCTCTTCCCACTCGTTTTAATCTCTCTGTCTCTCCCATCCCTGCTGAATGTTTATAGTTGCCTGCTATAGTTGTCTTTTTTTTTCCTGATCTCTTATTTCGTTCCCCTTTATTCCTCCTATAAGTGAGACCACCCATATTTTTCTTCTTATTTTTTTTAATTTCACTGAGCATAATAGCCTCTAGTTCCATCCATGTTGCTGCAAATGACATGAATTTATCTTTTTTTGACCACTGAATAGTATTCCATTGTGTATATAAGACTACATCTTCTTGACCAGTCATCTATTTTTGGGCATTTAGACTATTTCCATATTTTAGCTATGTGACCATCACACTAACAAATGAACCCATGATACTCCCTCCCCGCAGTTCTCTTCCACTGCCCCTTGGGGAAACACATTGTTCACAAAGTCTAAGAGTTATGTGTTTTGTTAGTTTATTTGCTTTGGATATTTATATTTCACATACAAAAGAAACCATCTGGTAACTGTCATTCACTTTCTGACTTAATTTAGCCTAGCATAAATATTTCAAGTTCCATTCACGTTGTTGCAAAAAGCAAGATCTCATCTATTTAAATAGCTGAGTAGTATTCCAGTGAGTGAAAATAGTGTGGGTATGAGTTAGGCAAAGATTTTCTAGATCTGACATCAACAGGATGACCAACAATGACAGCAAAAAAGATATGTTGTATTTCAACCAATAGAACACTACTCTTAGAAACTCAATATGAATGAAAAGATAAGAGACAGACTGGGAAAAACAGTTGTAAATATCACCTACAGGACTTTAATTCAGAATACATAAAGAACCCTTAAAACTCAATGACATGAAAACAAACAACATAGGTTAAAAATGGACAAAGTGTCTGAAAAGACATTTTGTCAAAGAAAATATACAAATGCAAATAAGTCCAGGAAGAGATTCTCAAAATTCACTAATCCTTAGAGAAATACAAATTAAAAATCTACTGTAAACCAGCTTGAGTCTCTAAAATTAAAATGTCAGATGCTATCAAGTGTTGGGTGAGATCTGAAGCAACTGAAACCCTCACACAATTCCTCTAGAAAACAATTATGCAGTTGCTTAAAAAAACTATACATACCCTGACTAATTGAGTCAGTTATTTCACTCCTTAGAGTAAAAGCATATGATCTTAGAAAGTATATGTTCATAAATGTTCATAGCAGCTTTATTTTTAATAGCTAAAACTACAAACCACCCAAAGGTCCATCAACAGCTGAATGGATTAGCAAATTGTAATATGTATGTAGCTATGCAATGATATATAATAGTATTGATGAGTGATCTCCACTGTTAAATGAAATGAACTATGGATACATGTATCAACAATAGGGGGGGGGGTGAAGGATGAGTTCATTATCCTAATGTGGTAATGGTTTCATGGGCACATACATAATTCAAAACTTGTTCAATGAGGCACTTGAAATACCTGCAACTTTGTGTCCTACTTCACTAAAGGTGTGAAAAACCCACACATCTCAGACATCCTTGCCAAAAGATCCCCTTTCCTCAAACTTCCAATTCTCAAACTGGTGTCTGATAACTACCTTCTCCATGTCAGGACATCCTATGTCCATTTGATCTTCAGTGTTTGACTAAACTGTTGATGAGAATAGCAACATGTACAGATTAGGTTCTGTTCTTCCCACCCACAAGAAAAGAGAGCTTTGCTATGCTTAAAAAAAAAACAACTAAACTAAAAACCTTAAAAAGGAAGAAAATCATCCTAATTTATTACTCGTGTTATAGCAAACGATCTGGCAGGAAACAAAACCAGCAGTTAATCTGCCAAGCAGAAAAAATGCAATCCCTTTGTTGGTTGTTATGAAGCATTCGGCTGTTTTATGGTGGGAGTCTATCAAATTTAATACATTTTACATGATTGCAAATTCCTTAAAATATGAAGATGATAAAACAGTGTAACAATGAGGGACTATAGTACTTTGCCATAACAAATTTTGCTATTCTTTGTAAATTCCGCTGTTTTATTTTTAATAGTAACAAGACACAAAATGTCATCAATGTTACTTTCAAATAAATGAATATGTGTGGCTTCATGTGCATATGAAAAGGTTAAGAATGGCCTTACCTTATTTCAGAGGTATAAGACAGGCATAGAAAATAACAAGAGGACATTCTGATGGATAAAATGCATCTCTAAACATCTGTGATCATTACTACAAACTATACTTTATCTTTTTAAAAAAATATTTACCTATTTATACACACAAGAGCCGGGGCACAGGCCAGAGTCACGGGAGGCAAGAGGATTCACCAGAGACAGAGTGGGAAGCAGAACAGACAGATGGACCGAAACACACTGCTGAGGGGAGCAGCGGGAGAGGCAGGAGAGGTCTGCTGCACTAGGTGGGTCCTCTCCCTGGCCGGGGATCGAACTGGCGCTGCTGTGTCACAGACGCTTCACAGAGTGGCGCTCAACTCGCTGCGCCACCAGAGAGGCCCAAAGCACATTTTATCTTGACTCCCACCTCCACTTCTTGGTCAAGTAATTGCTCTTAACTGAAGATTTAGATGAGGACAGATACCACTCTATCTTTTATGCATAAATTCTGCTAAATACAACCCTAACTGGAGCAGCATATGGGATGGGATGACATCTAGGATACACAAGGCGTTTCAAATATCCAGGAGTAGCCCCAGCCTGGATGTGGTTTACTTGCTCACTCTTCGCTTGGGTCTAATAGGTGTCACGTACGACACGCCCTATAGCTGTGACTCACCACCCACAGTCCCTCTGCCCATGTGGTGCCTCTGCAGACTGATGTCAGTTTCAGGCTTGGCACCCCTACACCCCACTTCTGAGGCACACTGACCAATCCTGGACACTGTCCCTGCCTCTGTCATGACGTCATGGGGACTCACGACTCTTCTATTGCCCCTCCCACTCTGTGCTTCATTGTCTACGGGCTTTTCATCCCATTCTCTGTCTTACACACTAACCACACAACCTCCCTGTTCTTCCTTCTCCCATTAACTTAGTTTTTCTCAAAACCTGACCCTCAAAATCTTCCTTGCGCGGTTGATCTTTCTCCAACATCAGCGGCAGGGCCAAGAGCGTCTTCTTGCTCGTCACGGCTGCTCCCAGTGGCTTTTTTCCCAGTTCATCCAGGGCACCTACTCTCCCCTCCTTCTACTTACTTGAAGAATCTACCTCATCACTGGAGAGCTTATCTCCTCCAATGCCCCTGTCCTTCCAGAAGCTCCTTAGCCTGCCTAACCCAGGTCCACCCCCTGTCAGTCATCCTGCCCATCTCTCATGTCTGAAATAGTCCTTGCTAATCACAGTTGACCATCCACTGTCACCTGCTTCCCTCACCCTCTGCTGTGAAGTCTCAGCACAGATTTGGTGTTATTAATATGATCACAATCACCAAAATGACATTTTCCAGTTATTTGAACCAAAACATCGATATCATTAGCAGCTTTGAAGATTTGGTTTATAAGCTGAAGTCATAAAAATCAGGAAAACAGATGCTGTCTTTAAGAAAGAAAATTCTCCTTTTGATTTATCACAGCAAGTTCATCTATATGCTAATTTTAATTTTTATCAGTCCTTCACCATCTGGTCCCAACATCCTTCATTTTTCTACTCTCAAGTCATCCTCCTTGATCCCACAAGGGTCCCAGTCTCCTGGCCCTGGCTCCCTGGCTACTCCTTCCCCCTATTGGGGCTTTGTCCTGGTTACTCTCACCGGGAGCTACACCCCGTGGGAATTCCTATTGATTCTTTGACCTTTGATTCAAAAACATTTGAGCGTAGACTTTGAAAATTTCTCCAGCTCTTTTAGGAATGTTCATCCCCCCTGATTTGTTTTTTGAGTCCCTGGTACATTTGTTTCTTGACTCAAGGACACTCTAGAATCTAGAAGTTCATCAATAAACAGAGCAGATGAAAATCCTTGCCTTCCTGGAATTTGCCTTCCCATGGGAGGAAACTGGTAATAAACAATATGGTAGAGGACAAAAAAATGTATTATTTACTAAGAACATACTTTTGTTAATAAGTACTATGAACAGGGTTAGAAGAATAAGGGGTGCTGAGAGTTGAGAGAGAAGTTGCAATAATATACATACGATGGGCTCAGAAGCTCCCACTGAACAGTGACCTTTGAGCAAACATCTGTGGGAGCTGAAGCAGGGAGGCTGCAGTTCAAGGACAATCTGAAGACCAGTGTTCACTGCTAATATCTTCATGTCCCAAGCTGGACTGCAAACTTGGGGAGGAGCTATTTCTTATCAATATTGGCCCCTCCAGCTTCCAGCATGGCATCTCGCACTTCAAAGAGGGTTGAAAAAATAATGTTTGAATTGAAATTAATGTCTACAGCATGCTCCACTTCTCACCATCTAAGACATTTCCTATTTTCAAGTCACTTTTCTCAGGGGTAACATAGCAAACAGGCAATGGAGTGAACGATGACAATCTTCAATTACCATAAAAGCAACATATTCCCCACTTTCAGCAGTCCTTGTAAAATAAACATTTAGAAGGTAACTGTCCTTGGTGTTGATATATTGGACCTTAAAGGGAAATCCTTGGCCTTCTCCAACATATTTACAAGAGTCTAATAAAATGCAGTGGAAGTTTATTTCTTTTGCAATGCATTTTATTAAAATGACCAAAAGTTCCATGCGATGCATTATCCTTGAACTATAATGATTCACTACAGCACTACATTAATGAAAAATCACTGTCAGTTCACTTTAAATGGATTTTGTAAAGGAATTACAGTCTTCCCCTGCATAAAAATATCCTGGAATCTATATTTAAATTATACTACTAAACCAATAAATGACTACAATACTGTATCAAATGCAGCAAATTTAAGAGATACCTTAATGACATATCTCATGTAAGTCTTAATCAAAATAAATCAGAAATTAGTAACCAACTGACAACAACTATTACACCTATGAAACCCTCATAGAATGAGTTAAAGTGACTCAGAATAAAAGAACAAAGACGGGTTTATCTTACTGAGGTGACATCACTGAAGAGTGAGACTATCTCTGTAATATCTGTGTCAATTATGTTGTTGGCAAAGCAGACATGTTTGATAGTGTGGGTGTGTATGTGGTGCTCACTTGGAAAGATGACCTCAATAGTGAAGCAGTGAGAAAATATTTGAACTGAAATTAATACAGCATGGTCTGCTTCAAGATATTTCCCATTCAGGATGGGCTTTACACCATCCAGAACTTGTAGCTATAATTCTTAAAGAAGCCCATGAATAGAGGCTGGAACCATGCTTTCATCATACTTAAAGCATTTAGTTTCTTTGTTAGAATGATGAATTAGCCATAAAATCTAAGGGGAAAAGAATGTCTGATTTGTGATCTGCCTACTACCCTCTGAATATGATTGTTTTTGCATAAATACTATGGCTTCATGTCTTTGGGGAGTGTTGTTCAAGTTATGGGCAGTTCATAAGGTCCTTTTTTACATGTCACTTTCAATCGATTAGTAGTGGCTGGCCAGATAGCTGTGCCTAGAAGAATGTAGGTCAAATCTCTATCAGCAGGAGAGAGACTGCTGTAATCAATTATTAATGTCTGCCTTGGGCAAGGGTTAGTGTTATGCTGTTTTTGGCTTCAAACGATGAGCAGACACAGTCATGGAAGAGAAAATTTAGCTTGAGCCCGAAAAGAAAGATGAAACAGCATTGAGAGGAGGTAAAAATTTTGTCTAGTTGTACCTCCTCACTCGTGAGTTCTGCATCTTTTGCTAAAAGCTTGGGTTATATGTTTTTTTGTTTTAATAGAACAGGGTAGCTACCTTTCAAGATATCAGAAAATGATAATGTCTTCACTATAGTTTGGTCAGGAAAGTAGACCCCACCTAAGATCTTTTAGGCATTAAGAAGTTTATCGAAGGCGCTGTAACAGAGCTCAATAATGAATGAGTCATGTAAACAAGGTGTGAAGACCCCCTGAGCTCCTCAAGTCCAGGTAAGTTGAGACACAGATTTAAAGATCATCCATTAGATTTTTCACAAGGAAAAGCTGATGTGGTGTGCACTAGAGGTGTCGTTACTCAGATCGGTGTTACAGAATATGACAGAGGGAATGGAGACAGGTGAACTGTAAGGCTGAGAGAACTATGGCCCGGGTCCTCCCAGGTCTGCAGGTCAGTCTCCAAGAGGCAAATGCTGGCAGTTGTGCTTTCCTCCGCCCGCCATCTTCCAACTTCCTCTACTCCATTGCCTCAGAAAAGCTGAGATTGTCTTGCATTTCCTATGAGCGTCTGCCGCCAGAACGTTTAGAGAAATGCAGTACTTAGGAGATGACAATTTATTGTGATCACCGTCCCCTTTTTCTCTCCTACACAAACAGGACACAAAAGAGTTGTTTTCCATTTATATTTATGACACATCTGTGGACTTGCTGAACAACTATGATTAAATACAAATTTAAACTTACAGCTAACCTTTCCTAATAATTACAGTACTTGAAATTGCCTTGTACAGAATAATTATTTTTATTCACTGTCCAGATATTTGATGATCCCATTATGCTTTTTTTTCCCCCTGGCAAATGGATCTCTGCTTTCTTTTAAAATTCTTTTCCTGCATCAATTAAACCCTCTCCTCGCCACCCATCTTTCATTAATGTTCTTGCTGATAATGCCTGAGATTTATTTGAGCTTCATTGTAATCCCATCATTGAGGAATTGACATTTAAGATTTTTATTTTTCCCTTTGAATTCTACTTTACATGTAGACCTCTAAATAATTAATCAACATCAAGGTATTCTGCTAAAGTCCGGACAAGATAAGTGTAACGAGTATTACTGTTACTATTAACATCATTCTAGGAGTTCTAGCAAATGAGGTATGAGAAAAAAAGAGACAAGTGGCATAATTTTAGGAAGAGAAGAAACTGAATTACTATATATATAGTAAAAACAACACAAATCAAATCATGGCACTATTTTCCCAGTCAAAAAAAAAGTTAACTAATTCTAACAATGGTAAATCATAACTACTAGTTTAAAAAATTAGTGATGGGCCTCCCTGGTGGTACAGGCATTAAAGTCTCAGCACTATTAAGGTATCACCAGTCACTGTGGCATGAGTTCGATCCCAATCTATGAGCTAACCCACATGGCGCAGCAGATCTCTCCTGTCTTATCCACTGCTCCCCTCAGCAGTGTATTTCAGTCAATTCACTTTTTGCTCTCCACTCTGTCTCAGTGACATCTCTCCCCTGGCCCCCACACCTCTGGCCTATAACCCAATTCTTTATGCATAAATAAATCTTTAAAAAATAAATTGAAAAAATAAAACTATAATGATATTATTTGGGAGGAAATGAATGAGCAAAAGAGAAGTGCTTAAAAATAGGGAGTTTTCACCTTGAACATCTACAGAAGGTGATATATCAAGAAAACAGTATAATCATAACATACAGAGGTATGGACAAAATGTCAGAAATACAATCAAACATTGCCTAAGTGGTGGCTTCTAGAATGGTCAATCGAGGGTGGAAAGGGCTATGATAAGGAGATTGATTTTCTTTATTTCAATGTTATTTGCTGTTGATCAACTTAACTGTGTAACCCACACATACACACAAGGACAAGTATATATATGTATATATTTGGTTAAACATAAATCACAACTATCCATGAAATGAAATTACATGTGTTTACTCAAAAGAAGAGAGTACATTCACATGAACTAACATGAAAATAAGTCTAACATATGATAGATGAAAATTCATGTTTCAGAATTATAAAAATGTAAAAGTGATAGTGTTTTTGTTTATATTTCATAAACTTGAATTTTGCATATTTTACCATATTTTGTATTTTGAAAAGGGATTTGCGAACAAAAAAATCTAATGATAATATATAGAACAAGGTAAACAAAAACAACAGCTTTACTATGTGTCTTTAATAGCCTTTAGAACATATAATGTGAAAATTTCTCATTCACAATGGTAAAAGTATAAAATGTTAGCAATAAGACAAAAAAAAATCAAATGTACACGGGCTATCACATTTTACAGAAAGCTACAAATGAAAACATGTAAGTGGAGAGGCTAACCATGTTCTTGGTTGGAAAGCGCAATATTGTAAACCCATAAACTCTCCTAAAATTAATTTATAGTTTTGATGCACACTGCAATAAAATCCCAGTAGAATTTTCCTGTCCAGTTGATTTCAAAATCATTTTGGAAGAATAAACGTACAAGATAAGCTAAAAAATTATGGAAAAAAAAGAAAAATGGAAAGGAAGCTCTAAAAGCTATAAAACATAAATCTCTAGTAATTTTTAAAATATGGCATCAGTGCAGGAATAAACAAGATAATAAATGGAGATGGGAAAGAGAAAAGCAATTCACATTCAGAAATATCACAAACATATGAATACATGCTAAATTTCTTTGACAATAGAAGAACAGCATGAAATACTGTCCAATTAATTAAAAATATTAAGAAAAATATTAATACCCAACTCTGGCAGACAAATGGAAAACCAGTGTTTGTGTATGCTATTTCTTGTTTCAGCCATTCTGGGGATAACTGAACAGAAAATCTACACCTTAAATGTGTTTAAGCCTGCCTGGATCAAGAAATTCTACTTATGGAACTCTATCCTGAAAATACATTCATACATGTGCCCTAATATCTGGTGACAAAAGTTGTGGAACTTATTCAAGTGTCAATCATTGTAGGAAAGATTACAAACTAGGTAGCCATAAAAATCAATATGGAAGAGTCTGATGTATCAATATGGATAGATTTCCCCAGATATACCTTATAGTGAAAGTGAAAATAGAAAACTGTAGAACATTATGTAGCATATAATTTATCTGTAATTTAGATAGATAATATCTATCCATACTGCATAGGAAATATTTGCAAGAATATGCATAATATATTTAACAAAGGTCTTTCTGAAAGGGAGAGAGGGATTGGGATAGGATTAAGGCAAAGATTCATCTTTTACTTATATATATTCTAGTAGATATGTCAAATTTTTGCTTAGGGCAGATTTTTTGGGACATACATTTGTAATTAGACATTTTCACACTGCAATATTAGAAATATTGGAAACCAATCTAGCCGACAACAAAAACCTATGGTAAGGATATTTTTGATCATTTTGTGTTAAACTGAAACTTTAATTTCATTGCCCAACATTTTTTTAAAAGATTTTTATTTATGCAAACAAAAACCACTGGGGTGCAGGTTAGAGGTGTGAGGTGGGGAAAGGAGGAGGGGTGAGAGAATTCCCCAGAGACAGAGTGGGGAGCAGAACAGGCAGACTGACTGAAACACACTGCTGAGGGGAGCAGCGGGGTGAGGCAGGAGCGGTCTGCTATACCATGTGGGTGACCTCCCTGACTGGCGATCAAAGTCTTGCTACAGTGACTGCCCATAGCTTCATAACTGTGACTTAACCCCCTGCACCACCAACTATTTGTGGTGAAAAAAATTTTAAACTGATGGGCCTTCCTGGTGGCGCAGTGGGTTAAGCAACGCACTATGAAGCAAACAGCAGCCACTGCAGCACGAGTTCGATCCTTGCCGCCAGCCAGAGAGGGGACCCACATGCCTCAGCAGGCCTCTTCTGCCTCACCCTGCTGCTCCCCTCAGCAGTGTGTTTCAGTCAGTCTGCCTGTTCTGCTCCCCACTCAGTCCCTGGTGAATCCTTTCACCACCCTGGACTCTGGCCTGTACCCAAGCTCTTGTATATATAAATAAATATTTTTAAAAAATTAAGCTGCACAGACTCTAAAATTAAATGTTTGATTTTCAGTTTTATCAGTATCATTTATCTTTACTATTGGTAGAAAAGGAGATTGGGAAGAAGAAAGAAGGAAATTTTGAGTAATCCCAGATGTACAAAAAACCCAGGTGTATTCTCACTGAATAAAGTTGCCATTCACAGCATAGAAATTGAGACCCTTGGATTATTAATATACAGACAGAAGTTTTAGTTAGTGTAGGTCTCAGGACATAGAGTCTCTCTGCTGTACCCAGCAGATGCAAACAGGACAAGATCAAACTGCCCTCATCCTGTCTTTTTATCCCCTATTAGATTTGTCATAAATATGTTCCAGACCACGCTTTGCCATTAAGTCTTCCCCATTATGACATGCCAACGCTTTTTTGTAAAACCGCAAATCGCCATACAAATTGTTAGATGTGATTATTACCAATTTCTGCAAATTACTTTTTAATGCCTTTCTTCCTTTCTCTCATCAACACCTCACCATAAAAATAAATAAATGTTGGGAATTCAAATTAAACAACAACAATAAACCCTTACCTAGTGCTTAATATGTACAAAACTCAGCAATAAATTGTGGGAAAACAAAAGATGAATAAGACTAGGCTTACCTCTCTAAAAACCCTAATCATGTTGCAGAGAGGACAGATAAGTAAACAAGCACGTTAATTCCATGGTAAATTTGATAAAATAATTTACTCATACTGCAGCTCACAGGGAATAGGGCGGTTTTTAACCAGATGGACTCTAGAAAGCTTCATGTCATCTACACCTGGAAAAAATGGGGCAGAAAGATATTCCAAGAACGATCCGCAGGACAAAGCTCTTACAGGTGAGAATTGCCAGTAGTTTGGTGGAAAGGGAAATGAAGGTAGATATAAACGGAAATCAATCTGAAAGTCACCAGCAGCATCCCATTAAATGTTTCTGCTTATTTGAGGATGCTTTTTTTTCCTCCTGGCTTGGGATGTATTTCTTGTCTGTGGGAGCTATGTAATATGAAGATTCCCTGTATTTCACCCTTTTTCTTTCCTAAACTGGGATTTTGAATCAGATAGAAAAGATTTGATATTTCCAAATCACTTCATTTCTACTCTGATCACAAAAGAAAGGGTATTCTAACTAAAGACACAGAGGGAGAGTGGAGCCAGCTGAGGCCACCAGCCAGGCTACATTTCAGTCCTGCTCTGCTTTCGAAGCTGCTAGGGATCGAGGAAGAAAGAAGGTCCAGAGCTCTTGACAACAGATTGAAAAACAGATGTCTGCTGTTAAATGCACCTTGTCTTTATATGCAGAGTATGAATGAAATTTGGGAAATCATTTTCATTTAAAGCATATATATCCCAAGTTGCTGGTACAAACACATTCTACCCCAATGCCTTGTTCTAAATCAAAGTAAGGGAAACTCACTGAATCATTTTGTAAGGAAAGCAAAAAAAAAATAAAAAATAAAAAAACAACAATAACAACACACACTTCTAGAGAGCATACAATATTTCTTAGCCTGGGGAAACTATAGGGTCTTTCCTAGTCTTTGCCTAAATAAGCAGCCTAAGAAGACAAAAGCAACACAGAATGTTAAACTGCTAAGTTCATTTCTAAGGCTTCCAGAAAGCAAGAACATAACTTAAGATTTACACACCGAGGTAAAAATCTCCTTCATTGCAGGATACTCTTATATCGGGGATTATCTTAGCAAAAATTATGTCAGTCTCCATTTCATGGACCCCATCCCCAGCAGTGGGAATGGTTTTGGGGTTGGTGGAAGGGGCAGATTCCAAAGCAGCAAGAGGTCACCCTCTAACTATATCAGACTGGAATCCTGACCATGGACTTGATTGGTGAAAGTTCCCCAGCAGGAAGTCAGCAAGGCCTGATCTTTACTGATCTAATGTCCGTTCTTTCCGGAAGAGTTCTTTCTCTCTTCTGATTATCCCTCATTGTCAATGGTGAATTTTTATAAGATGCAAAAACCTTCCAAAAGGAAATAAAACTCACCCATCATCATACTGATGGAAGCTTAGTGTTGGAAATTTGGGAAGAAGGGAGCACAAGACCGGAAACTAGAGGTGGGGACAGAGCTGATTATCATCATCATTGAAACAGCAACAGTAATGGAAAGTCATCAGGGAAGTAGGGATAAGGAACTTTTTACGGGCCTCCCTGGTGGCGCAGTGGGTTAAGCAATGCACTATGAAGCAAACCTCAGCCACTGCAGCATGAGTTCGATCCCTGCTGCCGGCCAGGGAGGGGACCCACATGGCGCAGCAGACCTCTCCTGCTGTGCCTGCCGCTCCCCTCAGCAGTGTACTTCAGTTGATCTGCCTGTTCTGCTCCCCACTCTGTCTGTGGTGAATCCTCTCACCCCACCCCCCACACCTCTGGCCTGTACCTCAGTGCTTATATGCATAAATAAATAAATCTTTAAAAAAATAAACTTTAAAAAAAAAAGGAACTTGTCAGACATTACAAAGGCCTGCAATAGAAAACACCCACAGGCATGGATCAGAGGTGGGGTATGGAGATTAAGGGCCAATACAGAGAAAAATAGGTCCTTACCAATCAACCTAGTCGTACCCTAGAAGCAATTAATTTAACCAAAGATAACAATTCCATAAAGTGATGAATCCCTCCCCATGGAAAGATATATAAAAACAAGCCTTTTCAAAAGCAACCCTTCCTGCCTGCTGTGTCTGTACAAGTGTCTTGCTCAGCTTTCAATTATTTATTAATGACAAACCCATCCTTTGGGATATAACCAAGTCTTGGCCTCGCATGCCACTGAAAGAGGAACTATGGTGACATTTGCCTGAGAGGTAACCCAAGGAACCTGCTCTCTGATCCTAACACCTCCAAACTGACATAATCGCCAAGCAGATATAGTAACTTCTCATTCTGATGCTTCTCACTTGTTTTTTTCCTATGTCATTCCAATATTTCCAAAACACTCATTTATCAGATATATCATAGGGCTTCTCTGATTGGTTGTGACAAAAGGAAAAGAGAGTTAGACATGCAAAATGAAAAAAAGTATATTGGCAGAATTGGACAAACTACATTAAACTATGTATATTCAGTTGTTTAAATTTTATCTGGAAATGCAATAAAGGCAATACAGTAGAGAACATAATAAAAATATCCCTGTAGGAGAAGATACTCATTACCAGACGTGTTCTACAGTGACCAGTAACCGTGCAAATGCCCATTCTAGTTAAACAAGGTTGAGTGAGTCCCCCTTTGTACTCTACAGTCCTGGTTCAAGATAAAGAAATTGCTACCCAAGTAAATTTTATAAAGCCACTAGGCCAAACACCAAGAACAAGGGTGTGGGGAGGGGGAGAGGGGAAACAAAATTCAAAGTAGCAACAAAACCGTAATTTAATTCCTCCGGCAGATGTTTGCTTGGTGCTATTTGTTTTTCCTTTTGTAGGATTTAGGAATTTCTTGTCTAATTGCAAAAGAAAACCAACAAAAACCCTAGATACATCATGCTTTTGTGTATGATACACATATCAAATACACAATTTCCAATTAATTCTGCAAATACTCAATACAGTCATGAGAGATTAGGACAAAATGCCAATGAAATTTACATATGGTGATTAATGCTTCTGGATTTGTGTTTTTATTTTTAATTTATGGAGATCCTATTTGCCAAACACTAGCATACATTTCCATTTAAAACAGAGATGACCTCCCCTCCACAATAAGCACAATTGGCAATTTTGATATGAAATATACTAATATTTTTCTTTGAAAGGATCACAACAAGCACATCTTTGGGCATCATTGAGACACTTGGTCTTCTAGAGGAAATCTTTCTGCAAAGTACCTGGACCTTAAAAGGATAGCGACCAGTCTGGCCCACTCAGAAGATGACTTAGAGTATATTTATCTCTGCTGGTCTCCTGGAGTTATAATGATTACTGCCAGCAGGGATGTCCTCTCCTCTGACAGAGCTGACACTGCTGAGAACAAATTAAAGCAAAATCAGACTTTTTTTCATCTCTGAAAGGGTGGTGCAAATAAGGGAGGGGACAGCTTCCCTTCCATATTTTTCTTCTATTTTGAGTTTGTCCAGGAGACTCAGACCTAGACAATTTAAACAGAGATCATGCGCATTGAATGGGGACATTTTCATTATTGAGTGACACAGAGGGAGGTGAATACTGCTGAGAAATCCCCCAGGTTCCCTCTTACTTCCTTAACCATCACAGAGACCAGCAAGACTAGCTGTGAGCCCGCTCACTTTCTGGGTGTTTTCTCAGCTTAATCGGTAAAAACTGAAAACCTGATGTTTTACAACCACTTTCCAAAAAAAAAAAAACAAAGCATATAAATTTAGTTTGAAAAACAACTGCCCATGTAAAAAAAATCTCAGAGAAGAGGCTGACTGAAACAATTGTACAACTCTCTATCACTGGAGATTCCTCGATTAAGGTTTTTGGATTTCACTGCGGTAGACACAATGAAGTGTTTTCAAATTGCTGATCAAAAGCTTAACATAAATGCAATATTATTATTAAGTCTCCTACTCATGTTTTTCTCTAGCTTCATGGCAATTTGCACTAAAAATGAAAGTCAACCCCTATTCTGACTAGAGCCTTAATTGCGTCGAGGTATGCTAATGTGGTAATGACATATTATCAGATGTTGCTTTTATTATATAGCCTACAAGACAGTTACTAGTATACTGTGAAATATTAATAATTAAAAACAAATCACACTTGTCAAAATAAATACATCTGTCTATTATGATATCCTTGTTTCTTTGCTTGCACTTGTTTTCTGAAATGGCAGGTGTCAAAATGGGTCTTTTTGTTGTGGTACATGTATCCAATTATGCACACAATTTAGAAAAAAACCTGACAGTAGATTGAAGTGATTAGATTTGAGCAAGAGTGATGTAGCAAAAGGGGAGGATTCTCTGGAACTATTGTTCTAAGACAATAGAGTAGGACCCACTCTCGCTATTAATATAATCTATCAGGGATAGTTAGCCAAAGCCCTGGCACCCCCAATATCTTCATGGTCACTACAGAGGGTAGACTGAGGATTGCTGCTGTGTGGTTGTGTGTGTACCAACAAGATGAGAAGGATCAATATTCCAGAGGGATTTCATTTATCATATCATTGACTGTGTCATACAGTGACTGGTTTCCTCCCTCTCATTTCTGACTTTTAAATCCTTCACTAATTCAATATGGAAATTAGCCATTTCTCTGTATTTCTATGATGTCCTGTTCTCATCCATTTCCATCTTTAACATAAGCCAGAGAGTCAGTCTGCTAGTTTAGGGTGAGACTTTGATTGCCAGGTGGAGGAGAGTGTCGCAAAGGCTGGCGTGGAGCATCCATCTCTGAGAGGAGATAGTTAAAACCTCATTTGTTTCTCTTCCAAAGTTTGATAAATTACAAATGAGATGTGCTTGAGCTCTTTAATGAAGAAAGGTGAATAAATCCATAAAATACTATACTTCTTTCATCTTTTACTTACTTCAGATCATTATGCCAAGCTTATACTGCTGCCCGATAAGAGTCTACTAAGCCAATGAGTCCTGGGCCTTCCCTTCAAAGTTTCTATGACCATCTGCCCATCTGCCTTTTGAGGATGTTTCTTTTTAATCTATGTGAGGACATGAAAAATAAAGAAGAGGAGGAAATAGATGGAGGAATATTATATACAGGTTACAAAAATGAGGAAAACTATGAACTTAAAACAATGTCAAGCTCTCTCAGTTAAAAGAACAGATGAGTTCCTTCCAAATGAAGGTGGCCTGCTTAATCTTAACATTGCTCTTTCCAGCAAGTCAGTTTCTTAGAGGATGAGTTCTATTTTGAGAGTGATCAATAATTTAGCAACAACTCCTCCCAAGATCATATGATGCTTGTACATTCCTCAGACATTTATGAGAGTTTTAGAGCTAAGTCCCTTAAACAATTTAAGATAGTATTTTCCATCACAATATGGCATCTAATTTGAATCTGTAAAGACACTAGTTGTGTTTTCCTAAATATTTTATGTACTTACTCCTTCCAAGTGAAAAACAACACTTATATTTTAAAATGTTTGAACCATCTCCTTCAATTAAAAGTCTGAAAAGGGACATTTATCTGGAATCTCAAGATTCTATTTTTATTTCATGGCTATTCTTTTGCCAGGAAAAGACAAAAAAGAGAGGCGAATTTTGGTCATCAAGGGGATACACACAAAAGCTGCCCTTGCCATCCTAAAGTTTAGGTCTGGCAGCAAAAATGGAAATATATACCTCCTGATCCCACACATAGGAACAAATCTGGGGGTAACCCCACTGGGCACCTTTGTCGACAGGAAGGGTGATCTAAATGAAACTTGGGAGAGGGTCTTAAAATGTCATCCCAAAGAAACCATGACCTGACTTTCCAATACCTAATAGATCAAGAAATCTGAAAGTCCATGATGGGGGATTAGATCAGTTTCATCCAACACTGACAAAGCAGGGTGGAGAGACAGCATGGCCCAAGGACAAAGGTCCTGGGGGATGGAAGAGTCCTGCATGTCACTCCGTGAACCCTGTTTCCTAGGGCATGTGAATTTCAGCTTGAGCACAAACCACTACTATATGTAACCACATGGACTTACTGCACTCACATGGAATAAACTGTGGGAATCTGAAGACACATAGGAGATGAAATCATTGAGATGTTCACACACATGCAGCTCCAGTTCTTGCCTGAGCACCCTTGCCCTGGAGACGCTGGATCATTCCACATGGTATGAGGACACGCAGACTTCTAATTCAAGGATCTCAAGACCCATCAGTGTCTCTGCACCCTCAGTTTCCCATCAGTGTTGTTCATGGCAAATCTAAGCATTCGAGCTCTTCCAGTAGGATGACCCTACAGCACTGTGATTGCCAAGGGATTGAGGATAATCACTCATCCTCAGAAACAGCCTATTAGGACCTTGTGGCCATCGCTCTTCTCTCCCCAGAGTGGTGACCTACAGCAGATTTGCTGTAGCTCCTCCAAGTTCTATTTCCAGTTACTATTAGTTATAAAAACTAACACAGAAAGGGGGAGAGAAATGGGAAACACAGCCCAGTGCTATAAATACTTAAGCTATTGCTAGATCTTTCAAAATTAATATTCAATGTAGTTTATTACTTACACTCTAACTGCTACTTCCCTCATTTTTTGTTTAGTAAAAGCAAGGTAACAGAAATTCCTAAGAAATCTGAGGTTGTGTACAAAAATACAAACAATCGCTTTTGTATTTGTTCTCTTCCTCTGGTTACATGATCTTTTGGGGAATCTTCCACATCATCACCGAGAAAACATGCTGACAGCAAAACAGTATGTAGGAAAGAAATTCACATGATGGAGGAGATAAAAAACCCCACAATTTCCCAGACAAGCCTCCAATGCCAACAATGTAGAAACTATGATGTTTAATGTTCTGTAAACATGTCCTGCTTCCCAGTCTTATTTGATCAGGAAACTCATGTCCCCAAAGAATAACTATTAGTCTGCTAACAACTCACAGCACACCAAGCATCGCCTGCCAATTTTAAAGCTGTTAAGGACACACTGGTATATTCCAGCCCATTCTATTGGAGTCCTCATCTTTGTCTTCCCTACAAAAGTTTGCCTTTGAGAAGGTGTCATTTATTCTGTATTAAATACCCTTAATCTCAGAGTCAATCTGTTTTAGTAGCTCAGGTTCTAAAGTAATTGCCACTCATTAACTAAGAAAATTACATCTCTGTGGCTGTTTCCTCATCTCTAAAATGAACACAGGGAGCAAATTTGCTGATTCATGCAAGGATTTATCACAAAGTGTTCCCAAGAATACTCCAGAAATGCCAGCTATTACCAGTATCATTTAAATATCCAAGAAGATTGAGATCAATCCTCACAAAATAAACACAATCCCCATTCGCCTTACCTTCATCCCAATGCATTCATGCAAGCGTCCTTCCACCCACGATCTGACTTGAAAGTAGAAACAACCAAGTTATCTCAGTAGGATATGAACATCTGGGCTTGTAATTCCTTTAAAGTCCATCATGCCGCCTTAATTAAATTGCTTTTAAGTATGTAGATGGGAAGAAAACTGTGCTCAGTTCTTTAAAAACTGCTGTTTGGGCTTTCTCACTAAGGTTTTCTATATTTTGAGATGAGTAGTATCAGTTGTCCCAGCTGCTAAATTGGCCACTCTCTTGCAGGCAAGATTCATGAGAGAGAGTTCCATACTTAGCTGTGGTCTTTTATCTCAGGCATTATAGTTTGGGCACCTTTAAGTAGAACTTACTCCCTCCTGCAGTTCACACAATGAGCTAGGAAAAAAACACTGATGCTCACACTATCTCATTCCATCCTCTGGAGCACAACCGTAGTGACACTAAGGCTGACCAGTCTCCTGGACAATGGCTGCTGGGAGTGGCCTCTGGAGAGAAGACTCTGGACTGAATGCACTGGCCACAAGGCTGACCTGAAAGGTTTATGACCTGATGCCTTTGGACAAAGTGACAAGGACCATCACTGAACAGCTGTTGAAGGCCCCTTTGGGTGCATGTGAGAAATCTACATTGTCCCATCTGAAAAGATCTTTAATTGGGAGACAACTGTAATGCTGAAGATAATGCAAAAATAAATGTAGAAAAATCCTCAGCTCCCTTTTGAACAGATTTACCTAGTTTTAGTCTACTAGCCTATTTGCTTTAACATTCACGCTCCCTCTTTTTTTTTTTTTTAAAGAACCATCTGAAATAGGTTATCCCTAAAATAGCTATGTCCATCAAGTCCTTTATCATCTAACAATAGGGATATTTTCTAACATGGCCACTATACTATTTCCAACTTCAATAAGTTTTATACTAATACTGAACTCTGACCTACAACTCATATTCCAAGTTTTATTAGTTGTCTGAAATCTGTCTTATTCCATTTTTCTATCCTCTTGGCCAGGATCTAGTCTAGGGTCACAAATTTCCATTATTTGTCATATCTGTGGATGCTTTAATCTGGAACATTTATGTAATCTTTAATAACGACTATCAAAATCTTTTACATTTTCTGAAGGACATAGTTCCCTATATCTTTGTTTTTATTTTTATTTAATAGGACATTCCTTTGCAGTGTTCTGACTCCTGTGATTACGTTCAGGCATCACTCTAGGCCAGAGTGTTGCCTAGAGGGTGTGTCCTTCAGGGTCCCAGCTGATGGGACATACTGCCTCATTGCTGATGCTAATTTTGATCATCTGGTAAACATCGTTCAATTTCTGAGCTGTAAAATTTAAGACATTTTCTCCCTCATCACTAGTAAGCAGTATGGGATCATACAAATATCCTCTTGTCACCAAAATTTCTCCCTAGAGGGAGCATCAACTGATGATTCTCACCTGTTCCAGTCTTTTCTATCACTTTTCCAACTCTTGCCTACCCCTTGCCCTCAGCATCCCACTGAAAGGAGAGCTCTTCTTTCTTTCCCCTTTTATTATTGCTTTTATCATAATAAAAATCAGCAGGTAAATGTATGCTTCTTAGTTTTTCCTTCTGTCATATATAAAAGGAAGCATATGAATAAATTCTTTTGCATACAGCTTTTTCACTAAAGTTTGCATCCTGGAAATCATCACATTATAGACATGCTCCTCATAACTCTTTTACAGATGTAGAATACTAGAGTGCATATACACTACAGTATATGCATCTAATCTCTATGCCTGGCACTTAAGTCATTTCCAATACTTTGCAATCACAACGAATACTTCAGTGAACCACCTTATGCATATATATTTTTGTATCCTTGAGGCTCGACCACGGTAAATTCTTAGAACTGGGATTGCTAAGTCAAAAGCAAATGCACAGATAGGTTTGGCTAGATCCTCCTCTGTAAAGACTGCACCACTTTCCAATCACATCAGCAATGTGTGAGACTGTTTCCATAATACCTTGCCAAAAGAATGGACCATTAAGTTTTTAAGTTTGCTAGTTTGGTAAATGAGAAATATTTACCAGTGTATACCTTTTAATATGTCTCTTTTATTAATTACTTTTTCCTGTCACCTGCCCATTTTTATAGGATTTCCCTGCTCATTTTTCCAATCATTTTTAAAAGACAATTATTAATTAATGTTATGAGTCCAACCATGATAGATGCTAAAAATATTTCCTCCCAAAGGTGATGTCTTTTAAACTCAACTTCTTTGCTTAGTGTTTTCCTTTCCAAGTGTCTTGAGTTTTGGTATGCAAAAGGTTTTATTATATATGTCAAATTTATCTCGTTTCCCGACACCCAGGTTGGAAGAATTCAGTCATTATTTTCTGTTATGCATAAACTTTTAATTTTTTACTTTTCTATCCCTGATGTATTTTCAGTTGTATATATATGTGGTATGTGAAATGGACCTAAATTTAGCTTTTTAAAATGGCTATCAGTTGTCCAAACACCATTTATTATAAAAAGATCATATTAATCCCAGGATTTGAAGCTATTACTCTTATTTTATATTGAACATCTATATGTAATTGGATTGCTCTGGAGTTTTTTTATTCCATTGGTTTTTAAGTAGGTGGAAACTGTATCATTTGGTACATAGCTATTCCTATTACACTTCATTGTAAAGTGTGGCTTCCAATAAAGTGGTTTTCTTTGTCTTAATGCTTTTTAGTATGAGTTCACTTTTTCTTAAAACTTGTAAGAGTTTTGCATTTACATAATTTTAAATGTCAAATTTCTTGTACTCTGATGAACACGTTTATTTTTTGATCACTAGCCCAGCTTTGCACTAGAAAAGCACAATGAAAAGTAATTAATTGGATGTCTGAGATGGAGAGTTTGCAACCTGCTCTGTTTACCTGACATGGTACCTCTAGAGTTCAAGCACACATTCCAATTAATAAATTACATAAACGTTCCTTTGCACTTGCTGTGATGGCTTTAATGAATGTTCTCCAGAAGCTGATTTTGTTACACAAATTCTGATTAATATAGTCACTCTGAAAGTCTTCGCATAGAAATTTGTTTTGCTGTCTATTCAGTAATCTAGTTTTGAGGAGCTTAAATATATTATAAGAGAATTAGGCCAAAGTGGATACATATGCTTAATTACTGTTTCAGAAGAGAAAATGTACATAATTTTTTTTAAAGGTTGAACTTTTCTATTTGGAAGTGATCAATATATCAAAATAGGAGGTACAGAGAGGGCAAGTGACTTGCGTGGTCACCTAGCTGGTTAGTACAAAATCACACCTACCTGGCTGCTTCCCATCTAGTCAAGTGTTCTCTCCAGACTTACTGAGTGTATTTCTGTACACATCAGAGTGCCTTCTTCACTTTGACAATATCTTGGCAAAGAGAAAATGTGAGCCCAAGCAAGCATGTGTGGCCCTAGTGCATTTATTTTCATCTTCCTTTTCACAGGCCATTCATATGAGAAATGAAAACTTAAAGAGCATCCACCTCTTCTTTAGGAAATGAAGTGAGAAGGGCAAGGAAAAGACAAAGGGCAGGAGTTAAAATGGATTTTGGTGCCTGGACACTCCCCTACGATGACTGACATGTGAGGGACAAGTAGGCATGCCCTGATCACTTGGGCTCGTTCTTCTTGTCAACCCTGGACGTGATCACCACCAGTCAGTCCCAGGTCAACCTGGGTGATTCTGCTGGTGAAGTGGCAACATGCTGACTTCTAAAATGTTAGGAAGGCATCTGGGGTCCCCAGATGCTTTTGGACTTTTAGATGATATCTAGCTACCTACAGACGTGGATCTATACAGAGGTCTATTAATAGATAGGTATTTATCCAGATAAGCTGTAGAGACATAGAGATTTTTAAAGAAAAATATAGACAAACTGATCAGGCTGAAAAATCACTCTGATGTAAAAGCTGCTAAGGGCTATGGAGTTTTAAAAGAATGCTGTTTCATATGCCCGGGCCCAGAGCACACTGCTTACTCACAGGCATAGCGGAAAGCAGAGGTTGATCAGAAGTCCTAAAAATGCTAAAATGGAACATCAGATGTTTTGATTAAAAACAAACAAACACACACATAGCAATGAGGAATTTAAGTCCCTGAGCTTCACTGAAACTGTACAGAGCTCCCTCTACACTCTCCTCCGAGTTCCAGGCTTTGCAAATCCCCCAGGGAGCTCTTTGTGCAGAGATAATTTCTCAGACTACTTAGGAGGTAAATTCATACATTTATGGGGAGGCATGTGATGATGGCGTGTTTCTACGTGAAAGAAGAACAAGGCACCTACTAGTCTCTCCATTTTCAAGGGAGAAAACTCAAAGGATCTTCACACAACCACCTACGGATCCAGACAATGCCTTCCAGAAAAATAAGCAGGTTTCCTTTCATAGTTTTCAAAACTGCAATGCAAAATTCAATTATTTATTTTAAAATCCCTAAAAGGACTGTTTCATCTTGCAGGAGAAAGGTCCCCTTAGTAAAAGGAATCACAAATGCTGACAAAAAATAGAAAAAAGACAAAAAGGCTCATTATAGAATTCTCAGTATCAGGGGATTCTTTTCTAAACTGTTTATTAAATTCTTCTTGTCATTCTCAATTGCATCTGCCAGGCTGTGGCTGTTGCTGTAAAAGGACAGAAGCAGAAAGTCTCCAGGGCTACTCCTCCTCCTCTTCTCCACGCCCATGGGGATATCTCAGAGCTCACAGTGGGTTAATAAAGAACCCCTGATTCTTGATCTCTTGGATAAAGAGCTCACCAATTAACAGGCCCACAGGAAAGCACAAAGCAGTTTCATATCAAAACAGAAAAGAAGCCCTGCAATTTGCAAATATCCAAGAAATGTCTGAAATATCAATAAATCATGGAGAGGAATAGAAATTTTAAAACAGACTTGGTGCATACTTAAAAGTGCCTTTTCCAGATAAATAATTACAGATGAACAATTTTATAAATGTAGAGCATTTGAATAATTCCATGGAATCCATTTTACCAGATCTTTCTGCCTAATTACAAGGCTTTGAACCAGACAACGGTACTTGAAAGATCAATGCGTGGCTGCACAAAGCATATATAAAACGTAATTAAGAGGACTGCTTGATCGAGCAGTAGATAACATGCATATGGTTGTGTGAAGTCTTCACACGTACACACTCTATATTCCTGATATGAGCAGTGGAGACATGTGCCTCCACTGTATTAAATGTCTTTGGCTGCCATTTTGTAAAATGAGACAATTAGTTGGAAATGCAATGAACAATACTAATGCAATCTTCCATTAGATACATTTTCTAACATGAAATTTTAGTATAAAGTAAGTCTAACTCTGACAGATGTTTATTTCTAACATTAGTTTAGTTGCCACTGAGATCAAAACTTGATCCATTTCTAGGAAATAGATTTTTGATGACATTTGTTCAATGTGCTTCGCATTTTCTTATGCTTAATCGAGACAATGAAACAGTGAGAAGACATATTTATACTTTTCAGCAAGGACTATGGCTAAGTGTGTATTAAATACGGGCAATTTTTGAGAATTAGGAAGGTGTGGTCACCCCTCATTTCTGAAAAGCAAGCACCTGGAATTAGCTGGAATTGGGTGTTCTCAGTTCTCAGAGATGTCTGATGACTATAAGAGATGACAGGCAAAAAGAGGCATCTAAGATAGTGGCTGGCACCAAGTAGATAAATAATAAACAGTAAATGAATGTTGAGCAGATAGAGTCAAAGTTTCACACAACACATTAGATAGCATGAGAAGTGTGAGGAGTGACAAATTGTGAGAGAATGAAAGACTATCTGAACTGTAGGATAACAGACTGAGAGAACTGCAAACACTCATGAGAACTGCACAGGATGAAGGAGGGAGAGACTCTGAATCAGATGAGAGGTCACGTGGAAGAGTCCCTGCCTTCCCCCCCTCCCATTTCCTGAGGAACCAGGCGGTTCCAGCATCTGGTCCTTGCACTTGTGAGCATTTGGTCAATAGCATTACAGAACATTGATGGGCAAAAGTAAGAGAGGACCTCACAATCTCTACTTCTATAACTATATGTTTTTGCTAGATTGGGAGGAGAATGGCAATTATTATTAGACGTTTATAATATGGTTTCAAAAACCACTTTACAGAGAAAAAAAAAAACACCCTCTTATTAAACCAGAGGCAATATTTGGACCTTGTGATGAAACCAAATCATTTTTAGTGCAATTAAATAAAGGACATGTAACGAGAGAGATAACACACTTGGTATTTTGCAATTAAGGAGAAAAATGCAAAGCAACTGCATAAGAAATGCTCTTTTGTCTCCCTTCATTTCCTGTCCTTACATTTTGGCAATTAAGATGTAGTTATTACACACTTTTATTTATCAGTATTTTGAGACAGCAGTGGCTTTTAAATATCTAAATTTGTATTTATTGAGGAAGGAATGTATTGAGCATTAATTTCCTAGGCTCCTGAGCTGGAAGGAGCCCAAAGGGAGTTGATTCAGGGGCAACACATTGACCCCCCTCTACCAAGGGCAAAGACCTGATCTTGGGGGAAGGCACTGAAAAGCTCTTGTCTTCAGCTTCCTTGTCTGAAATGGACACAGATAAAGAATCTCTAATACACCTGATTATTCTCCCTCTTATTTGATTTTGTCCTTTATGTAAATGTTGAATACGAGTAAGACAAGCAACCCTCAAAAGGGAAATCATATGTTAAAGATTAGCAGAGGAGAGAGTTGTAGTAGCTATAATGTGTCAGGATTGTTTGTGGATTTCAATGAACCAAAGTCGACGCCCCCCACGCCCTTCTTCACAATTCAGGCTAGACACTAACCATTTGCTATTTTTAACCAGGAAGCTTTAATTATCTTTAATTATTATGAAACAGTTATAACAGTGGCTTTTTAAAATTTGATTTTTGGCTCAAAATCTCCTTTGCCTATTCCTTTGGACAACGAATCCTGAATGGCGGTTTTTCACATCTCCCAGACAAATGTTTCTTTCATGAAAGTGGGTGGAGACAAATGAATTTCAAAATGTCATTATTTTAGCCACCATTTATTCTACTCTATTACAAATTCAATAACCTTGAACCAGAGTTAATAGAAATTCATGATAAGTAATAAAAATCAAACTGGCCTCAAATTCCCATGGCTGAAAAGCCTGCCTATAAACTACCAATTCCTCAATTTCTCTCCCCAGCCTGACTCTCTCTACATGAGTTTGAACCTAAATTATGTAGATTGAGAGCTCCACCCCGGATGTTCTACTAGAACTTCAAAAGGAACACATCTCTCCTTGTTTCCTTTCCCTAAGTCAGATTCTTCTTCCACATTTGGTGCTACCGAGAATGTTTCCAACATCCTGTTTGGCTCAACGACAGCCCTCTCCTCTATCCCAAACACTGCTGATTCATATGACTCCATGTCAACATACCAATCCCAATCTTCTCCACAAAGAGCTTCTAAATCCAGCATCCTAAGATGCAGGTCTGATTACTCCTGCTTAAAAATATGCTGGTGCCCTACAGGTAAAACCTAATCTATCTCCTAAGCATTACACACCAGATGGCTTATAATCAGATCTCTGCCTTCCTGGTCTTCCTCATCTTAAATCACTGCTCTTCTTTCCACCAAAAGTTCTTATCATCCAGAATCTTTACAGTTTTCTAACTGTAGTTGTTGTCTATATATACTTTCTTAGTGGGAATGTCCTATGCTCTGTTTTGCTAGGCTAACTCCACTATCTCTTTGAAAGTCACCTAGTCTTTTTACTGAGCCTTGGTCTGCAGGGGCTGAGCACATTTCTTCTCTTAAAAAGCCTCCTTCATGACATGGCATTTCATGATGGCTGGGTTGTGTCAGACGTTTTCACTGCTATTGGGCTGTGAGCCATTATTGGCAGAGTCTGTGTTGTATTTATTGACTAATGTCCGGCATATAACAAATGTTCAAGAAATGCATCATATATGAACAAATATGTATATAATAAAGGGTCTAGGAGGAGGGTAATCCTAGTCTAAGGTGCCTGGGACAACCTGGGGACACACTTGTCAAAGTCTGATGATTTGAGTGACAGCAACCCCTTTCACTCAAAAATGTCCAGGGGAGGACAATAAGTGTTATGTTCACTTTCTGTGAGTTATCAGATAAGGTATACTTTACAGCCTTATCCGTATCATTTAAAAGATGTGGCATTACATTCACAAAGAGAGATCTGGAAGGATGGTAAAATTT
Source organism: Galemys pyrenaicus (assembly GCA_019455555.1). Lineage (NCBI taxonomy): Eukaryota > Metazoa > Chordata > Mammalia > Eulipotyphla > Talpidae > Galemys > Galemys pyrenaicus. The sequence continues at coordinate 3,075,891 of JAGFMF010011961.1, read as the reverse complement.
CCAGTGATCTCTTTTTTCTCCTGTTTGTACCTTATTAATCAATGTTCCTTTCACTCACTGGGCATGCATCACATCGACAAAAATAAAGTCACTTGGAAAAAAATCAGTTTAATTCATTTCACATAAATTTTCTAGAATAATCATCTTCATCGTTAAAGCTATGGAAAATGCCCAGATTCTTCAAATGATAAGTCAACTAAACACATGACAAAAGGATCTGATGATAAAGATAAAAGTCATTTAAAGTTTGTGATCATATTCACAAATATGTTACCCAAACCATCATTCCTTGAAAAATGAAACCAAACTAAAATAAAATAAGCAGTTCTGGCAGTCAGAATGCCAGAATAACCAGACATTTGGTTTGAAGCTGCTGCATAGGGTCTAGACTTCCACAGCTGGTGATGAGAATGAATTCACAGGCCCAGCTTTCAAATAGTAACAGCATATGGAAAACATTAAATGGAACATAAACATTGCTAATCAGAATCCAGCAGAGGTAATCTAAAAAACATCCTCTTGTGCGAATGTACTTGCACAATCAATTCTACTTTTCAGGGACATAGCTTTTAGCAGTTCAAAAGCAAAAACTTAATGGATTTTTGGTATGGAAGAGAAGCAATCATGCTTCTTATCAGTTTCTAGATTGATTAAATGGAGAGTGATCATCATGCTTGGAAACTCTTAGCCGGTACTTATGAAAGTTCAACGTAAATTTTTGTTGCAGTTACAATTCTAAATAAAGTTCCAGACCAATTACTTTTAGTTACTTTCTCTGTATTCTCACTGACATGCAGATGTATCAAAAAGAGAAAAATGCAAGCACATTTGTTCTGCCTGAACAGAGATATTGAAGAAATCATCTTCAATTTTGTAGATCCAAAGTGGAGATGATTGCTTCCATCAGAGCAATGGTTGGTCGGTCTTGTACATCAATTGAGTGGAAAATGAAGGGAGGGGTGCATCTTGCTTAACCAGAGACTTTAACCTTTAACCTTTTCTCCAGATGTACACTGGAGCTCTTCCACATGTGCTTCTTTAAGAGTTGTTGAAGTCTCCCCACAAGCCAGGTTCAAGTTAACCAGCTGATGGTGTGGTAAAATCAACTATGTTCCAGATATCTGGGTTCTAAATGTGTCTTGTAACCTCAATCAATTTACTAACTATTGAAGAGTTCCCGTAGAATACTGGGTTTAAGTGAACATGAACACACTGTCACCTAAATTGTAGAGATATTTTATTTGTCATAGCTCCAAGCTTCCATAGAGGATGTGGATAATTCTAGAGCAATGATTCTTCAACCATCTGAATTTCCTTGGGGAAGATGAATTTAGCACTACAGTGGGGATAGTCCACCTGCTTAGAGTAACAACACACTGGGGCCTCAGAAGCCCTGGTGAGAGCTATCTTCAGCAACTAAAAATGTTTGAACTAACACTCTGAGAAAAACGTTACCTCTTGTTAATACCTTCTTCTATCTTGGTGAACCCATCCTCTTCCACAAACTGTATCAACAGCTACACACTTAAAATTTATGTGTTCAACACATTGCTCCCCAGAAATCTCACTAACTGATTTCTGGAAATTTCTACTAGAATATCCCACTTGTTACTTCATACTTAGGACTTCATACTTTGTACTTTTTACTTACGACTTTACACTAAGACTCGACCCATCCGCACCTCATCACTTTATATGACATAGCCAGTTCTTTCAAACATTTAGTCTCTGTGAATGGTTTTACCATCTACACAATCAGAAAAATAGAAATCATAACCTCATCTTTGATTATCCCTTATAACTTCCTGTATCCACTCAGTCACCATTTCTGACTACTTACTTCTTAAATATTTCATGGCAAGTAATTGCCCCTCTCCTAGATTACCCCCACCTTGTTTCCTAAAGGTCTGTCTGCCTCTATTCTCACCCCATATAAACAGTGAACTCCTCAACCTGTCTACTCCATATTGTGGCCAGAGAGCGTATCCCCAAACTCAGAGTATTCAACCATTTAAAAGATTGTTTGCAGGGCCTCCTTGGTGACACAGTGGGTTAAGCAGCACACTATGAAGTAAACTGCAGCCACTGCAACACAAGTTCGATCCCTGCTGCCGGCCAGGGAGGGGACTCACATGGTGCAGCAGACCTCTCCTGCCTTGCTCGTTGCTCCCCTCAGCAGCGTAGTTCAGTTAATCTAACTGTTCTGCTCCCTACTCTGTCTCTCTCATCACCCCCGCCCCTGTACTTCTGGCCTATACCCCAGTTCTTGTGTGCATAAATAAATAAATCTTAAAAAAAAAAAAGTCTGCTTGCAAAACAACCATAGAATACTTAAATATAAGATTTGAAAAGGTAAAAATCCTAAAAGAAAACATAGGGGAAAATGCTCTTGACAATGGCCTTTGCAATGACTTTTTTGATATGACACATAAAGCAGACAAAAGAAAGAAACAAATACATGGAACTCAATTCAACTAAAAAAATTTTGCACATCGGAAACCAACAAATTGAAATGGCAACCTATAGAAGGAAAACATTTATATATGTATCTAATAAGGAGTCAACATTCAAAATATATAAGGAACTCATACAAATCCATAGCAAAATAATAAATAACCCAACTTTAAAATGGGTAAAGGATATGAATAGAAATTTTTTCCTAAGACATACAAATGGCCGACAAGAACACAAAAACTTTAACATCTTAATCAACAGGTAAATGCAAATCAAACTCAAAATGAGACAAGAACTTGCACCCAGTAGAATAACTATTACCAAAAAGTCAAGAAATAAATTCTGGTGAAGATGTGGAGAAAAGGGAACTCTGTGTACTGTTTGTAAACTAGTGTAGGTATTATGGAAAGCAATTAAGATATAGTGATTCCATAGAGAAACATAACAAAGGGTTAGTGAAAACCAAACTAAAATAAACTCTTATCATATGACTGCAAAACTGAGGCAACCAGAGGGAGAAGGTGGTAGGATGAGAGTGTGTGTGTGGGAGAGGAGATCAAGGAAGCATGGTGGTCAATTGTTGGGGCACTGGTGGTAGAGAGGGTGTGAAAGCATACATGTCTAGAGGTTTGACCCTATACCCCCAGAGAAGATACAAAGATATAAAACCTCTTTTGCCTCAATAAACATAATTTGGTGCAAAATAAATTAAACAAAAATGATCCAGTAATTCTACTTCTGGGTATATAACCAAAGAAAGTAAGTTTCTTGAATATGTACCTACAGTTCACAATAATCAGGACATGGATTTAACTTAAAATAGCTATTGATGGATAAGAAAACTGTGATACATGTTATAAATATATGATCTTACATATATCTCTCTCATATATACATAACGAAATATTACTCAACCATAAAAAAGGAAACCTGCCATCTACCATTTGCCACAACATAGATGAACCAAGAGGACATTATGCGAAGTGAAACAGGCCAGAGCCAGTAAGATAGATGTTTTATAGTTTCACTTATATGTGGAGTCTAAAAAATGTCAAAGTCATAGCACCAGAGTATAGAACATGGTTACCAAGACTGGTCGGGAGGCAGAAAAGTAGAGATGATGTTGATCAAAGGGTAAAGCATTCATTTAGAAGATGAATTTTAAGTTTTAGGGATCTGATATATAGTTTGGCATTATAGTTATTAATACTTTACTGTATACTTGAAGTTTGAGAAGAGTATAGACTTAAGTATTCTCACACAGAAAAATGAAATAACTCTAGGTGAGGAGATATACTGATTAACTTGATTGTGGTAATCATTTCACAATGTATCTGTATATCAAATCAGCATACTGTACACCATTTTGAAAAATCACAGACTACAACATAAAAATACACAAGTCTATTTGTCAATCATACCTGCAATAGAACTGAAAAAAATAAAATTCTTCGTATCCACTCCGCTTTATCGCTTCAGTTTCCTATCTTCTTGTCACTCTCCACCTTTATCTCACTCTCTAGCTCTAGTTACCCCAAACACCTATCATTTCATAGGACACCTGTCCTCTTTCACCTCTGGGATTCCTGCAGCTAAGCTTGCAAAGCCACATAGGTCTTCATTCAGCCAACTCCTACTCATCCTGAGCCTCCTTTCCTGCATGTCTTCTGCTCGCTGCTCTAAAAGCATCTAATTCTTGCCCTCACTTCCTGTTTATTTTTAAGATTTATGCATACATAAATAGGCCAGAGGTGTGGGGGTGAGAGTATTCATCAGAGACAGAGTGGGGACTAGGAGGCCTCACTTCCTCTTTTTTAACCTATATAAATAATAAGAGCTATGTAGTTGTATCATTTCTTACTGGATTCCAAGGACTTGGCAAGTCCCTAACAGACATTTTATATTCAATAAATATCTAATTTTGAGTATTCACTGGGATCTTTCTCATCCTATTAAATACTTGGCATTCACCTAACTCCACTGAACATCAGTGTCCTTATCAAACAAGACAACAATCTGTTTTACAAGTTTGTGGTGCAGATTAAGCTCACATACACCCAACACTTGGCACAGAATCTGACATGTAACTAGCCACTTCATGATCCTGGTATATGGTCAATCAATGGTATAAGGGCCAGTTATGGCCTGGCTATGCACATCATTAATTCAAACTGTTAAGACTGAAATTTTTCACATAAAAACTTGAGAGTTTACTTATTGTGAAAACAAGCTGACAGTCCAGGTTCTGTATTTTCTGTACAATAATCACATAGGGCTGAGTAATACCAACTTCTCCTGGATGAGACACAGGGTTCAGTTTGCTGAACTGAATCTCCTAGTGCTAACCCTGGCTTGCTTTTCACCTTAAGACCATCTGTGCTTAAAACACTCACTCTACAAAATGATGGAAAATCCTTTGAGGTGAAAAGCATTAACACACATGTGCGAGATCATACCTAGTACATTGGAATTCCATGTAACTGGCCCTTTGTGCCTCTCCAGGTGGCTTACATGGTTAAGCTGCATTATATTTATAAATATATTCAGCTACAAACAAGCTCAGTGATTCTAAGCTGGGAGTCGGCATTATCACCTCAAGCAGAGGAAGGGATAAAGCTCCTTTTGTTTTAGAAAGAGATGGCAATGAGTCTAGAAACGAAGTTGGAAATGCTCACGGGGAGTGCTTTTATGAAAACAGTTTCCAAACCAGCTTCACAGGTGGCGATGACGGGAACACTGACCCGAGAAAGCCCAGGGGAGCGGGTCTGGCTCATTTTCTTGAAAGAAAGATGTCAGGCACAGAGACTCCCATGTGGGGATCGTCATCCCTCCTTGCACTTGTCATCAGCTGCTGGTGGCTTTCTTCAATCAGCCAGGCGCCCCGTTGTGCATGGTGGGTTGCAGCGCCTGGCAGCCCCACGGAGCCTCTGACTGTGGCTTCTCCTCCTGCGAGTTCTGAGATGCTGGTGTTGTATATCGTCTGTGGGGGCGTCCCATGTGGTCTCTGATGTTGGGTTTTGTTGTGTCTTTTCAGAGCACAGAAATCTGCCAGCGAGTGTCGTGACCCGCGCTTCTCTGCAGATTAAACGAGAGCCAGCAGGGTTCAAGAGCAGCTCCACACTGAGGCTCACTGATTCTGACCCCAACCTAATTAATTGTTTAACCAAGGCCTCATCAAGGGGCCTGTGGGAATCCCATGGCTCTTCCATGACTGGGAGACTTATTGGGTTAAAATATTGCATACACACCTCTATAGCACACACAGAAAATTATTACCAAAGATGATAAAATCATGCTTTTGCTGTAATTTAATTAAATGAAAGGACTATAAAGCAAAGTGAAAACATCAGTCAGTGGAAATATTTGATATTTGTAAGTACCATAAATATTTATTTTACTAAAAAAGACCCTCTAAATCTTGAAGAGACACTGGACATATTATATGAGGAAAGTGTACCATATCACAGTCTCACTGTCAAGGTTATTTACACAAAGGGATTAAATTTATAACTGAAAAAGCACACTAGGTCAATAGAGAAACTTTAAAAACATAAAACAATAGACAAAGAAAAAATCTGATTCCTTGTAGTAGACGTCAAAAATATCACCTAAGAAATACCAATAAAATCTTCATGTCCACTGATCTCTAAAATTTCTTAGAATGTATTTTTTTTAAGTTTTGTTTTTTTTTTAATGCATACATGAGCAGGGGTAAAGGCCAGAGGCACAGGAGGTGAGAGGATTCACCAGAGACAGAGTGGGGAGCAAAACAGGCAAATCTACTGAAATACACTGCTGAGGGGAGCAGCGGGCAAGACAGAAGAGGTCTGCTGCACCATGTGGTCCCCTCCCTGGCCGGGGATCGAACTCGCACTGCTGTGCTGTGGATGCTTCACAGTGTGGAGCTCAACCCATTGCACCAACAGGGAGGCTCCTATTTCTTAGAATGTACTTTCCAGGTCCTCTCTCAACTCTCCTAAATATAAAGACATACATTAAGGAAATGTTAATCTCAAAAGGGCAGAATAATTCCAAGGCTCCTGGCTTCTGATTGGGTTAAAAAAAAAAAACAAACCACACTTTTCTAATTGGAGTTGCATTTCAGAAAGCAAACATTTCTAGACTTGGTGTCTACATTTAGGGTCAGTAAGAAATATTGTTTATAATTTCACGGAAGTTAAAACATTTCACCAAGGGCAAACATTCATCACCCAATGAACCAACATCCAGTCACCTTTATCCCTATTCACATGCAAATAGCATCCCTATTTTCCGACTTGTCATTAGATGTGACATTTTAACTCAGCTCCTTTGGACCTACAACACTAGTTAACCCCAGGCAAGTTAAGACACAAATGAACCCTTACTAATGTGCCAGGAACTCATAATTTCTTCCTTTTTTGACTTTAATAAAGCCTTCCATAAAAGTCTACCAAATTCTGTGGAACAAAATACTTCAGACTATGCATTTTACCCAAGCAGAAAGCACAACTTGAAATTGCCTCTTAGTGGCAAGTAAGTGACAAGTCTAATGACATTGGGGTGATTTTTCCAGTTGGAGATTTTGTCCTCTTCCCTCTTAATATTACCAGAGGATAAAAGAAATAAAATCCAAATTGGACTACTGGTCCACTTTTCTTTAACTACATCAAAGTCAAATGAAGGAATAGAACAACTATTACACAGTTGGATAAAATTAGCTTCTGTTCTGTATGTTTCACTTGGTCTTGTCCCCATTATAGACAATTAAGGGGGATAAAATCTAGCCACAAGATTAAAAGGACTGTATAAGCACATCTAATTATTAAGCAAATATTTAATTCCTTAAAAAAATCCAATGGAGTGCTGAAGCCCATAGTAAAATATATTCAGGGAAATGTGTCTTGGTGTTGGATGTGGTGTAGTAACATACACCCAAAGGGTAGAATCTATTTCTGAATCATATACAACGTTGTGAGTCAATGTTACCTCAAGAAAAACAAATTATAAAACAAAGAAATATGTCAAATGCAGAGAAAAAATAGAGGATCAGAACAGATACAAAAATCACATATAGTGTATATGTGTACCAATTTAAAAAAAAAATAGGCCTCCCTGGTGGCACAAGGGGTTAAGTCGCAGCACTATGAAGCATCCTCACCCACTGCAGCAAGAATTAGATCCCCAGCCAGGGAGCTGATCCACATGGTACCACAGACCTCTCCTAACTTACCTGCTGCTCCCCTCAGCAGTGTATCTCAGTAGCTCTGCCTGTTCTGTTCCCCACTCTGTCTCTGGTGAATCCGCTCACCCCCTGCACCTCTGGCCTACATTCCAGTTCTTGTATGCATAAATAAATCCTTAAAAAAATTAAAAAAAACACCTGTTAGCAATAGAAACAGTCTTTTCAATTTAGCAAAAGTTTTCAGGTATTCTCAAATAGTATATTACTAGTCCTCAGGCCTTCTTGATACTCAAGTATGACAGTTAGTTGCTGGAGCAGTCGTTCCATGGAAACACCCACTTAGATTCCTTTGTTTCATTTTCATGCATTTAATTTGGGTGTTTTATGGTCATTTGATTAGGAGTCCTCCCTCCAGTTCCTACTGCCCCAATTTGCACTGCTCGGGTTTTTCTTCCATCGCTGGTCACTGGGGATCAGGAGGCGGCTGTCTGCTGTGGGGGAAGCGTGTGGATAATTCCACAGAACACACACACAGGGCCTGCTCGTGAACACTGCGCAAGTCAGTCTTCTCTGCCCATCTCCAGGCTTCAGTCAAGGGGTGGAACTTGCAGTTCTCTGCTTGCACAGCAGACAGTCCTGTGGCACAGCTGAGGTGAGGCACATGGTCTCCAGGCTTGGCTCCTTCTCCAGCACAGCTAATTACACCGAGACAGTGACACACTTCTACTTGTCTCTTCATGAAACCTGTGGTTTTATGAGTCTGGCAACATTTTTGTTCTCCTGTAAGGCATTCTAAACAATGAGAGATTTTTAAGAATCTATGAAAACGTTGGACCATTTAAGGGTAGTTGGCCCGGCACACCCTCTCCCTGGATACAGGACAAAATTTAGTTTTCAACTTCAGGCAGGCCTTGCTGCCATAGCTGTGATATCATTTGATATTGTTCTGAAATTCCAGAAAAGTCCCATTGCAAAAGACTGGAAGCAATTTTGGCAGGGATGCCGTGCTTCTGGGCCCAAGGCTCTGGGTAAGAGAGAAGTATATACTCAACGTTGTAGAAGAATAGAATGTTATGATGGTGGAAAGATCTTAATACTTTTTTCTCATCCCTTCTAGAATGTTTGATAAGATGGTGGATAACTTAAAATCTGATTAAAATTCCTGGCAGGATTGAGCTGTGGGTACAGAAGAGGAAGCCACCACACCTGACCCAACCCCCATGGGCTCCTACCTCAATAGCTAGGCCCTGAAAGGAAAGCATGAAAATTGCTAACGATGAAAAACTGCTTCCAGCATGAGTGTTACGAGTGGTCAGTGTTGCACTCATTTTGTGTAATTTGAAGGCCTCTGAGAGAAAGATGAGTGACACTTTCACCTCACATCAGACTTTATCCCATCAGAGCTTCAAATCTCCAGGCCAAGCAATCCTCTCCGTCTGATATATTCTTGAGTTCATCACATGGCTAGGCACAGAGCTCCGATCTTACAAAATCAATCTCTTGAATGTGCAAAAGGCTAGCACTAAGCATCTCAATCTTGTAAGATGAAAGGTAAGTAAATAAAGCAATAATTCACATGCCTGTCGCCATGTGGGTTCACAGTATCGAACAGATTATCAAACAGAATTATCACAGTTGAGAGAATGAAATACATAGGAAACAGCTAAATGTTTCTCACCAGAATTAATAAAACTGTTATTACATCATGATGGCTTTATTACTAAATTTTTTCCATCTGTGGAAGTAATAATTATATTCCCTACATAGGCACATCTAGGCAGTGTGTGCTTTCTGCTTCTTTTTGGACATCTTATTCTGGGATGACAGTGGATCAGATGCCAACCAGCAAACTGCTGGGGCCCTGTTCACATGGGCATTGAACCCTGTACCCCAGACAGACAAGAAAGGCAGCCCCAGAGGCAGTAGGTAGGTTTCAACCGTTACCAGGAAGGTTTTACAGAATTGGGTTTGAGGTTCTGCAACCTCAGTTTGGGATTATTTATAGTAAGACCGGGGTTGCATAGCTACTAGGGAAAAAAAAAAGTCAGTTTATTTGCTCCCACATTGATGTTTCAGTAAAACACTGCTTTGTTTTCCTTATCTATAAAACAAATGGGTTGGGCTATATGACTGCAGGAAGAGCATGGTGGACAGCCTTGAAAATAAATGTCTTTCAGGAAACCTGCAAAAGAGAAGCTTACAGCTTGAACATACACATAGTCCTGCAAAAATGCAGTTCATGACCAGGCTAATCTCACCCTGAAGAGATTAATTAACCTGGATTGCTGCCAGATAGAGTGTCCTCTAAGCTGGAGTCTTAAACTCTGTAATCATCTAGAGTCGTCTCCCATTTTACAGATGAGGCATCTCATCTGTAAGACAGGTGCCATTTGGACAACTGGGGACATTATTCAGGGTCATTTTTATAGCTGGTGAGAAAATGGAGTTAAATACACTAAGAAGAGGAAACACTGGAATGAGAAAAGGCAGAAACCAATGCTTTTAACAAATTTTTAACTTGAGGCTTAAGAGGAAAAATTTTTTTTAACTAAGAAGTAATTACAAGTGTCACATACATTCTTACAGTGGGCTGCAATCTATCTTGCTCTTTTCCTACCAAGAAAGAGAAAAAACATTGTGTGATGTGTGTACAATAACCTCATTGTTCACTTTCGCAGGAGACAAAAGGCAAAGTTTTCACAAAAGGTATAATTCATTATTTCCAGATCTATATGAATTAAAATAGAACAAAAACGTAGGAAAATAAATCAGACATCTTCATGCTAGACTGTCATTGCTTAAACAAAAACCAAGTATTCTAAGAATATGATTTTCTTCTAAGCATTTTAAAACTGAGTTAAGGGGAAAATAATTTTAGTAAACAGATCATGAATTCAAACTCCAGTGAAACAAACTTCAGAAATTTAAAAGTTACGTTATCCAGACTTCCTAGGTAAACAGGTACGCTCTGTATTTTTCACTTCTCATCAGACCTTGTAAGTGTAACCATGAAAGTGTGGCAACAGCGGGCAGGGGAGGATGGCAAAGAGCTACGGCAGGGCCTCAAGACAGATGGATGCTGATTGTGTGCAAAACTCCATCACTTACAAAACTCCTAAAAATTTAGGATCTGAATCATCATTGAAAAGCACACACTCTTTACAGACATCTTGAAATTTTATGAGTCTAGCCGTCCAACCATTACATTTTTTAGCAAGAAAATCTATTCAAGGCAGAATGAAAGGGAGTTTGTGAATTGCACAGAACAGTAATCATGCTGGAGAGGCCCACCTGATGTGGATATCTGGAAATGTGCTCCTACTTCTTGGCCACTCTCCCGAACACTGCACCTGCCCAAGTCCGGAAGGTTTATCTTCTATGTGAGGCTGACTTGCTTTATCGCACATCCTGTGATGAGGGTTCTTGGACTTCCCTGGAGCCCATGAAGCTTTTGATTCCTCAATGGAGGTCCCCAGCAAGTGGGCAGAGATGAGACTGCATGCTGCCGAAACCCACCCCAATGGTGGGAGGTTGGAAAGGAAAATTTGGGGGGCATCTTCTGATGTTGGAGTTTCATCATGGCAAGGGCTGGACCAAGCTTCAGCAGGTTGTCTCAGGCAGAAGAATTCAGGGATCGAGTTAACAATGCGTCCCTGCCCCCTTCTTCAAAGCAGTGACCACCCATCATTGCCAACTGCTGTTAATGTCTACCGGAGGTTAAAGCAGGTTTACAGAGGATTAAGGAGCCCAAATGTACTCTTAGCAATTTTAAAGATTCTACACGAGTTTGCTGAATCTTCAAAGGGATATTTGAGGAGTTGGGGAGACAGAAGGAGAGAAGCTAACATTAAATTAAAACATACTTAATCGCTAAGCAACAAGATAAGCATCTGCATGATCTTAAAGGCAAAGTCCCCAGGTCTAACTTTGCAGGACATGACATTGATGAAAAAGCTTGCAGAGCCGGTGTCCATGTGGTTTGACAACTGTCTAGAAGGTTTTCTATTTTGGTATTAAGGAAACAGCATCATAAAATTGTATTTCTTTTAGTAGGGTTGCTGCCCATTGAATCTGCTTTAAATGGGATAATCACAATTATTCTGGTTTACTTAGATAAATGTTTAAAGCTAAAAAATTCTCTTCCATTTGTGAGAAATGTTTTAGTATTTCAACCACACTTTTGTTTTTTAAAATTTATTTATTTATGCACACAAGAACTGCAGTACAGGCTGGAGGTATGGGAGGTGAGAGGATTCACCACAGGGTGGGGAGCAGAACAGGCAGATCTACTGAAGTACAATGCTAAGGGGAGCAGCAGATGAGACAGGAGAGGTAGGTGTGCCATGTGGGTCCCCTCCCTGGCCAGGGATCGAACTCATGCTGAAGTGGCTGTAGAGAGCTTCATAGTGCTGAGACTTAACCCCTTGTACCACCAAGGAGGCCCCTCCAACCAGTCTTTTTCAAGGTCCCGTCTCAGAACCCTTGGCTAAATTTTGCAGATTTCTGCCTAACTGAGGTCTAGTGTCCTTTAGTATTAAGGCCATTTGATAGAATACATGTGTGTGAACAAATGAGGTGACAAATTCTCCCCCCCATCTGTACTCTTATAAATTCATTAGTGGATGGGCATAGCCTTCAGTTATGCTGAAGTTCAGTGAAAATACTATTCATACTCATAATTATTTACACTGGTTATATAGAATAAAAGTTTAATATCCTTATTGTGAACATCCATATTTTCATGACCAAATACTGGATAATGTTCAAACTTTTTAAAATTAGAAACTTCATTAATTGTGCTTTTTTAGTTCGTTAATAATTCAGATCAGAATTATAACCACAGAAAAGTTAGAAATTCTGACTTCCTGGCAAAGATTCCAAGATTATTAAAATTCAAAAGATCTTAGAAACTGAATAGCTTTCATTTGCTAGCTACTTACAATTTACAGCTTAAATAATTAACTTTGTCTTGTCTATCTCTAAAACCAGAACACATAATGCAATGCCTGGCCCAGAATTTGCCCAGATCTGTGAAGCTTATATATCCACCCTAATTAGTCTCTCTTCCTGGGAAAAACAATCTGCATGCGATCTCACAAAAAAAATTAAACATATTTGAAAACACTAGCCTACCAACTCATCAGCAAGTAAATTAATATATTAATTTTTTATCAAAATGCTCATACAGATAATGCAAAGTAAATTTAATAGCACAGTCCCTGAATTTCAGAACATTACCATCTAAACCAGAAAATACTGAAGTTGACAGGTTCAGGAAGACTAAATGTGCATTTAATTTAGTCCATCATAGGCTATAAAAGTGCCTGGCGTTACAGACTGAGGTTCTCCATATTTATTTGCCTGAAGATAACATGGCAAGCCTGCTATGGTCCTGGCAGACACAGCTACTCAGATCTACAAGCTGCAAAATAACAACACCCAGCCCGGGACATACCCTGGACACCTAGCTCAGGGCTTGCTCTGCTGGGCTGCGCCGCCTTTCCCTCCAGGCTCAGCACCATCACACACCAGTCACTCTCATCTCTTCTGAATCAGAGTTTTCAAAGGAATTCCCAAGATGGATGTGATCAACAGAATAGCTGGGGGAAATGCAGTTATGCTACTTTAAAACAAAATCAAATTGCCGAAGTACACATCGAGGTAAGAAAATATCTTTATGTCATTCCTTTGAAGCCTTTGGTGAGCAAAAGGACCATTTTCAGTAGTGCAGATAAATGGACTAATGGTCCTAACTGACAAATTCTAAGAAAGGTACATGTGCCAGAACCATTTCTGATCAAGAAGCAATGCATTTTCCCAGGCATTTTTAAAAATAGCATAAAAGTGACTTTCCCTTTGCTTTTTGCTTTCTTCCAAATATTTGATAGAAAGAGAGAGCACACACAAGCAAGCAGGTCTAAACAGTCATGCCTTTCTCTGCAGTCCCCATGACCATTTCGAAATGTAACTGAACGTATTCCTGGGTCTCTGTAGGAATGTGATAGGCCAAACACTCTAATTTTTCATTAGTTTCTCAAAACTGTCATATGAGGAATTTAAAATATGTACATGAAAGGAACTAACAATGACTAAAGGATGAAACAGGATTTAAATAAAAATAATAAAGCAAAACTCGCCAATGCAAAGGAGATGTTTAAATCCTACACTGATAACAAACACCATCACTGTCCAAGAGCAGCTACTGGGCCAAAGAGGGAGAGTAAATCAGTAAGTCCTACCTTCCTCATAGGCAACACTCTTGTTGCATCAGAGTGGATGCAGGATAGCAACAAACAGTGAAGAGACAAAGGGTTTCTCTTCCTTTTTCCAAAATGAAGAGGCATACAAACCTCAGTGAAGCCTTGCTAGTTATGGGCAGGTTTTTCTTAAGAACAGTCCATGGGGACCACAATTGATATCAAATATATATAAAGAAAAAAGTAATAAAATCATTGTTTATTCATGAAAAAAGAAAAGACGGCGGCAGGAAAATACAGCCTGGCTAAGATGTTCATACCTGGGCGCCTTTAGGGAGCACCAGATGGTAACAATTCCCTTTTCTTTTTCATCCCTTACATCCAACAGGGTATAAGTCCATCCAAGGTAGGTGTGAGCTTCCCTCCTGTACAGCCAGGAGAGCTGCAGGTCACAGACACAAAGTCTCCCTGATCCAGGCAGACCCGAGGTCATCAGGGATCTGGAGCCATAACGTAAGGTTTATGGAGAGCCTGGGGGTTCTCAGACCCTTAGGTGCTGGGTTAAAAATGCCAAGATACTCCTCACCCAACCGAGACACCCTCTACCATGGCCATGGGATCCCACTTGGCACAGACAGAGTCCTATGGCCTGTAGTGTCTGAACCGGTGGCAGAGACTGGTCCAGCTGTGGGCTGCTGCCCTGTGCCAGGTGAGTGGCCCACATACTTCCAGGCACCACATCTCAGTCCACTGCTCAACCACAGTGCAGGGCTGCCACTTCTCTGCCGTCCCCATAAGGGCTGGGGCGTTGCAGCAGGGATGAGTGATTCTGAGACAGATGCCTCTGTTCATTTAAGACAACACCTACTAAAAAATAATTTTCCCTGAGATCATTGTTTGGTCTGAAAGACAGATTCAAAATTAATCTGAGGACCACATCATAGCACCATAGGGAGCAGCTGGGCACTCCTGGGTCTCAGAGGTGGTTCATTAAGGGTTTAGATCAAACCATGAAAGACAATATTGAACATTTACTAATGCTCTGCCACATGGCTGACCTTTCAGGAAGATTATTAAAATGACTCGAAGGTGGGCTATTCACCAAGGTTTATCTGATTCCAGAGTCTAAATGCTTGCCCTTTGGGCAGATGTACTCCCAACTTGCTGACCACACACAGAGATACACACACACACAAAGTAAAAAGTGATAGAAACATATACAGGAATCCAATGACAGCTATCTTATTACTTACAATCTTGGTCAAGTGACCAAGTGCAAATCTCTTGACTACTTGCTCATACCTATAAATTTCACTTGGCAGAGATTCCAATTTCTCAATTCTTGATGAGAATGTCATCTCTATTTGCTAAAAACATGATGGAAACCCTCATGAAAATGAACGTTTCTTGATGTTCAAGGGAGTTAAATTATCCTACTCATAGCATACATTACTTTGCATTTGAATAGGTCCTCAGTCTTTCTAGGTATCTCCAATCAGTCATACTATCTTCTCTTTGGAACACCCAGATCATGGAGATGCCACCTGCTGGGGCACTTGCCAGGCTGAGTCCTGTCTTGACACATTGTCTTTCTCGACTAAATACCAAACTCAACACTTCAAAGGCCAATACCCACGAGAGTGACTGGCATGTAGGAGACAACTGAGTCAGTCTTGGTTGAATTGTTACTGAATGAACAAATGAAAGTACAGATACTACTGTAATAGTACTGCCACTGTAAGTCTGTGTAACAAACACCCTACCCCGTGGCTTGCAGTGTCAAACAGTTATTCCCATGCTCACATATTTGCATAGTTTCTGATCTGAATGGGTTTCAAGTAGCAGGTCTGCCGCACTTGGTACCTGGTCATTGGCTACAGGCAAATTAGCTCATTCTGCCCCATATGTATTTATTCTTGGGAAACTTTTAATCCTGGTGGATCACTGGTATATGAAAGGCAATTTGAAGAGTACAGGCACTATTAACACCTCAATATTCCCCTGACTACAGTCAGTGATATAAGCCCAAAATAAGATGGTGGGAAACATAAGCCACCCAATTGTGGGAGCAGAAGGGGTGTGAATATTTGTTACCAATTGTCTAAGCCAACATAAATAAGAAATCACAAAACTAACATGTAATAACACAGAAATAAGACTAAAAATATGAGTTATTTTAGAGGAATATTTTAATTTAGATTCAAAAATATTTTAGAGGAATGTATAGACACCAGAGTCAGTCAAATTTAGTTTAAATTGCAGCCTTACTTTTCTCAGGTGTAGAACTATGGAACTAATAAGAAGATGAATAAAACAACTTATGTAAAATGTTTTAGCACAGTGTCCTGAACATCAAGACAGACATTTATAATACACTTTATATGTATTCAATTAATGTTCATGATGATAATGGCGGTATTGATAATGATGATGGTGACAATTATGAAAAAATTTATTTACTTATGAAGTGGTTTTACATTCTAATTTAAACAATTTTATGGTATATAAACTAAGCAAGTAGAACAAAACAAAATCTTGGCAGTTATTGCTGCCAAATTTTCAAGACAATATATTATGAATATTCAAAAATCTTGACTCTTATTCCAACTTCTATGTGTTTTTCTTTTCTATTTCATATCCAATCAATGCCAAACCATTTTTTTCATTTAATAGGCCATATACACTGTCTATACAATCTTGATTCTGTCAAAGCTAAAATGATGCCAACTCAGTTTCCCACACTTACTTCTATAGCATTACTGTAGCAAAATTGAATTTGTATTATGTTGCAGGTGCTGTACTACATGTTACAGAAAATATAACTCTGCTAGGAAGCAGAAAATTTCCTACCCTTAATATACTTAATAATCCAACAAGAGATAAAAATTTGAATCTTCAAGAAAATGACAGAACTCAAATATGGTATACCTATACAAGATAATATTATTCAGTCATAAAAAGGAATGACGTACTGATGCATTTTATAATATGGAGGAACCTTGGAAACTTATACTAAGTGAAAGAAACCCATAAAAAGGACCACACAGTGCAGTATTCCAGATTTCTTAAACGTCCATGTTAGGTAAATCAGCAGACATGGCCAAGCAGATTAGCAGTTTCCAAGGGCTGGGGAAAGGGTTAAACAGAGGGAAATGGGGAATGACTAGTAATGGATAAGGGTTCATTTCTGAAGTATTAAAATTGTTCTAAATTTTATTATGATGGTGATGACACAACTCTGTAAATATACCGAGATTATTGAACTATAACTGAGTTAAATGGCATTTGGATTGTATCTCAATAACTCTATTTTTAAAAGAAATGAATATAGTCTTTTTGCACCGAAAACTGAAAAATGCACTAAGAACAGGAGGAGCAATAGGAAGAGAAGAAAAAGAAAAAGCAGCATCATTTGCTAGAATGCTCTAAATTAAATACCTGAAAACTTTAAATTATATAAGTCACCAGATCAATTTCAATGCTTTTCAGAAAAAAGTTGTTGTATGTTGCCCTCCAGAGAAAATTATTTCCATACCAATATCATTACTTCCCTTTACTTGAAAAAATAGCAGTTGTCAGCCGATGGGGATGTAAGCTTTCTCCCTAAGGCTTGCTCCACAAAATGCTAGCCCACACTGGTGTGAGAAGATGTCCCTAGTCACTCCCTATCCATTCAGCAAACAGCAGAACTAATAATGTCATTGGCTGCTTTCCCCCAGGTGACAGGAGTAAGAAACCTCAGCCTGAAGGAATTCTGTGGTTAGGAAACCTCCCAAAGAGGTAGGAGAGCTGGAAGTGCCAGCTGGGAGTTTTCATTTTTTTCAAAGCAGGTACCATGTAATCCTGGTGAAAGTTTATCAATAGTCATTACTTCAATCTTAAAAGAAACAAGTAGGCACGTTGCCTCAAATATGCTGTTTTTGGTTTATTTTGGAAAAGAACCTCCCCAAGCTGTATGCACGGAATAAGACGCCTCTCTTTTCAGCATGCAGGATCCCCCACCATAATGTACAGCACCCCTAAGAAAGCTTTCATAAGCCAAAGTGCTATCAAGTGAAGAAGCAATTTATATGGGAACTTTTTTGAGCATTCCAAGAACCAAAAATAACCTACCAAATCATGTCAAAGAACACAGAAAGCCTCAAGTAACACTAATTTGTACTAACAGCAAGAATGAGCCGATACAGAGCCCCTGGAGGGTAAAAATAGTGTGTGTCGGTCGCTTTGACTTACCGGAGTGGAAGACAGCAAGCCCGCTGGAAGGCTGAAGGGGAGGATGGAGGTCTGACAGGCTGAGTCTTTGGAGGTTGGGGTGGTGGGAGGAACAGGAGACTGGGGTGCAGGAGAGAGAAAGGAAGGGGGTCAACTATTAGCATCTCACCCATCAGGGCAGACAGGTCACTAACATCTACACCTTCTCCCATGTCTGCTCACAGCTGATGGGGAGTTCGAAAAGGGACAGGATGCTTAGCCTATGTCTTTCCTATCACACGCTTCTTGGCAGGCACTCAGAACACTTGAAACCCTGCCCTAAAACTAATACCCTTCAAAGTCTAAGTCATACTGTTCTACAGTTATTGCCCAACTGTCAATTGTAGAGAAAACCGCAGGCGAGGGCTTCAGGTTCAGTTCCTGGCAACCGCTTATGGGCTGCTCGCTGTGGTCTTCAGTTTCCATCCATACCCTTTCTGCTTGCCACCGCATCAACTCTTCCTCTGTCACTTCTCGGTGATGGGAGGTCAAACCTGTTCCAAATCATCTTTGTTCATTTCCACAAAACCAGCCTCCTGAGTCAAACCGTTAAAGCCGTTCACTGTTTGAGGTCAGTTTCCTCAACCTCTTGAGAGCACCTTTGAGCTTGGTGAGTGATTGCAAAATCCATACTGTCGTCTTTCCAAACCTCTCCTACAGAAGCTCCAGAGTTTCATGGGCAATGGTACTTATGATGAAATGCATCACATTTGTCAGGCCTCCCAGGTGGTGCAGCGGGTTGAGTACCACCCTGTGAAACATCCACGTCACAGCAGGGAGGGGACCCACATGGCACAGCAGACCTCTCCTGCCTCGTCCGCTGCTCCCCTCAGCAGTGTACTTCCGTTGATCTGCCTGTTCTGCTCCCCGCTCTCTGTGGTGAATCCTCTCACCTCCCATAACTCTGGCCTGTATCCCAGCTCTTGTATGCATAAATTAATCTTAAAAAAAAGTAAAAAAGAATTGTGTCATATTTGTCATAGAGAGTCTGGGTCTGGCGGTTTGGCCTGAGTTAGAGCAGTCTTTGGAGGTTGGGGTGGTGGAACAGGAGACTGGGGTGCAGGAGAGAGAAAGGAAGGGGGCCAACTATTAACATCTCACCCATCAGGGCAGACAGGTCACTAACATCTACACCTTCTCCCATGTCTGCTCACAGCTGATGGGGAGTTTGAAACGGGACCTCAAAACAGATATGGACACGTGCCACTTTTCACCATTCATTGTAAAACCGAATTTGTTCTGGCTGGTGAAAACAAGGACTCACATAGGTCTTTGATAAAAGTGAAGTGGTGTGATGTGAACTTTCAAAAACCAAGGGGGGTGGGGCAAAATCCTCTGTTGCTACAGGACCAGTGCCAAGGGACAAGGGAGCAGAGAGGTCCTCTCTCCTCTCCCTAACACAACTCTCTCTCTCTCTCTTTTACTCTCTGCCTCCCCACGGCACAGAATATTACATTGCTTCATGTTCAGCCGTTCAAACAAAAACTCCTTTTGTGTTCAAATGAATCTTTGAAAGCCACTGATTTAGACCAAATTTCTCTATTTCCTATGAGTACATCATGAGATCCTTTGGCAAATGTCTTTTAAAATTCAGATAGACTGTTCTGACCTTCTCACTATCACTCTAGTAATCCTCTCATCAAAGCAAATAATCCTAGCAAATCCACATGGGCTCCTGGTGATCTGCTTTAAAAAAAAATCTTGAAATATGTTTGTTTAAAAAAACTCTTAGACTGGGCTGAAATGGGTATTGCATTTGCTATTTTTGGCAAATTAGAATGACATCTCCCAAACCAGAGAATTTTAGAAATTATCATTTCCCCCAGAAATCCTTAATAATGACTAATAATGGTCTATAAATATGATTTGCAAGTTCTTCCAGTCCATTAGATTGTAATTCTTTGCTAGAAGGGATAAAAGTCATTTAAAGGACACAGAAGCTGTTTTATAACCTCCTTCCATTTGGGGCTTCATTCTCCCTTATCTAAAGCTTGTGACTAGATTAAAGAAAGTTCATCAACATCAGAGAAACAAGCAATAGCTACTGGACCGCAATAATATGTTCCTGCACAAAAACTATTACGTTTGCACCGACTGAAAATAGTTACTTGGCTTTTCATTCAGTTTTCAGTCACCATTTTGAACAAATCCTGAGTTCTGGGATATGGTGGCTGATATTATTAACCCTTCAGCATAATCAAAGATATAGAACCAGGGAACGTTTGTACAAAACAGAAGGTGAATAATGGCCTTAAAACTGATAAAATTACATTTTTTCCAATAGCTGCCCTTTGAGCCAAATGTCTTCTAGGTATAAGGCTGGCAGGACTTCAGGCTGTCATCCAAATACAAAGAAATTTTCACTGCAGATTTACTAGATAGCAGTGCAAAATCTAGACTGGGCATCATAAAGAACACAAGAAAAAGGCAGGATAATTATGTAAAGCCAACATTTGAATGCATTGTGTGTGGCTGGCAGACTTCTCCTGACTCACATTAATATTCACATCGGGCACTGTTTAATGATGCCATTCAGAATGGGGATATGGAGCAGGAAGAGGTATAGAGGCAATCAAAAAATAATTTATTGCAATAGAAATATTCCTCCCTTTGAAGCATCATTTTAGAAAGAGGCACTTTTTTTCCCTGTTCCTAATTTTACTAAATATTCTCTTCCTTGTCAAAACCCCAAGGGTTCTTTATGAGAAATATAAATTGCCTACACAAAATGTATATCACTCAGGTGATGTATTGCATGGGTCCTTTAAAACATCAAACTGTGTTTGACACAGCACTGGTCCCCAGCTGGGTATGAGCTGCTTTCCTCAATAATTTTATCCAGTTTACCCAGTTTAAATTTTGAAATCTGAAAGAAAAAGAAATGTTTCCTCTTTTGTCTTTTTTTTAATAACCTGTCTGTTGTCTTTTGTATTCTAAATCTGTCCAATATCAACACTCAAATTAAAATTACACCCAGGAATGAGAAAGCTTCAGGTTATTTCCAACATGGTATTAAAAAGTTAAAGCCTCTTCTCCTTAGGTAATATTTGCTGATAGTGCCTTTGCACCATTAGAAAAAGAATGGAGTCTCATATATAACCCCAAATGCTATTCCTTTATTAAAAACCTTGGAAACAAAAGGAGAGTTACAGTAACAAAGTAATAGCAGCAACAAGAACACATGTTTTTGAGCATTAATTATGTGCCAGACACTGATAAATGCTTTGCATTCATTAGTTTCCTTCCCCACCCCCGCCCCGCCCCACCCCACCGAAAGGACTATATGAAGTAGGTACTACTATTATTTCCATTGCACAAATCTGGAAACTGAAAGAGCAAGTCACTTTCCAAGGTGAAATAACTGATCTTAAATGCATAAAATCAACACTAATTACAAAGGTTAAATCTCTATCACAGTGAAGTAATAAGGAGATGGGAAATTATAAATTAAAAAAAAACAGATCAGAAAAAAATCCTGTAACTTTTAGTTGACCAAAAAATATTGCCTATATTAAACACAGAAGCAACTGGAATTTTTGAACCTGGATAGAGCCTCTATCAGTAGGAAAATATTTGACTGCAAGTAAGAGAAAGTAATTGCAGAGACTTAGATAAGCATGGGTTTAATTTTCTCACACACACCAAGACATCTTGAGATAGGTGGTTGTTGAGATGAGTTTAATGTTAAGGCCAATGAAACTTCAATATTTGAGGCCATTTCCTCATGTAACAAAAGAGCTGCTGTAACTCCAGCCGTCATATCACATTCAAATAAGTAGGACAAATTCTGCTAAATGAATACATGAGCAATAGCTTTGCCCAAATGACTCCCTGTGCCCCAACCAGACCTGCACTTTGGTTTCATACATCAGACATAGCCCAACTGACTACTTTTCACTGCCAAATAGGTAAGGAATATGAACAGAGTTTGCCCAGGTTGGATCATTTGCCTCTCACTATCTGTGGTTGAGCATCCTGTTGTCTAGAACTAAAGTGGCAAAGGCAGTAAATATTTTAGATTTTGATAGCTATGTATGAATTTTCATCTAGGTTTAAGAGGGTACATCTACACCCTTTTTTTGTTTTGTTTTTGAACCCTTAAAAAAATTCTTAGCTCCTGAGTGATCTCAAATAAGCTGTAAGGAAGCTATAGTTTGATGACACACTTTTGAACAAATACTGATTAGTTAGGACTGCTGATGAGGCCTAACATTTTCCAGTATATACACTTTTATTGGCTCAAAATTAAGACTGTCAAGAAAACCAGTTTCCTAGTCTAATAAATAAGTTAATTGAATACAATTAACTGATGAGTAACCGAGTGACTCACCTAATCATTTCAGCTCTTTTGGTGTCAGACTGTGTTCTGGAGGGATTAGACTGGATGAGCCACAAGGTCTAGCTCTAATAGGCTGATCCCAATGTTATGAAAGACAGAAGACAGCATACTGATGACTGAAAGCCCCAACAGAGCAAACACAGTGCCAGCAGGAACCACAAAATGTTAATGGGTTGATTCTCTGATACTGGGAGGCCCTGACTGTGGTGTAGCCACAGAATAGCCACACTATTCGTGGGCATATTCAGCACACTTCATGTGGACACTCCTTACCACCGACATCAAACTCAATGCCAAAGGGCTGTCTAGAATGAAAGTTATCCAGTTCTCTAGGTCTCCCTTCTTGAGTTTTGTTCCTACTCCCCAACCCCCACCCAACCTCCAGCAAATGGGTCTGAGCCAGAGGAAGACTGACCTAAACAGGCAGTTTTTAATTTAAAAATTTTTAAATTAAAAATAATTGAGTTCTTCCTGCATCCTCTCTATAATCTATTCCTGTTTGTGTTAACAAAAAAATAATGTCTTTCATTACTTTACATTAACCCAGGCTCCAGGCAAACGAACCCTTGTTGCCATGGATCCATGTTCTGGGGGCACATGCACATGGGTTGTGGGTATACCCCAGCCAGGACCCATGGCCAGGCCAGCTGGGCATCTCCACTTTTGGGTTCCTTGTCACCCTGACTAGGGTGGTTAAGATTCACTTCTCCCTTTGATTTGAGCATAACAAAACTTTGGAATGTAAAATAAATGTACACAGGAATACAATAAAAAAAAATGTACATGCCCTTAGTTAAATTTCAGTTTAATTGAAACATCTTAAGTGGCATCTACCATTTACCCATTCTGCATTTCTCTAATGTGTTCGGTCTTAAACTAAATGGCCCTTTCAGATCTTAAGTTTTCAGACGCACTAGGCATAATGTGGTCAGCATTATGATGAGCAAAAGCTGCTTTTTTTCACAATATACTCTAATTTTAGGAAGAACTGTTGCAAGTATCTGCTGAGTTATAGCATTTTGTTCAATGAAAATGTTCTAAATGGAAAATAAATCATAGCCAAGATGACATCAAGTTACTCCATTTACCCTGTTCCTATAAATGCTTGGCGGTGGGGAGAACACCTTGCCCAACATTCGTGTAATACATGCTATCGTTGGAAAACACAGCATAGGTCCTAAAACACAAGCATGGCATTTTGTGTCAAAATCTTCTGATATTCAAATAATGATTTTAATATTAGAATAATTTTTCCTGTGTGCCTAATTATTCTTGGAGCACCCAATTACGGGGGAAGAAGGGAAGTTATGGATATTAACAGTATATAAAAGATCTTAACAGTACATAAAGATCTTGATATAAACGATCTTAACAAAGTAAGTGATGAGTACTAAACATATTCTGGGGTGTTGAGCAGCTCATAGGATCACCTCTTGATAATACCTTTGCGTGCACTTCGCGCGCGCACACCCACCCACCCCACCCCCAACACACACACAGCTGCCAAACTCATACATTGTAAGCTCACAGTCAGCCAACTAATTAAACCAGGTCTGACTTTTTCTCCAAGAATGTGAGATTGGGACCAAGTAACTATGCATTTTCTGTTGGTCTCCTGAATAAGAGGCGCTGCGTGGCTGTCTCTCTGCTACGTGCCCTGGGACGCAAGCACCACTCTGCAGGAGAAGACAGGAATGACAGGAATGAGCTCCTGGTGCCTCTCACAGTCCCAGACTCCACTGAGCCCCAGCTGCTTTCTACCGGGTGATTTCTAGAAGACACTCCCGAAAAATTCTCCTGTGCAGCTTAAATCTGTTCTAGTTACTTCCTGCCCTGAAAGAGCAGCGGTAGGTCCAGCGCCTGTCCCTGGGGTGGTGTGTACTTCAGAAGAGGCCGTGATGTCCAGGGAAGCACAGCCGGGCCCCCCGCCTGGTCTTCGCTCTCTACTTGTCTGCACAGCCACAGTCACCTCCTCTTCCTCCTCCTGTTCATGTTCGTCCTTACGTCAGGTAAGATACATTTGGCCCCAAGCAGCAAAAGAGGAACGTGACAGATACACAAGGTCTCACTAAGACAACCTGGAGCTCTCCATGGCTGATTCCCAGTGCAGGAAGGTCACGTCTCCGCATGGGCTCCTCCGAGATCCTCTGTCTCCCCTCCGCGGTGGAGAGGTGCCAGCCACCGCTGCTGGCATCATGTTTGCTCAGAGCTGCTTTCAAGGAGGAAGAAGGGAGCAAAGGGACCAGCAACTCCACTGTTCGTTTGTCGGAGTCCCAGTTTACTTCTCTTAGGTAGCTGCGTGACCACACCTGGTCACCTCTCCACTCCACGATCACTCAGATCAGCGCAGACCAACTACAAGCTGTAAGAATGTGGCTTGCGCCAGCAAGTGAAGGGGGCCGGTATCTCTCTGTGTGCTACACTAAAACCTCCACCGTTACTGGAGCTTCCGAATGAAATGCAAGCTCATCAGTGTGGGATAGGAGACCCTCAGGCCCATCGTCCCAGCCTGTTGCCTCACTCACATAAACACTCAGAACAGTCACACATCTTCTAACTTTGTTCCCCACTGAACTCCTGCTCACACCCCACAACCTCAACGCCCACATGTAGCCCCTGTATAAGAAAGTGCTCTTACCTTCTTCACATCAAGGCTCACGTGGAAGAGGATTCCAGCTCACCCAGGTAACTCCAGTGACTGGTGCCTGCACACCAGCCAGGCCCCCAGCAGGCTGATTGTCCACAGAATGGCGGGTGAGACCCTCTCCAGGAAGCCCTGTTTGGTGCCAGCAAGGGGCACAGAGCAAGTTCTCGATGATTCTGGGCAGAGGGGATAAAGGAGGAGTCCTGGAGCCCCTGGTGGCTTTTTGGTTTTAATTGCATCATTATCTCAGAGGCGACCAGGTACACGGCAGGCAGGTGAGCCGGGGGGTCCAGGAGCCTGGCAGGTCTCCTAGCCCCTGGCACATCTTCCCTCTGGGCTCTCATCTCTCGTCTCTGCCACGACTGCTGCTTCGCTCCGATGCTCCTCTGCTCTGCTGGTGTCCTTGTGACGTGGCCCTTATACAGCACCTGTCTAAACCCAGGTGCACCCACTTGCGCATGCCCACTTAGGCATGCGTGCAGGACCTCAGGTGTCCATCATTACACCAATGGCAGGAGGGCAGAAAAGCCTGATACTTTTCTCTGACCCTACACCCTGCTTCCGGGAACAGCCTGCTTCACAGTCTGTGGGGCCTCCTGGATGTCTTTCTCCCTCTTTAATTACTGTTCTGCAACCACCCCAGGTTGGGTAGGTTCATAGTCAGTTCAGGCAGCTTTAAAGAGAATCTTGGAGACCTTGGAATCATCCCACAGGTTAGGGGAAAACAAGCCAGCAGCGAGGTTGCAACTTAGGCCTCCCTGTGAATCCCTGTGCGCTGTTTCCTCCTGTAGCCATTCTCCACTTTCCTTCAGCGCTTGGTCTGCAGCTGCACCCTGTGTTCCCATACGCTCAGGTGTGTCCACTTAGGCACGCCCACACCACATTCCAGGCGTCCACCATCAGGCATGCGTGCCTGAGTCCACAGTCCCAGGAGCCTCCTGTATTCAAGGCCGCAGGTGATAGCCACAGAGACCAGCAGTGCAAAAGCCTGAGCATCTTCATTTACCTTACTTTTTTTTTCATGAAAAAGAAAATGTATTGTTTTTGTTCAATTGTACCATATTTTTTGCAGTAACACTGATTCGCCACACTGTATATGATTTAGGGTTAAAGGTCCACCCGCATGTCTTCAGCTGTGTGTTCCACATCATACCCACCACAAAGCACCCACAGTCCTCCAATAGCCCTTTCCACTTCTGCCTTGAAACAGAATTAGTTATGTCTGTGTCTGTTTCCCATACAACTGAATTCCTGCCCTCTATGCCCATAATGGGATATATGGAAAATGCAAATAAACATGCAAATCATATATGCGATTTTGTTTCTGTTCTCAGAGCAGCTCCCAGTGGGGAAGTTGTCACTTACCTCTGCCATGTCAAGGTGTGTGCTTCTTTTCTGTCAGGATACAGGAACTAAAACACCAGTGCATTTCCCTTTTCACCCTGGCTACTAGGAAGCTCAAATATAAATGCAACATTCATTTAAATGCTTAATTCAAGTACATAATGCTGTCTATGAATTTTTTATTATATATTGCCTACCTTATACATTTTTGATAATAATGAAGAGGAAGATGTTTTTAAAAGGTTTGAAATCCTATCTCCCATTCTTTATTTCTGAAAGGAGTTCCAACTTCTTAGTTAGGGAGATGTAACTAAGTAAGTTAAAAACATTAGTGAACCTAGGGATGAGACCAGGGGTGGTTGGGGGTTGGGGAGAGCACAATGCCAGAGAACTATGGGTGCTTTGCTGGTGGGAGAGCTTCGATAGCCTCACCTAACTAGAGGAATCCTGTACTGTCAAAATATTAAGAAAAATGTAAAACAATTGTGCTTCATTAATAATAATAATACTAACGATGTTGAATATTATAATGTGCCAAAGAAAATACAATGCTTGAAGAAATGAATATCACAGGTAAATCTCAAATCACTTACAAAGAAATGGAACACTCAAGGAACATAACCTTGCATGGCTTAAGTGTCCTTTCTGCTTGTCATTTCTGTGATGGTCAAGCAAGTACAGGTGGCTTCTTTTCAAGTTCTTATTGCCACCACTTTGCCTTCATTTTGTTTTGCAACAGCTGTTCTAGAAGCAACACCAAACCTGAGCAGCCAGAGTGGTCCCTCAAGCTCCTTCCTTAGGGACTACTTTATACAGTTATCATAGCATTCCTGCTTTTACCTTAGGAATGTTATTTTAGGATTTATGGGTCACTTGGCATGAGTTAGTAGGCTATTTGGAGGTCTTTGAACACTAAACAATTTCTCCATATCATTTTCTTTACACCAATTTGGCTTATAAAAGGTTTCATGGAACACTCAGCCTTCAGATATTGGGGGGCAGCTGTAATTGGTTCCAAGCCTCAGCAGAAATGTAGTTGTCATGCTGGCTAGTTAATGGGCTCCTTGAAGGTGTTAGCAGAACATCAGTCTTCTCACAGAAGGTGACGGACGGACTTCCTGAGTTTCTGACCCACCTTGTTCATCTCTTCAGTTCCTGGTCATTTTATTTACTTTGGCATCTAATATTTTCAACATTGATCCCAACACACTCTTTGGTCCAGATTGCTTCCAAACCAGCTATGGAGCATATGCCTCGGCACCTCTGAGTCCCTCCGCCTCCCATTTGCTTGGAATCTGCTTCACTGCCAACCATCTAGTCTGAAGTGCTACCAGATATCCCTCTCCTGCGTTTCTCCAGCACAAATCCATTTTTCCTCCACACTTAGCTTCAATAGAAGCCAGTCAGTTTCTCTATCCCTGTCCTCCCTCCAACTGGACTTCAATGCCTTGGTGCCTGGGACTGATCTTATTATGTTCTGAGCATTCAGCTTAGGGCCTTGCACATTCAAAGCCCTCAGCAAACACTGAGCAATTCATTTAACCTCTTTGCCTCAGTTATTTCAGTTCCCCACCCCACAGAGTAGAAATGATAGGGCTGTTGTGAGGATTCAATGAGTTAAAACATTAAAATTAGTGTCCTGGCATAGTCTAAGCATTCAATAAAATGTAACTATTACCATTAAGCACTCAATAAATGTTTGTTGAATGAAAGACAAAGTGGATATTGATACAATGACAAAGTCAACATTCAAAAATTAAACGACTCAGCTAAAAGTTTGCTCTTCTAATACTGTCATAGTCAATTAATTCAACAAGTCCGTGTGGTAGTGAGGATGCAGGTATTACTGTGTAACGTGCAATTGCCCATCCTGGACAGAGCTGGAAAACACATGTGTGTACCTCACGGAAGACAGTGAACAAACTCCGTCCCTCCCAACCCTGCACTCTTTCCTCAGACACAGGCCAGAGTGACAATTTTACATGTGACACAGTAGAGAAAGTGACCCCCATAAGCTAATGTAACCCAGCATTTGTTTCCGGCATCTGCCAGAGC
The DNA here is from genome assembly GCA_019455555.1 of Galemys pyrenaicus. NCBI lineage: Eukaryota > Metazoa > Chordata > Mammalia > Eulipotyphla > Talpidae > Galemys > Galemys pyrenaicus. The sequence continues at coordinate 3,047,443 of JAGFMF010011961.1, read as the reverse complement.
AATTTCAATTAGCTTCCAGAATAGACACTGCCATGTAGCTGATGTAGCAATTTCCATTTAAAGCACTATGGAGCAATTTCATTTCATAAAGCTATCCCTGCAGCTTAGATTCGAGAGTATGCCACATTTGCGAAGATGGAAATGACATAATTATGTTCTAAGTTGAGTCTATAAGTCACAAACCAATTCCAAAGGCCAATGAATCAGAAAAGTTGCTTTCTCCAGGTATTTTTTTCAGTCCTCTAGAGCCCAGTGGCACGGTGCCCAGGGCTGAGCACACTAACTACACAACAGATTCTACTTTTACCGCAGATCTTGAGGCTTCCTACTTGCTTATCAAGGTATACTATTGCTTTTCTTGATGTCCTTTTGAGTTACCATCACTATGCAAATCATTCATCAGAAGATAGCGTCTCCTCATATCAGAGGTAAGGTCACTTAGAAGAAGGCAAAACCCTCACAAGACAGAAATTCACGCAAAGAGCAGAGTCCTAACTAGGCATGATCCCAAGTCTAATTCAACAATGAGAAACTTGTACCCCATAATTTCAGCCTGTTCTAACCCAGTGGAATATATTTATTAACAGCGAAAACTGGGGGGAAATGTCTCTGAACCAGATTCTTTTCTTGATAATATATATTCTGAAATGACCTTGTGGCAGGTGAGCAGAACTACTGAAGCCAAACAGCAGTATCATGAGGGAGGCACTGTTATGGCCCCATGATGGCCACGGAGCTCCTGGGAAGGAAGAAGAGGGGCAAGCGTGTACTGCACATCTATTCTACGTCATATCCTGTGCTTCTCTCTTGTCAGGACATTCATTCCTCATAAGGCCACGCACACAGATACATCCAGACACAGAGGCAGGTACTAGTGACTCAGCAATTACAGATAAGGTCATTAAATCTCAGCAAGGTTAAGGCAAAGGGCATAGGTTACCCAGCCGTACAGTCTGGGGATCCTGAATTTAACCCCATCTCGCCCAAGTTCTCACAGCCAGGCTCTTTGCTACATTCTCTCTTAATAGAAAAGCTAGGATGATAGTCAGGATCTTGGGGTACAGCATCACAGTTAGAATGAAGACACTATTTATTCTCTGGTATATTTCAAACTGTGGAAACAAAATTTATTTATATAAAGAAATACACACACAATTTTTGTTCATAAATAATAGGACTCATCCTGGCCAATGTTTTCCTATCACTCAGCTGGGGATGGTCTGTGTATGCTGACACACACTTCAGGCACGTTTCCGAGAACTAAACACGTATTAATATTTGGATTTCGCTGGTACATTATACAAAGAAAATTCTTTAGCTATTTTTGGAGGGTTTTTATAAACAATTTCATAATCATGAATGAAATAAGGGGCACTTTCTCCTCAAACAAATAAAATCTCAATTTTTCTCAATATTATTAATTTTGCAATGAGTAGAAATGAGTACTTGCCCCAAATCATGGGAAATAGGTGCCCAAAAGGCATGAGAAAAGCATTAGTGGGGATCTATTTTTAAGCTAATAAATATTTAAAGCTATACACATAATGAATCTTATCTTAAAATCAGAACGATAATGTATTCTCATGGCTAATAGAGCCTAGTTTTAAATTTCAAGAAAACTTTTTAAAAGCAAGGAAAAAATTATAAAACCAGGGCTAGTGGGTAGCCCTTTACTTAACCATATTAGTACTTCAAGGGTACTATTCTACATGTATAATTTCTTCTGCTTAGCTTCATTTTTTTTAATTGCAGTATATTTTATAGATAGTAAAATGCAAAAATCTTAAGTGTGCAGCTTAATGAATTTTGACTTATGTATATTCCATGATCCAAATCAACACACAGAAAATTACAACACCCCAGAAAATTCTCATGAGACCCCTTTCAGGCAACACTACCCTCCAATCCCAGGTAATCATTCTCAGCTTCTAAAACCATAAATTAATTTCGCCTTCGTAGTTTGTATTTTGATAGAAACGGGGTCACAGGAATGCCTTGAGAGTCTGGCTTCTTTTACTCTGTGCAGGCTTGCTGAGACTTTCGCACACTGCTGCCTGTGTTGGGGGTTGGCTTATCTTCTTGCAGGCTGCTCTCTCAATCACAGGTGCCACCTTCTTTCCCTAGCAAATCCTGCTCATTTGGTGAGCTCTCCCTTGGCCATCTCCACCCTCAAACTTTTTTTGATCACCTCAGACAAAATTAGCGATTCCTCCTCTGTTCACATGTTCTTCTTTAAAATGTATCTCAAACTGCTACTTGTGGTGTAAAGCTCCTGTCTGCAAATATATCCAGGCAGAGAGAAAGCAAGACAAATGAATAGTCATTTGAATCGTGGTTGGTGAGTTAGTGGAAGGTCCGGCCGTGATGGAGAAAAATGTTTAATTTGCACAAAGACCTATTTTCACAATTTCCTTCCCTCATTGCTCTTCTGCCACCTTTTTAATCTCTGCTATCTTCATCTGTTCCTTTTCTCCTCCTCTGTTACCTCCCACTCTGATCCTCTTAATCACATTCACTCTGCTTTCTTTACCTTGTATGTCCATTGTTTTCTTTCCCTCCATTAGTAAACTCACATGGAAGACATTTAAGGGACTATCCAGCTACTGAGTTCCCAGAAGTTTCCTGATGCTTCTGCCAAGAGAACAGGTGATGGGTCTGGTGGCTGCTGTGCAGGTACCAGAAGGACAAATGAGTGACTCAAGTCACCAACAGAAGAGCACAAATGTCAAGAGTAGAGAACAAGCCCACATGACAGACCAGGTAAGTGCCCACAGGTTTCTCTAGATAGGATGACATTGAGAAACTTGGCAATGAGTCAGCCTGGTCTCTCACCACACAGGGCTCTAAGAGGACATGTATGAGGATCTGGAGGTTCAGGAGGAAGGAAAGCTACAGACCCACAGGGCACAGATGTATTGACTGGACACCCTCACTCTGCACAGCACAGCCACTCTGGGGGTGCAGGAAGACAGAGGACCAGTTTCCAGGGCATGCACTGTATAAGATGTCATCATCATGAATTTTCAAACACAAACTGGGCTTTAAATGCAGTGACTTCAGAATATTAAAAACAGAAAGAGAATATGGAGCCCAGTCAATAGCTCCACCTCACAGCAGGAATAAGAGCAAGAAAGGAACTTAGAAGACACAACATAATTTGGGGTATTTTATAAAAGTCCACTGCCTAGAGAAGAACGGTGAGACATCTAATATCAAACAGCAGGTTTGTCTTCTCTTCAGCAGTGTTTAAAGACCGAGTCTAGTGTTGTTTCCATCACATTTCTCAAAAAAGACAGTCAAGAGCATTGTTTCACAAGAGAAATTCAAGAAAGCAGGGAAGGTTAGATTACTAATGGAGTAAGAGGTTAGGAAAGAAATTTGAGGTCACATTACTAAGGATGTTCATGCTAAAAAAATATCAACTTGAAACTTAACCAACTGTAATGAAATTAAGGACATTTGTTTAGTCAGAGAAACATGAGGTAGAAACAAGGTTTCCATCAGTCAGGCTGGCAGCTGTGCACCTTGGGCTACTGGACTACTCTATGCAACCAGTTGGGTCTCAGAATGGTACTGGACCTACTGTTCCTACCATGAATATGTCACCGCACAGACACTATGTGACCCTCCCATAATGACCAGAGATGGGTACTTGACCCAAGACCTGCTCCTGGCAATAGTCCAGTCAACTCAATCGGTGTTCCCCTGGCGCTGCGAGAGTGGCGCAGAACACCGCCCAGTGCGCAGCCATTGCGCAGTCAGCCACTCCCGAACCAGGTGTCTGTGCCGAGGGGATGTTTTCCTCCTGTGCTTATTCCGGCAGAGTAGCTCCTTTAGAAATAATAAAAGCTGAAATGGACTAAATGCTGCAGGTAAATTATTCATTTTCCTTACTCCATGTGTTTATCAGCCAGTACAAATATTTTTTTCACATATAAATGTAAATGGAAAGCCGAACACGCACACACGCACCACGTCAGACGTGTAACAAGAAGTCTGTGCCCCGCATGGAAAGTAGCTCATAAGTGAGGAAATAACACTCGTCGCTCACCGAGCACCGCACTCGGCATAATGTGCGTCTCCTCCACGCTTTGTGGGTGGCAATTTTAACTGTCTAATGAGAGCAGTGAACACCACGCGTGGTGGTAACTGAAACTGGACTGTGAGGAAACGAAAGTCAGGGTACCTGAGGGAAAAGAAAAGTTTTCTATAAGGCAAAATTTTTCCCCCGATCTACTGCAAAATGCTCTCCTTTTTACAGTCCAGGGCAGATGTGAAGGGTTACTCGGGGGGAGTAACCCTTGCCTGGGCTGTGGTAAAAAAACCAACACAAACCAAGTGGCTTAAAGGACAGATATTGACTGTCTTGTGATTCTGGAGGCTTCAAGTCCCGCATCAAAATGCTGCCAGGGTTGGTTCTGCTGCAGGCTGAGGGGAGCGCCTGCTCCAGGCCTAGGGACTCCATGTAGTCCCTCACCTTCAAGTTCACCCGAAGTTCTCCCACGTTCATCGGTCTCCACATAGCCCCCCTTCTAAGGGCACCAGTTCTGTTTGGATTAGAGGACATTCAAATAACCTCATTTTAACTTGAGGAAGGACCTCTGTTAAGACCTGTCTCCAATGAGGTCACGTTCAGAGGTGCTGAGGGTTCAGGCATCAGTAGATGAATTTGGGGTGCTGTGGGAGGGATACAGAAAATCCACAGTAGCTTTTAAAAGTAGCTTTTAAAGGCAGCTCTTACCCATCTGATATAAAAAAACAAGCATCTTTGAGAGAGTAGTGGTGGTCTGCTTTCAAAAAGAATTTAAATCAAAGTTCTATTAGAGTTTGTCAAAACAATTCTTAGAATCAAAATGCAGTTGAAACAAACCTATTTGTGCCACAGACAGAACTGCCTCAGAGGAAGACCTGAGGCCAGGTGGACCCACCCACCTCACTCATACTTTCTTGTTTTGTTTGGTTTGAATATGTTTAAGGGCACTATTAAAATCTCAACATTGGCCAAAACAGAATGAGGAAACTGAATAGGAATTTAAGAAACATAAATTTAAAAGCTCACTTAAAAAAATTATTTATTTATGCAGACAAGAACTGGGGTGCAGGCCAGAGGCTGGGGAGGTGGTTGGTGAGAGGATTCACCAGAGACAGAGTGGGGAACAGAACAGGCAGATAGACTGAAATCCACTGCTGAGGGGAGCAGCGGGAAGACAGGAGAGGTCTGCTGCGCCATGTGGGTCAGCTCCTTGGTGGGGATTGAACTCGTGCTGTATAGTGCTGCAACTTAACCCCTTGCACCACCAGCGAGGTCCCTAAAAAAGACTTTATGACATGCCAGAAGCATGTGACCTAACCCAACCTGATCAAGTCCTGAGTTCTCACAAGTGACCCCACTGAGGGGTCACTCAGGCTGCACTTGGTCGAAAATCCACCACAGAGGATGCTCACACCCTTCAAACAGCTGGAAGAAAGTCAACGGGTCTCCCTGTCACTGAGCACAAGAGAGCCTAGTTCCCTGTATGGACCAAAAGAACCTCTTAGTTCCTCTTTCCCATGACAACAGCCAACTGTCTGAAGCCTTTACCCACTGACACGTTCCACAAGCATCTCCTCAGTATGTGCTGTGAGGCGGATACAGCCCAGGCCCATGATGTTGTTCTCTACAACAAACACACTTGTGTTGCAAACATCTCCTGGGAAACAAGACCTGAAACTTTCGCATTTTGGTGTCTTCATTCAAATGAAAATTTTCTCCCTTTTAAGCATACTGCCCAGAACCAGAAAAATCCTGATATTTAATTCACCATCTTTTGGGTTAAACTTGTCACTCCATCTTGAAACTGGATGATAAATCTGAAAAGTGTTCCAATTTAGTGAATGTATACTCGGTTGAATTTAAGAAACATGAAGGAGCAAGGGGTTGATTTGGATGGAATTTCAAGAGACTTTTTTAAATGCATTAATAGGTTTTTTTTAATCTCTCTTATTTGTTCCATTTTCTGTAAGTTGTCTGAAAAAAAAAAAGCTTGAAAAGTATTTAGTTTTTATGTATCTCAAATGGTTCTTTGTTCAGAATAGGATTAAATCATAAAGATTACATACAGATTTGTCACCATCCATATTCCTACTGGAACTTTTTATAAAATTAAAAATGCTCTTAGAAACAGCAACAGGAGCACGACATTGACCTAACACTGAAGATTGTGTCAAAGTTCACCTTTGGAGATACAACTAGACCCTATTTTTTATCTTGGGGGCCAAGACTGATTAATCTCACAAGTTACTAATAGCAGTATCTTGTAGAGCATACACATAGAGGCTACACTTCAGAGCTTCAGAAGTTCTTCTAGAAAGCACTTTAAGTTCCCAGCTAGCTTCTCTATTCTATTTGTGCAAATAAAGATTCTATTCTCCCTGCTGCGGTTATCCAGTAAGGTCCAGTCTGAGTTTTCCCAGCCCAGGTGGAGAGGAGAAGCGCTCTTGGAGACCCACATGGGAAGCAATGGTTAAGGCAATTACGTACTAGGTGAATTCATTCAGTAAATTTGCCAGCCTTGGTTCACAAATTCCATGATGCTGAAGCTTAATTAAGTCAGTGTGTCAGAGGATCAAAAGAATTCTTCCAACAAAGCTGAGCAAAGGCGCTTTGGCACTTCAAGGAAAGATGAGCCAAACTAGTTCTCTTCCTGAAAACCAGAACTGAAATTGGATCCCCCTCTAATACTGCTGGCATGGACTCCCATGTTTCAAAACTCCCCAGATCTGCCAACTGTTTTTCCCCCTCTTGAAAATGATTTTGTAATTGCAGAGCACTTAACCTAACAAGAAAACCATCTCTTGGCTCAGATTTGGTGGTAGGGGGGAAAGGGCATCATTTATTTCCTCATAATCTTACCCCAACTGAAAGACACTTTGGCTGTCTTTAAACTATATTGATCAAGAACCACCATATCTTTCTAGTTGGAAAAATTAGAGCAGCATTAAAAACGAGACTTTTCACTGATGTAAGCATTTCTGCAAGCCATACAGATGCTGCATGATATGCTGATATTTAAACATTATTAAATAATAATAACAACAATAAAAAAACCAGAGTTGATACATATTGTGTAAAAAGGGATCTTTCTAGTCTGTCACTGTGGTGGTTTCACTAAATCTAAAGTTTCTCCAAACATCAGTCTTCATGTTAGAAAGAAAACAGTATTTTCTAATAATATTAAGCTTATAGCCCACATTAAAAACCAGGCTAATTCGATTTTAAACTGTTTATTTTTAGTCCAGCCACTATGAAACATTAAGACCTAGACATATACAAGTGGCCTCATAATTAATACAGAATGTTGTTTTGAAAAGCTATTAGAGAATGGGAACCACTGAAGCTAGAAGCACAGAGGGACTAAAGCCATCCGGCCCAGTTTACAATTCTTGTCTTTAAATAAGGGGGCATCTAAATCTCCATATGGATCATCAAATGGGTTTTCTTCATTCACAAGTAAACTAAGGGTCATTTTACTGAAAATCTTGGCATAATAATTCAAGGAACACTGGTCTGGGAACTGAAAAACCAGACTTCCACACTCGACTTCGCTAGTTGTGTGATTTAGCAAGGCACACACCCTCCAAAAAATCATGAACCCAAAAAATCACCCTCTAAAGAGCAATTATCAAAAAACACAGGCCCTGGGACTACCTGTACGAGGTCGCTGCTGAGACAGTACACACCTGTTCCCCACTCCCCAGCTCAACTTATTATGGTTGGTTTATAACTAGAGCAGCTTTGAAGCACTGACTTCTATAGCTTCTCTCTCTCTCTCTCTCTCTCTCTCTCTCTCTCTCTCTCTTTCAATTGTAGTAGGAACATTTAACAGAAGAGTTACCATTTTTTTAAGTGTAGCCACTTTTAAGGGTACAGTACACTACTATTCACGGCAGGCACAAGGTCTGCAACAGACTTCTAGAACTTAAGTCATCTTACATAACTGAAACTTTCTACCCCCCTGAACAGTAACTCCCCATTTGCCCCTCCCTTCAGCTCCAGCAACCAGCATTCTACTCTCTACTTCTACTGCTTTAATTATTTTAGATCCCTTCTGTAAGTGACATTGTGCAGTATTTGTCCTTCTATGTCTGGCTGATTTCATTCTGCATCAGTAATCCCATATGGAAGGATTTGCTTCGTTTTTAAAGGTTGAATAATATTCCCATGCATGCACACAGCACATTTTGTTTATCCATTCAACTGTTAATGGGCACTGAGGTTATTTCCACATCTTGGCTACTGTGAACGATGCTGCAATGAGCATGGGATTGCAAATACTGCTTCGAGATCTTGATTTTGATTTCTGTAGTTTTAAAGTGCAGACTGCCTTCGGGGAATGCATGACTCTAATAAAAAAAAGACAGGCCAAAACTAGAAACCTAATGAACACTATCTCTCTATTTGTCAATAGAAACCCAGATTAACATCTATATAGACCTCCACACGAAAATATTGTTGTAAAGAGCCCTAAATATATTATACTTGCCTGGACAATAGATCAGCAGGTTTAAAATTATGCTGACAATAAACTTTATTTTGTTCATAACCTGAGATACTTTTCTCCCTAAAACTCAATTTAATTTCTGGCATATCACCTAGAGGTAACTTCAGTTAGCATATCTGCTATAAATTCCCAGGAAGAAAAGTAGATCAGTTTTGGTTTTTTGAAAAGAATGAGAAGCTTGAGTTTAAGCAGTCTTATCTTTTCAATTCCATCTTTTTCTTTACATGGCTTTAAAATTACAACATGGTAATTTGTTTCATACTTCAAACATGCATTTCCATGACATTCAATCTAGTTGATGCTTATCAGCTTCACATAATGTAGCCTTATTTCCCAGTACCAATAACTTCTCCACCCCTCACCATTTTGTTTTGATTCTTGACCTGAACATTTCCCTCTTTCCTAGTTCTTATAAATTTTTAATTTAATTTTTAAGTTCCTAACAAATTTCATTACTCTTGAACTATTCTTATTTTATTGGATGAAACTATTTTGTGACGGATGGTTTCCACAAGGATGCTTTTAAACACTCTAAAGTTATAATTCCAAAATACAACCTAATAGGCTATTTCGTATGCAATTTTAAAAATATTTACTATAATAAAACAGGTTAAGTCGGTATTATAAAACTGCAGGATTAATGACACTGACTCAACACTGTCATTATTTTCAGTTCAGAAGGTCTGTTCCAAATTCAAAATGTTCTATCAAACATGATGCATTTCACAGTGGAAAAAGCCTGGCAGGCATGCAGATTTGAACCTGTCCAGTCATAAATGGGCATGAAAAATATGTTTTAAGAGACAGGTCCCCGTTTTTAAAGCTGTTACATAGCTGTTGATCTGTGCTAAGATATTTAAAATATGTAGAGCCTTTTTGTGTCTTTAGCAAAGTAAGATAGCACATATGAAATGAAAGGAGTCACTGTAATTTGGGGTGAGCAGACTCAGGCAGCTGCCTGGTGCTAAAAAAATTGGAGGGTATCTTCTAGTTTTGCTGAGTCTTCAGCCCCTTCCTTTAGGATAATTGAGTGCTAATTCAAGTGAAGGATGCAATGGACCAAGATAGTTTTCATAAAATATGAAAACTCCTTGGCCCACATGAATTCTGGCATCTGATTCTTCATGAAAGAACAAGCATGAAAGAACTCCAATCAGGGTGAGGTTAGCTGTGTCAAATCCATCAGTCACTAAAACATACCGTGATTAATCCCTTAGTGTCTTATGAGACTAGAAAACAATAATATAAGACAAAAATAAAGTTCTAATTGAATTATTTAACCATCCTCTTAGTTTAGATCTTCCTAACAAGTATCACCATTCCCAACCAGGATGGAGGACTATAATCTAAGGCATGTTTATATTATATATTGTGGACTCGTGTTCCTTTATGATAACTTGGAAAAAAATATGCCCTCAGGATGTCCTCAGTCCTAAAACAAAATTAAAGACACACACACTACTAAAATAGTGTTTACAAAGGTAATGCATGGCAAATATGGTTAAATAAGTTTTTTAGTATAAGATTTGTATTTAACCATATTTGCCATGCATTACCTTTGTAAACACTATTTTAGTAGTGTGTGTGTCTTTAATTTTGTTTTAGGACTGAGGACATCCTGAGGGCATATTTTTTTCCAAGTTATCATAAAGGAACACGAGTGTTAGACAAGATGTTCTGCCCAGAAAAATAACCTGATTATCCAAACATTCATGTGAATCCACATCATGCAGACCAGTGGAAAAATTCCAATTTAAGATGCTCAGTGCATGTACAGTATCGTGAATTTATAATCTGTAAATTGATATGGCTGAATCCTGATGGATCTCATGATTTATTTCTGGATAATTCATTTCTAATGAACGGCTGCCAATTTGGTAGACATGCCGTAAAGATCCAAAATACGAGATGGATTTCCAATAAGAATTGTGGTTTCATCTGTCTGGAATATTCCACATAAAACCTATGGAGACCTGAGCAGCATCAGTCATTCACATGATGTTCGTCACACAAATAAAACAACCTTTACAGGACAGTCCCAATCCCAGCAAGAAAAACCCACGTGTCTTTTGGAAAGTTCTACTCTTGTGGATGACTTGTTCTCTGTCTTAGCATCCAGGCGCTACTGCGTGGTGCACCATTCACGCAAGAAGCCAAGGACAGGGCTGTTGTCAGGAGGTTTGATTTCCTCCTGGATTTCTGCTGTGGTGCAGCCTCACCTCTGCCCTCACCCACAAGAATCCATAATTTGTTCTCACACCTCTGCTTCCTCCACATCTCTCGAAGGTGTCCTATTACCATCCAGCAGAACACAGAGACCTGTGATCAAGTCTTGACAAGCTTCATCTCATTAGTGCCTTTTTTAATCATCAAGGGTGACAACCCATGATAAATTATGTCAAAACACAGGATTCTAAATGAGGAGAGGGAAAGTGGAGAAAAGTAATGTACTCCAAGAATAGATCTGTGTATTCATCTAGTTTGAAATTACAGAGAGAGAGAGAGACTAACCCCCACACAGGGAGCACTTTGAATCAGAAAGCAGGGGGAGGCGGAATTCCAAAGGAAACGCCCCCCAAGAGGAAGGAAAAGAGGAACTGGTCATTTCTCAGCTCTGTTTAGTTACCTCTTGCATCTAACACAGAATTTGTCTAAAAGCAAGAAAAATAGAGTTTGGGTTCCCCAGGTGCAGATGAGGTGAGTTCCTGGGAAAGAATCCCCAGACTCCCTGTTCACTTTCCTGATCAGGGCTGGAGTGAAAGCAGAGGTAGCCTGGTGAAGAGAGACAGATGGGAGAACGAGCCCAAACTCCTTCCAACCCAGAGCTAAGGAGGGGGAGGGTGTCTAGAGCAGCCACACCCCAGGGAGAGCTTCTCAAGGACCCAGAGGCTGAATACCGCGCCAGTTCCAACCACAGGGTAAAGAGAATCAGTGTACTTGTCACTTGACTTTCGTCACTAATAAGGGTGACCCCCTTCCTAAAAATAGACAACTCCAGGGAAACAAGTCAGCGGGGAGCGTGTAGAGGACCCAGAGCTCCCCTAGTTAGGGATCACCCGGAGACCTTGTGGATTGAGTTCAGCATCTGTGCCAGCCCCACAGGTCAGGCCAGTCTAATAAGACCATGTAAATAAGACCGTCAGTGAACGACTGAAGAGACTGTCCAGGACCACTTTGACGGACACAGCAGGAACAGGAACATTTGTTTTACCAAGCTGCCAAGCAAAAAAAGAAGCGCTCATTTTTACAAATGTCCTGTGACAAGAAACTGGCTGAAACACGAACTCGCAGAGGATCTGGTTCTCATTGTTTCTGAGGGAAGAAACATGTGAGGTGAACACCGAGGAGTCAAAGGTGTCCACAGAAAAGGATTTGATTCTTTCTCCCTGATCTATTTCACTCGCCCAAATAGCAGATTTAATCTGGGGCGTGGGGGGAGATTTAAAAAATAATGCCCTTTTTCTCCAACTCTGACGAATTCTACAGTTAAAGCAGAGTTTATACTTTACCTTAATAATTAAAATTGAGGGCCTCCCTGGTGGCGCAGTGGGTTAAGCAACGCACTATGAAGCAAACTGCAGCCACTGCAGCACGTGTTAGATGCCTGCTGCCGGCCAGGGCGGGGGACCCACATGGCGCGGTGGACCTCTCCTGCTGTGCCCGCTGCTCCCCTCAGCAGTGTGCTTCCGTTGATCTGCCTGTTCTGCTCCCCGCTCTGTCTGTGGTGAATCCTCTCTCACACACACACACACACCTCTGGCCTGTACCCCAGCTCTTGTATGCATAAATAAATAAATTTAAAAAAATAATTAAAATTGAGGTGACAGATGAATTGTCACTTTTATGATTTTAGAACTCTCCTGTCGTGACAAATCTGACAGTGTTTCGGCAAGCAGAGCTAGATACAACACACCACAACAAGCTCGATGTCCTCCAGGTCACATTAGCCCCTTTGAGCCCCTTGCCTACCTTCCCCCCTTCAAAAGCGAGCTTCTTCCAAGAATTCTGTACTTTCTCTCAGTCACTTCTCATCCTACGGTGGTTTGGCCTCCTGGGTCACCACTCCATCAGGGTCATCAACGTCCTGGCCTTGCTCAACCCACGAGACCTGCCGAAGCACTTATCACGCTGCCCTCTGCTCCATGTAACGCCATCCACTGGGCTTCTCCACTCCTGGGTGATCGTGCTGTGTCCGCAGAGTTTGCTCCCATTAAATGTCTCTGGTGCCCAGAGGTCATCTCCAGCCCCTGTTTTTTTAATGTCTCTCTCTATATATATAAAGATGAGGACAAATCGGTACACAGATCAACTGCTTACTGCTTAGGAGTTTGTCTTCCCTCATCCTCTTCCCCACCCTTACTTGTGACACACCATCAAGATAGAAACCAACACGGTGTTGAACACAGAATGGATGCCCAATAAGTACTGACTGACAAACGAACAAGTGAGTGAATGCACACGATCAAGCACAAAAAAGCTGTTAACTTTTCTGGGGGATCCAGGAAGGCCTGAGTTAGGGCCAGTCTTTCAAATAACATATCTCACTGTCTCCCGGACAGTCAGTATCATCATGAACCTCTGCTTAACCTACTGCAGACTCTGGGTGAACAAATGCTCGTAATCTAAAATTTACATTGTTTTCTGCTGTATTATATCGCCATACCCAAAGGGGGTTAGATAATTTGTTCTCACTTTTATTTTTTTTTCTTTTCTTTTTTTTTTAAAGAGTTATTTATTTATTTATGCATACAAGCACTGGGGTCCAGGCCAGAGGTGTGTGTGGGGGGGTGAGAGGATTCACCACAGAGAGCGGGGAGCAGAACAGGCAGATCAACAGAAGCACACTGCTGAGGGGTGCAGCGGGCACAGCAGGAGAGGTCTGCCGCACCATGTGGGTCCCCCCCTGGCCAGCAGCAGGGATCGAACTCGTGCTACAGAGGCTGCTATTTGCTTCATAGCGCGTTGCTCAACCCACTGTGCCACCAGGGAGGCCCTGTTCTCACTTTTAAAAGGAAAACCCTGCAGCTTTGTCACCCCCAAGGATTTCTCCTATCTCAGTGGGGTGAGCAGTTGTGCCTGGAGGGGGTGATATAACCCAGAGAAAGGAGTGTTGTTCCAGAAAGAAGACAGAGGCAGCAGCACGAATGGCCAAGCAGAGCAGAGGTGCTGAGGGGCCTGCAGGGGAGAAAGGAGGTGACTCAACCAGGTCAGCATCCAGGTGACCAGAGGCTGGAGCAGTGCAACCACAGTGAAGGAGGAAGTCACCTCTAAACCTACATAAGCAGGTGGGCCGCCCTGGTGGCGCAGCGGGTTGAGTGAACTGTGAAGCATCTGTATCACAGCAGCACGAGTTCAATCCCCAGCCAAGGAGAAGACCCACATGGCGCAGCAGACCTCTCCTGCCTTGCGCACTGCTCTCCTCAGCAGTGGGTTTCAGTCAGTCTGCCTGTTCTGCTCCCCACTCTGTCTCTGGTGAATCTTCTCACCTTGTATGACTCTGGCCTGTACCCCAGCTCTTGTATGCATAGATAAATAAATCTTAAAAAAAAATAAACCTACATAAATAGGCACCCCAGGGGATGCCCAGTAAGGTCCCAGGGCAGGACAGAGAACCTCAGTGCCACATGAGTGTGGAGCAAGACTCACTGGCAAATCATTTGCCGCACAAAGTTTTCCCTTAGAAAACATTGGTTCTCAGAGCAGTGATGAAATTTATATGACTAGAAATATCGGTATAATTTCCTTGCTTTATTGAAATAAATAAATCATGGTTTAGAATGTGATGACGCTTCTCTTTTCAGTCGCAATGTTTAATTTTGTAAGTACACTTTCCAGTCTGGTGAGAGGAACTCCATCTGAAAAGCTATTAAGATTTTATCAAACGTTATCAATTCATGACACAGAAGTATGTCACATACGTGAGTGAGAAGGATAACCTGAAATAATTACAAATGGATTTTTGCTCACAGCAAACCCACAACAAGCTCTCTTAATAAATAGTCTCCTTTTACTGTAAAGTTGAGTAAGTGGAAGGAATTAATTCTTGGTCTGCAAACATATCCCAGCAGTGCTCAGGGGACAGTATCTCAATAGACATCTGGAGAAGCCACTGATTAATTAATAGATTAATTAATCAGACAGCTGTACTCTTAGGAGAGAATTTAATTGTTTGGATTAATAACCCTACTAATTAATCCTAAAAATCAACAACCCTACAGTTGAGAAAATGCTGGTTTTCTAAAGACCCATCTGTATGGTAAATACCCATCTCAAATACCCACTGGCGAACTAGACCTTGGCATACTAGGACATTCAGCCCTATGGAGAATCAGGTGATTTCTCAGCGGGTCGTCACTCACCCTAACACCACAACCCACGAAGCACCCACAGCCCTCCCATGCTGTCCATTTGAAATTTGAAATGTGTGGCACCAAAGAATAAGTCATTTCCTAGAAATCAGGCTCTGAATAAATTTAAAGAAAGATCAGTGCCAGATGGTATGATTAGTTCACATGGCATTTTTCAAAATGAGTAAAAACAGACTCTTCTTCCATAGCACCTATCTAACAAAGAAAACAGAATTATCCATATGTTAGTAGCTGGCGAGACTGTCAAGTAACTAAGAAAAGTCTAATTTTCCAGAAATGTTGTCACATGATATGCGAGTGACGACAGTAACTCTAAATGATGTTTATAAACAATCATTCTTTAAGGAGTTTGGGGTAACAGCTCATTAATAGTGAAGGAAAGAGAAACACAAATGCTTGAAAAGTCTATTTAAGTAGCATTTTAAAATGACATTCTTTAAGCAAATAAGAATTTCATTTCTCTGGAAAATATGTGTTCTGATAATAAACACTAATTTTCAATGATCATTTGTATAGATATACAAACCAAAATTTTAACAGTAATTATGGCCATAATTGAATATTGGGAGGTTTAGCTGATATGCAACTAGAAATTTACCTTTTAATCAAATTTTCAAAATCATATTAAAATGAAAACCTTGAGACTTCCCTGGTAACACAGGGGTTAAGTCACCATGCTATCACCTGCTGGGGCTGAGTTCCATTCCGGGCCAGGGAGCTGACCCACATGGCACAGCAGACTTCTCCTTTCTCACCCGCTGCTCCCTTCAGCAGTGTATTTCAGTGGATCCGCTTGTTCTGCTCCCCACTCTGTCTCTGGTGAATCCTCTCACCCCCCTCATCCCCTCACTCCAGTTCTTTTATACATAAAAAAATAAATAAATCTTTAAAAAATGATTAAAACCTAAGAGTACTTACTAAGAAAGTTTATATTACTATCAGTACTGATATAAAGACAAAGTCATGGACCATTAGTCTGGGCCATTTCCACATCCTGGAAAAAAGGAAATGGTTAATGACGTGAACCATTAAAAGAAATCATGAAATAATCTAGTTTTCAGAAGGGGAAAGGACACTGGTCCATCAGGTAAAAAATGATCAACTGGATGGTGAAGAACAGAATGAAAGTTTGAGTGGGAATTGAATGCAGTGTATACAGATGTTGATTCTAAGGATGCCCACCTGACACTGATAGAACACACAATGTCGGGTCCTCCCTGGTGGCGCAGTGGGTTAAGCAACTCACTGTGAAGCAAACTTCGACCACTGCAGCAGGAGTTCTGATCCCTGCCTCCGGCCAGGGAGGGGACCCATATGGCGTAGCAGACCTCTCCTGCTGTGCCCGCTGCTCCCCTCAGCAGTGTTTCAGTCAGTCTCCCTGTTCTGTTTCCCACTCTGTCTGGTGGATTCTCTCACCCCCTGAAACTCTGGCCTGTACCCCAGTGCTTGTATGCATAAATAAGTAAGTCTTTTTTTAAAAAAAAAAAGAATACACAATGTCATGGTATGGCAATAATGTCTGAAGAAAGGTAAAATCATGACTCTCGTACAAGTACTAAAACTCTGCTTTTCTAGATGATTTTTAGTGTCTTTCACTTGGCCCTGAATAGCTTACTCATTTGGGAACACAGCAAATACATAATGCTTAGAGCTAAACATGTTGGCAGAACAACATCTGTTGGCCAACAAAATCTATCCTGCCGTAAGTTCATACCACATTCATCTGTATCTTAAAAATAAAATAATAAGGATAATATTAAGCCTTATATCGAGCAATTATTATTTTCCAGATTAAAAAATCTAAGGCATGAAGAATATGGATGACTTGGCTACAAACTAAAATTTAGTAGAGCAACTCTGTTAGAGATGGGTGGGCTAGTGAAAAGCCTTATAACCCCAGGAGCCCTCTGCCCTCTACTTGGGAGTGGCCTCAGGGCAGCTGCCACCCCTGCCCTAGAGTGTGGTCATAATAAATGTTCCTTGCTTGAAACCAAAAAGGAATGAAGGAGGAAGGTAGGGAGAAAGGAAAGGCGGGAAGAGAAGAAGGGAGGGAAATTTAGTAGGAAGTGGGGAACACCAGCCTGGGCACCTTCACTGTCAGGGGGTCAGAATGGTAAGGTATTACAGGTCACACTGAAGACCTGAGTTAGAATTTGGGCTCCAGTGTCTAACCTTTAGGAAATAACTCCAAGCTGCAAACTACCAAATGAGGGAAATAACAGCACTGCCTGCCGGGGATGACGTGAGCATTAAGCTACACACTGCATGCAAAGCTTTTTGCATGCTTCTAATAACACCAACTCTTGTTTTTGCCCTTACTATGAAAGTAGAGCCCATGGTCTGTGTAAGCATTCCAAATATATTGGGATATTTTAAGGGGTTGCTCAAGATAGAGTCTCAGAGCTAAGTCAGTTCTCAAGGTGACATGCAGTGATTTTAACAGGCAGAGCAAGTTCTAAGGCAGTTTATGAAAATTATTGTACCATGTAAATAAATGACTTCACCCAGCTTTTCTCTGTAGTTTCAGGCAAGTAGAATGGGCTCTTTTTTGCAGTCGGGCTTGAAGGAGGGAGGTGAGAGTTGAGTAAATATGTGGTAAACAGAAGTATCCCACGGTAAGGGGAACAGATCAGCACACCTAAGGAAAGTCTATACAATGACTCAAAAATGACACTGAAGTCACTCAGTTCTCCTAGAAGGCTTCAGAAGGCGCTTCAAAACTCTTGAGTTACCCAAAGATCATCACACTAAATCCCAATTTTCATCACATGGCCAGAATTTAGAGACTGTCCACTTCGTGACAATCACTGATGAACTGATTCACAGAACTTAGCTATTTTTCAAAAAGTCAGCTCTGGACACACCCCATCTTCCCTGCCCCATCTACCTGCTGAGTATCTCTCTATTTCACTATGAAACTGACTGTCAGAATAATCCCACTCAATCTGTTTAGTAATATACGTTGAGATGGAAATGACTATTTACCAATAACTGCCTTTGTAACATAATGGTTTAGATCAAAATGTGTAAAATAAACTCAGTCTCAATTATCTCCACCGCTCAGAACTGGGCATAATTAAAGGCAATGGTATTATCCATAAACTTTGTTAAAATCTCATTTTACCTTCAATCTTCTTCGCCACCAAAACCTTTTACAAGAGCTATTAATAAAAAGGAAAAGACACTATTGCATTCTGCTCGTTCTGCTCTTAGCTAACCTCTGATCGAGTCTTAACAAGCAAAGAAATGAGCAAAAGATGAGCAAGGGAGGGGGGAGGAAGAAAAAGACCGTAATGCTCAGATAATGCACAAACGGACTAATTAAGGCTGGGAAATGGAAGCGCTCAGGGCTGCACTTTACTCTTTTGCTCCTGCTGCTATTTTACTTTCATGGGGATGAGTCTGGTTAAAAAAAAAAAAAGTGTGGACTTACAATGAATATGCTCTGGACGCCTTTGGATGCAGAGAAAGAAAGTCATTGTGAGCAATGATTATAGAAGAGAGCACAGTGGAGTCAGAGGCTGATGCAGGACTTTGCAGCTTTAATTCCTTAGAAATCCATGTTCGAGTCATGTCAGTATAAGATCCTTCAGATACAGGCAGCTGAAAAGGGTTGCTTTGGACAACAGCTAATGCCCACTACCCAGCACCGCTACACAAAGCTGGGGCAGCAGCTACACTTTGCGATGTATTCACTATGAAGAACACACCAAATGGAATGATCACACGGGTCTCCCTGGTGGTGCAGTGGGCGCTGCACTGTGAAGCATCTGCCGCACAGCAGCACAAGTTCAATAACTGGCCAGGGAGCCAACCCACATGGCACAGCAGACCTCTCCTGTCTCACCCACTGCTCCCCTCAGCAGTGTGTTTCAGCGGATCTGCCTGTTCTGCTCCCCACTCTGTCTCTGGTGAATCCTCTCACCTCCTGCAACTCTGGCTTGTACCTCAGCTCCTGTATGCATAAATAAATAAATCTTTAAAAAAAGGGAATGATCATGCAATTTACAGTAATAAATCAGCAACTTCTTGTAGAAAAGGGGGTCTGGCTCCCTTAATCTAAAGCATCCTTCCTCTTCCTCAGTCCCTTTGTCCTTTTGCTTCTATGGGTCATTCTTTCATTTGAATTTGGTTTGTTTTTTGTGTTGTCTGCTTCTCTACTGGACTGTAAGTTCTGCTGGGACAGAGTCAGGCTTGTTTTGTTTGCCTCTGTAAATCCACATATTTTTGCAGTATGATACACAGTAGGTGCTCAATAGTCATCAAAATGAACAAATGAGTGGATGCAAGAATGAGAAAATGCATGTGTGCTGGCTTCCAGTGCTGGCACTCCCTTTACCATAAGTTGTTTTCTCTGGCACATGAACACAAATACCAAACACTACAAATGTTTCATTATAACTCTGCAGTATCCCAAGACTCAGATCAATAATTTTCTAAATAAACAACTCTCCAGACCACATGATATTAAAGCCCCCCAGGAGTTTATGATTTTCCCTGCCTGAAGAGGGGGGACAAGATTGAAACACTGGGTATTGTTCTAGATCCTGAATACAGTATGGAAAGATGAAGAATGGTGACAGCCACCACTGCCTTCTCTGAATGCCCACTCCACACCAGATGCCAGGCCAGGAACGCTCATCTGTTCTCTGACCTATTCCTCAATTAACCTTTATAAATGGATATTACTGTCTCCATTTTGCAAATGAGAGCACCAATTCCAGCAAAGTTAAACATCTTATCTGATGCCTTACAGCTAAGGAAGTTCAGAATCAGCAGCATCACTTAGTCCCCACTGTGCTGCTATTATTCACACAGACTCTCTTCTAGGACCTCAGGGTCTATTTAGGAAAACTTCTGTAGCTTCATTCATTGTGAGAAGAATGTCGATCTGTGAGCTTGGATGAGTAAGGGCATGGACTTTGAGTCAGAAAAGAGGAGAAAGCCGACCTAGTGGGACCCAAAGAGTATGGGGACCACAGGCAGTGGTGACAGGCATGGAAGTCTGAGTAGTGGGAGGGTAAAAAAAAAGTCTAGAAATATGGATAGGAAATGGATTGAGTAGACGTCATTATCTGGACTTCATTCTTTAAATCACCAAGAACCAACCTACTGGCTTTCGGATGTGCTGGCAGTTTAACTGGGATGCCTCAACCCTGGTAGCCTTTCCAAACACCAGGGACCATGCCAGGTGCCAGCGCTGTGTCCTCAAGGCAGCTATGCCTTCCTCCTCTGCACTTTCAGTATTAACCCTGCCCTATTCTAGCTGTCCCTTCACTGTTTGGTGGCAGGGAAACATTTTCCACTTCCCTTTAAAAAATAAATAAATAAATAAATAATAAAATACAGTCATGTTGGGTATCCCCCAGAAAAAACAAAAATAAATAAATAAATAAATAAACAAGCAAACAAATAAATAAATAAATAAATAACAATAAAACAAAGACCCTGGAAGAGTGCGAGGATTTAGATCAGTCCAGGCAGTGCTCCTTAGGAAACCAGAGCCTCTCCTTACATATCAAAGATGGGCACTCCAGGGCCTGCATCAAAAGAGCAAGACTCTCCACTCCTTCCCAGTATGCTGATGGGCTTTTCTCACTGCCCCTGAGTCTGTCTGCTCACCACCTACCCCAGTTTGCAAGAAACTGAAGAGTCTGTGGAGACAGACTAGCTGCTTGCTGAGGGACCATTACAGCCCCCCAGTCTTTCTCAGGTGAGGGCTGTGGACACTGAGCTTCAAATTCCTGGAGTATATGCTGCTCTGGGGTCAGGGATTGGGGGTGGGGGGGAGATTTCCACATGGGGGAGCTACATGCTTGTCACAGCTTACCATTTTCCAAAATATATCACAGTGGTCTTGATAGCCTTATTCTAAGCATAGTAAGTCAATTTAGTGAAAATCTAATTCTAAGTTAACCAAAATCCCATTTCAATGAAGAATCAGCACCTGAATGGCTGATGTGAATTTATGTTGGAATACCAATCTTTACATTGCAACCTAGTTACAAAAATATATTAAAGACCTGATAGAAAGTTTCACTTACTTAGTAAGGTTAAGTAGGTATCTTATTACTGAACTTTGCTCCTAGTGAATAAAAGTGGAAACTAGAGTTTTGGTAGTGAATGTTAAGTAGAATATACAGGCCTTGATTTATAATGCTGTACACCTAAAACCTATATAATGTTAATTTCATACAAAAGGAATGGAGGGAGGGAGGGAGGGAGGGAGGGAGGGAGGGAGGGAGGGAGGGAGGGAGGGAGGGA